>SJXQ01009570.1:0-43824 GCA_006408695.1 Aepyceros melampus | reverse complement strand
TGTAATCCACACAGTGACTGATAATGGGGCTGTATTCTGTAGAGAATATAGACATTTCCAATGTAATAACTTTATTATGCTTGTTTAATTGTATTTTTCTGATTCAAAAATAATTTTTCACTACAAATTAGATTATTTTAAAAGTTAGGTAAGTGAAAATAAGAAAATACATTTTTGAATGCTTCTAATTCTATTAATGAGAGAAAAAATGAATGTTGTGTTCTGTAATGTATGTTTTTAGTATTTTTCTCCACACACTCCTTTTCAAAACAGTGAGATCATAGTAAAGCTATTCTTGTCAATTATTTCACATTATTTTGTGGTATCTCTGTTTTCTATTCTACTAAGGTATTTTACATGATCTGCTATTAATCTTTGAATACTTTACCTTTATATTCATGTATTGATTTTTATTTGACCTATTCTTCTATTTGCATGCAAATATCATTTAATAGTTTTCTGTTTTGATTTTTAGGACAACATTAAAAATGCTTTTAGAAACACAGGACCCTAAATTTTTAAAATCTTTTTGGAAAGGCATCATCTATTGTACTTTTCTCTAGTCCTTAATATTATGCTGCTGTTGCTGCTGCTAAGTCACTTTATTCATGTCCGACTCTGTGCAGCCCCATAGACGGCAGCTCACCTGGCTCCACCATCCCTGGGATTCTCCAGGCAAGAACACTGGAGTGGGTTGCCATTTCCTTCTCCAGTGCATGAAAGTGAAAAGTGAAAGTGAAGTCACTCAGTCATATCCAACTTTTTGTGACCCCATGGACTGCAGCCTACCAGGCTCCTCTGTTCATGGGATTTGCCAGGCAAGAGTACTGGAGTGGGTTGCCATTGCCTTCTCTAATCCTTAATATTACATTTACTGTCAATTTCAAGAGTATCAGTTTTCTCAAATAGGAACTATGGCAGCATCTCTTTTCCTTTTAAATTGTCAACAATGTACTGGAAAGTTTTGTTAAGAAAATTAGCTGTTTTTTCTTTTCTCTAATTTCAAAGCCAAAATGTAATTTTAGCTGTAGTCTTTACCTCTAACTAGCAGTCATCAAAAATTACCAGGAGCATTTGTATTTCACAAAAACATTTGCTAAAATGACCCTAAAGTAAACATATAGAAGCTTCCGTCACTCATCTTTAGTGCTTATGAAATACTAGAATTTTGCTTCAACCAAATATATTAACTTTAACATTCATTTCTTATACTCAAAAGTATTTGTTTTTATGTGTTAAGGGACAATGATAGTACAAAAAATGAATTCTGTTTTAATCACCTGAAAAAAAAGAAACCAAAAAACACCTGTCCAGCCAAGCAAAGCATTCATTTTATAAATGAGAATGAAAAGCACATCAATCATGGCATGTCAGGAAGAGCAGAGGAGAAACAACTGGAAGAGAAGAGAGAAATTTGGAGACCTCTGCAGTCAGGGCTGTGCCATTTTGCAGGAGTTCTTCATGTGAAATCATGTAAGTCTTGCTGACTTATGGGCAGAGTAAGTGTTGAAGGTAGGCTAGTCAAGTGTTTCAAATAAAATAATGAATATTTTGAGTTTTAAACTTCAGAACTACTTTTTAGAAATAAAAAAATTATTGATTGTTAGCCTTCATAAACACAAATATTTCTTGTGTATCAAATGAAATAAAATGAAAATAAATTATTTCATTTAGAACCTTAGATATATATATTTGTATGTTTGGAAATAGTTATTTATAGGCAATCATAAAACATTTTAGTATGTTATCAAGAAATAAGATGAGCAAAGAATTAGTGCTAGAAATTCAGATGTGGGAGAAACATAATGATAAGTTCTTTTAGTAAGCAGAAAATTAAACCAACTTTATATAATTGCCTGACAAATTTACTTATTCAGAATTAAGCCAGAGGATTAACAAATATGAAATAGATTACTTAAAGTAAAGAAGCTCAGTACTTAATCCAGTAAATATATTTCAGTTCATGGGAATACATTTCAGTTCATGGGTCCTTTGGTCTGTCTTATTTAATTCTTTTTATCTTATATTTGGCCTTCTGTTTTGTGTGCAAGGACAAATGACTGTCATCTTTACAACCAACAGTGATGGCTTTCAGCAGTGTCCTATTTAAACTACTGGATAGTTAACATCTTATTCTAATTAGGGGATCCGTGTTAAATCTGACATGCTGCAAATCTTCTGTGGTTTATTGCACCAAGGAAATGTAATGTCTGATCTGCACTTTTAGGTCATTTTACTCTATAGAAATGTGGTTTCCAAACGCGTCAAGCTTATCTAGGTTCAATATTGTGAAACACAACAGAAACCCATATCACCTTTAGTTATAAATATTTGAAATGTTAGTATTTCAGTAGCCATTCCATATTTCACCTCATATCACTTGAAGGATCAGAAAAATTAAAAAAAAGTACCCCCAATACAAGGTGAAATCACTGATAAAAACTTAGTCTTTTATATACTAATGAAAATCACACATTAATTGCCCATTGCTAGATTGCTTGTGTAAGTTTCAGGTTGTGTGAATGTGATGCTGTGAAATCTGCATCTTTGATTTTTTTTCCCCAAGATAAAATCAGCTTCTCAAAGGAGGGAGGGGTGATCATGATGTTCTGAGAGGCCCCAGCAACCTTGCCCTCTGCACAGTTGCCTTTGACTCTGCAGAGCACTCTTTGTAGGGGTGAAGAGCATGTGCTGAAGGAAATGAAGAAGCAGCAAAGGCTTTCGGTGCAGATAAGGAGATGGTATACACAACAGAATAAAGAAAAGGTCTCTAAGAGATGTAGCCATCTCACTGATGCATCTGAGGCGGGGGGGGGGGGGGGGGGGGGGTGCATATTTCAGCCCTGGTAATTGAAAACTTCATGTAGCGAGAAAGAGAGAGAGAGACAGAGAGAGAGAGAGAGAGACAGAGACATTTGATATTTGGAAGTGGAACCTTCCAAACCAGAAAAACAAAATGAAAGGCAGCACTCGGATGAGACGTACTATTATCATCAGACCACAGACCGACTGAAATGAGCCAGTTGGAATCAATGCTAGTATGATGGTGCTAAGTAACATATGTAAAGTATTTTAGTAAGGTAAGTGTGTCTTCTAAAATTCTGACCCCAGACTTATCCTCAACATGAACATGCAAGGAGTATAGAACTCCTTTTCTCACTCTAATGATGATGTTTCCAAACTAACATCATGGCCTTGCTTGTTACTACACACCCACAGTTCATTATTAGCTTATGGGCATGCATGAAAGGAGAAGTAGCAATTTCATTTTGCTAACACCTATTAAAGGCAACAATCAAATACCCACTTTTGTATTTTCCCTTTAAAATCTTGACTTTGAAAATAGTTGCTTTGGCTTAGTGACTCTTTGCGACCCCATGGGCTGCAGCACACCAGTCTTCCCTTTCCATCATTAACTCCCAAAGCTTGCTCAGACTCATGTCCATTGAGCTGGTGATGCCATCCAGCCATCTCATCTTCTGTTGCCCCTTCTCCTCCTGCCTTCAGTCTTTCCCAGCATCAGGGGCTTTTTCTAGTGAGTCAGCTCTTCGCATCAGGTGACCAAAGTATTAGAGCTTCAGCTTCAGCATCAGTCCTTCCAATGAATATTCAGGACTGATTTCCTTTAGGATTCACTGGTTTGATTTTCTTGCTGTTTAGAGAACTCTCAAGAGTCTTCTCTAGCACCACAGTTTGAAAGCATCAATTCTTTGTCACTCGGCCTTTTTTATGTTCCTACTCTCACATCTGTATATGGGAAAAAACTAGAAAAAAACACAGCTTTAACTATGCGGAACTTTGTCTGGAGAGTGATGTTTCTCTCTGCTTTTTAATATGCTGTCTAGGTTTGTCAAAGCTTTCCTTCCAAGGAAAAAGCTGCTTTTAACTTCATGGCCGCATTCAATATCTGCAGTGATTTTGGAGCACCAGAAAATAAAATCAACCACTGTTTCCATTTTTTCCTTATCTATTTGCCATGAAGTGATGGAACTGGATACCATGATCTGAGTTTTTTGAATGTTGAGTTTCAAACCAGCTTTTTCACTCTCCTTTTTCACCTTCATCAAGAGGCTCGTTAGTTCCTCTTCACTTTAGCCATTAGAATGGTGCCATCTGCATATGTGAGGTTGTTGATATTACTGTCTTGGCAAACTTCATTTCACTTTGTGATTCTTCCAGCCTGGGATTTTGCATGATGTACTCTGCATATAGGTTAAATAAGCAGGGTGGCAATAGACAGCCTTGACGTACTCCTTTCTCAGTTTTGAACCAGCCCATTGTTCCATGTCTGGTGTCACGTCTGACCCATTATATTTTCTCTAATTTGAAACTCCTTCACCTTGTCTGTTCAGTTACTTATTTGTATTTCCAGATTTATGACAGATTCAGCATGTCCTGATGTTTTCGCATTTCTCCCTCAGTCCCTTTGACTGACACTTACTCTGTTTCCCATGCATATTCTTCTTGGTGTGACTTCGTTCACCACAAATCACAGCTGTGCAGTAGGGATGTGCTGGAAGCATGTAGAACTGTAGACTGTTTTATTATTTTTTTCTTAGTCATTGCTATATTTTCAACTGTAGCATTCTTTAAGTACTGTTGATGAGATGGTTCCTCATAGAATTTTTGTAGCTGTGAGGTTGTTTCATATGTTTTAGGCAGGAAATTTGGGGAGGTTGATTTCTATATACCTGCCACTTTCTTCCTCTGTTATATTCTTCTTTAAAATTAAAGTATAGTTAGCACACTATATTTGTTAGTTGTGTTACTGACATTATGTTAGTATCAGATGTGCAACATAGGGCTATATCTTAGGCTCACATTTTCTCAAGGATTGCATACTAAAATTACCTACAAAAATGAATAATTTAGATATTTTCCTTCCTCCTCCTCTTCACCTAATTAGAAATATAAGTGCCACTGAATTACAACAGTGTATCAAAATATTTTAATATTTTATTGACATAATATTCTGGAAATAATCAACTTAGGCTCACATTTTCTCAAGGATTGCATACTAAAATTACCTACAAAAATGAATAATTTAGATATTTTCCTTCCTCCTCCTCTTCACCTAATTAGAACTATAAGTGCCACTGAATTACAACAGTGTATCAAAATATTTTAATATTTTATTGACATAATATTCTGGAAATAATCACTTTCACTCCAAATAAATTAATTATTGTAATCCATCATCCTGCTGCTGCTGCTGCTGCTAAGTTGCTTCAGTCATGTCCGACTCTGTGCAGCCCCATAGACGGCAGCCCACCAGGCTCCCCCATCCCTGGGATTCTCCAGTCAAGAACACTGGAGTGGGTTGCCATTTCCTTTTTCAGTGCATGAAAGTGGAAAGTGAAAGTGAAGTTGCTCAGTCGTATCTGACTCTTCGTGACCTCCATGGACTGCAGCCTACCAGGCTCCTCTGCCCATGGGATTTTCCAGGCAATAGCACTGAAGTGGGTTGCCATTGCTTTCTCTGAATCCAGCATCCTACACCTCAACAATTGTTGAAGCAGCATAGAAGATTGTATCATATGCACACTTACATATCTAAGTATTACAAGAATTTATAATTTAGTAAGCAGAAATATCCCAAGCTCTTAATACATATTGGTGTATTATGTACTTAGAATTAAAAAAATTTAAAAAAATATTGGATTGCTGAGGATTTCTTTTGTTTTACTTTTAAATTATTCCTAATCTAAAAGAGCAAAAAACCCATTGTTCTTATCTGATAGTTCTTCCATCTTACAAACTTTCTTAAGTGGCATGAGTGACAATCACCCTTCAACTTGCATGGAATTCTAAGTCAATTTAAGTTACTTTACCAAGAGTATTTCTCATTCTAGCTCTTCCCTATATGCTCACTCATCTCAGGACTTGTTGCAGAGGTTATGAATGTTCACCAATGTCCAACTTTCCTATTCTCTTGGAGTCCTGCCAGGTTTCATTTGCATTTCAGTGCAAGCTGTAGCTGAGTTACGCTCCATGAATGTGGGGAAAATTATCAGCACTGCTTCTAGACCTGGTCTTTAGAAACATCTCACTTACCATCCTTTCCTTCCCTAGCCATTGGTTTAACGTAACTGACTCAAGTAATAAACAGGAAGAAATATGGATTCCTGAGTGAGTTAAAAGAGTTTGGCATACTCCTCCATGCTAATGTGGATAAAAGATAAGCCTTTAAGTGAAAGCTTCTGGAATTTTGATAATTACATCTGAGATTGAAACTTATTCTGTTTTTTCTGCCTCCTCCATCATCAACATCACCTCGAACATAAAATATGGATGCACAAATTCTTATTGAATGGATAAGTGCTTTCCTGCCAATGTAGTTAATATAGTCTTGCTAATGTGCTATTTCTATTAAAATTAAAGTTCATTTTTTTTTCTAGAAATACTTGCGTCTACTGCAATATTTTGACCTTGGAGACATTACAATTTATTTTAGGTCCTCAAAGCTAATTTTCACTTTGTTTCACAGCTTCTTTCTTCATAAGACTCCGAACACTATCCTGGATCTAAGCCAGAGACTATGTCATGGTAACATCTATCTATGATGCTGCAGATGAGTCTTCTCTGATGTTGTGGACACAGTGGAGCTCCATCCTGGTCCCTGTTTAAGGACGTGTTTGTTTTGATCTGTGGGAATAGTGTGATCAGGAAGCTTCTAGATAGCATCTCCTTCAGGGTTTGTCTAAGCTTCAGAGAACTGCCTTGGACAAGGTTGTGTTCTGCCTGGGGTGGTATGGGTCTGGCTGATGAGTGAGGTGGAATATAAATACCTGGGCACTTCAAACAGATGCAGAACACTCTGAAGGGCAACTTTCCATGATTTGGGGTGAGGTTTTGTTGGACCTCTCTCATAGGTGACTTACTCCCCTTACCTCTGATCCCATCTTATTGTTTCCACAGATGTTGATGAAAGTAAATTTCTTACACCCAAACCCATTCCATTGTATGTTTCCAGGATACCAAATGCCCCATACCAGACCATATATTAATTTTTTCTTCAAAACTAAGCATGTTTAAGAGCTCTCTCTTGCATTCTGAACCTCATGGAAGCCATCTCTGTTATCCCAAATTGTCTGAGACAAGAAATCTTACTAAGTTCTGAATCTCATGTTAGTTATGACATAACTGACCAATAACAATTAGATAGCTAAATGAAACAAATCAACATAATAAGTAACAACAACAAAATAGAAGAGGAGCCAAGTAAAGAAATTTAAAAAAAATTAAAAGAATAGTAGAAAAATCAGAGGGAACAAGCAGAGTAGGTATAAGCAAGCATGCGATAGTTATATTGCAATGCTGCTTATAAAGAAGCAAAATAACATTTGATCCTCTTAATATATTAAATTCTTAACAAAAATATAATTCTTATGAGAGGACCTACATTCTACAGTGGCTGCTTAAAACATTATTTTATTAAAAATGAGACCTGCCTCTCCTCTTCATTACTTCCAAGCACAATAAAAGATAGAAGCCCATAACACAAAGGCAAATGAACCAAAGAACCGATGAACAAATGCATTTAAAACCAATCAACGAACAAATAAACCACCTCATGTTCTGTTGTCATAACAATTATGCTATGTCCCTGGGGTCTCAATCAATATGGAGACTGAATGTTTCTGGAAGCAGTGCTCTACTCTTATCTGCAGTGTTACTTGAAGGATCATTTGTTGTGGGCCCTGGGAGTAACGGCTGAGGTGCAACAACAATATTACGACAATATATCTTGTAGTTCTCAGCCTCTGAACTGACAATAATTGGTTAAGTAAACTGGCTACTAAATCGAAAAGAATGGAAACAAGACAAAGTGACATGTGAAAAGGAGCGCATGTGAGAGAGCAAAATGCCAACCTGAACGGTGACCTAGGGTTGCATCTTGTGGAGTGGGGAGTATTCACTGCTGGCTTTAAAAATACTCAGACTATTCCGAGAGTGACTTAAAGTCATAGATTGAAATGAGTTCCAGGGATATGTTATAGTGATTATATATTCAGTCGAGAAAGATTTTGATTCAGTGACCAAAAATATAACATTAAAATATTCAGTCTGCAAGTTTGATATTACACACACAGCTAAATTTTCTTCTAAAAAATATCACATGGTGCACAGAAATTCCGAAGTATCTGCAGATTTTTGAAATGGATGCATTAAGGCTCAGTTTCAGTTCCCAAATAAAGTTTTGTTGACAGAGCAAAAAAGACATGAGATGTGCTTGGAAAAGTAGCAATGGTTCTGTGAACGATGAAAACATCTACTGCCACATTTGCTAATATTTTCCTTAAGACAGCTACATGTAGTAGAGTCAAAATGTATTTCATATAATCAAAG
This sequence comes from Aepyceros melampus, assembly GCA_006408695.1. Lineage (NCBI taxonomy): Eukaryota > Metazoa > Chordata > Mammalia > Artiodactyla > Bovidae > Aepyceros > Aepyceros melampus. The sequence continues at coordinate 35,475 of SJXQ01009570.1, read as the reverse complement.
GATAGAAACTTTCTTCTATTTCCCAAAGTATCCAGTTGAAGACAATAATGCCCAGAGAATACACATTTCCTCAGTGACAATTAATGGATGGCAGAATTAGCAACAGAAGGCATGACATCTAGCTTTTAAGGCCAGCCAACTCCTTCCCAATTCTTTATGGATAGGACATCACTTATGGGACAGTGATTGTATTCTTTATTAAACGGATCTCCTGGTAAATTTCTGTCCCTGTAGTGATATCTTACATTACGGACTAAATGAAAGAAGAACAAGCCCCTTACTAAGAGAAAGAGTCAGAAATGAAAGACTTCCACTTTCCTGTTGAGTGCTATTAGTAAGAAATACTATAAATTAGAAATTAGTGGTTTTCAGCCTTCCAATTTAATCTGTCCTTTGATCAGCATTGACTGCAAACTCATATACCCAATCCCTGTGCAGCAAACTCTACGCCAGACTGCTTGCAGTAGAATAATGGGGGGAAACATGTGTCTCTCTCATATTTGGACATTCTTTTGACTATGTTTTCAGGCTGTAAGTACTTAGTACACATTATAAATCTTAATTATGCAGCCATCAAATGTTATGGCATGAAGGACTTCAGCATATTTCAATATTTATTTGATTTTAAGGTGATTTCTGTACATATTTCTTTAGATTATATTCAATGAAGAAATCAGATGAACTACATATTTTACATAATAATCTGTAAAACGTCAATGTAAAATGTGAAGTATAGATTGCACTCAATAGTGAAAACAAGTTAGGTCCAAAACCCTTTTAAGATACTTTACAGATGTCATTTTTAGAAAAATAGCAGATAAATGAGACCAGACGACAGCATACTTTGAAATTCACCAGTTTAATTAAGCTTAATCACATGATACTTTTTGCCAGACAGAATGAACTATTTTATATTTTTTCTTTATAAGAAAACACACTTGGACATTTGTTTTACATGTATTTTACCTTAAACTATGCTATTTTTTGGTAGCTGACTCAGCAAATATATGTGTGAGATGTTCTTCATATGGCTCTCCATACTTTTCTGTAAAATGATTTTTTTTCTTGCATTAACTGTATGATCAAATAATCATACTGGAACTTACCATATTTTGCATATTCCAGTCTTTCCTTACAATTGATTGGCTCAGTAATGGCTACTTGACTCAAAGTGGACTAATGAAACCATTTCTACCCCATATTAGTCCAGGTAATTTATTTAAAGCCAAGTACTTAGAATTCATCAGGATTCTCCAGAGAAACAGAATCAAGACGATTTATATAGAGAGGCAGAGGTGGTAAAATGGTGAGAGAGATTGATTTATTGATTTTAAGTAATTATGTCATGCAATTATGAAACCTAGTAAGCCCCGAATCAGCAAGGTAGGTTGGAAGTCTGGAGATGGAGGGAGAAGGGAAGTTTGCAGTTAAAGTCTGAGGGCCTTCTACTGGAAGAATTTCTTCTTTTTCCAGATAGGTCAGTCTTTGTTCTCTTTAGTTCAGTTCAACCCTTTTGCTCAGTTGTGTCCAACTCTTTGCAACCCCATGGACTGTAGCACACAAGGCTTCCCTGTCCATCACCAACTCCCTGGACTTGCTCAAATTCATGCCCATCGAGTCAGTCACGCTCCAACCATCTCCTCCTCTGTCATCCCCTCCTCTTCCTGCTTCAATCTTTCCCAGCATCAGGGTCTTTTTTAAGGAGTCAGTTCTTCACATCAGGGGGCCAAAGTATTGGAGTTTCTGCTTCAGCATCAGTACTTTCAATGAATATTCAGTACTGATTGCCTTTAGGATGGACTGGTTGGATCTCCTTGTAGTCCAAGGGAGTCTCAAGAGTCTAGTCCAATACCACAGTTTGAAAGCACCAATCCTTCAGCACTCAATTTTCTTTATAGTCCAACTCTCACATCCATAAATGACTAGTGGAAAAACCATAGCTTTGACTAGACAGACCTTTGTTGGCCAAGTTATCTCTCTGTTGCTTTCCTCCCAAAGAACAAGCATCTTTTAATTTCAAGGTTGCAGTCACCATCTGCAGTGATTTTGGAGCTCAAGAAAAGAAAGTCTGCACTGTGTCCAGTGTTTCCCTGTCTATTTGCCATGAAGTGATGGGACTGGATGCCATGATTTTAGTTTTTTGAATGTTGAACATTAAGCCAATTTTTTCACTCCCCTCTTTCACTTTCTTCAAGAGGCTCTTTAGTCCCTCTTCACTTTCTGCCATAAGGGTGGTGTCATCTGCATATCTGAGGTTGTTGATATTTCTCCCGGAAATCTTGATTTCAGCTTGTGCTTCATCCAGCTCAGCATTTTTCATGATGTACTCTGCATATAAGTTAAAAAAGCAAGGTGACAATATACAGCCTTGATGTACTCCTTTTCCTATTTGGAACCGGTCTGTTGTTCCATGTCCAGTTCTAACTGTTGCTCTTGACATGCATACAGATTTATCAGGAGACAGGTCAAGTGGTCTGCTGTTCCCATCTCTTGAAGAATTTTCCGCAGTTTGTTGTGATCCACACAGCCAAAGACTTTAGCATAGTCAATGAAGCAGTAGTAGATGTTCTTCTGGAACTCTCTTTCTTTCTCTATGATCCAACGGTCTTGACAATCTGATCTGTGGTTCCCGTGGGTTTTCTAAATCCAGCTTGAACATCTGAAAGTTCTCGGTTCATGTGCTGTTGAAGCTGGCTTGGAGAATTTTGAGCATTACTCTGCTACCATGTGAGATGAGTGCAATTGTGTGGAAGTTTGAGCAATGGAAAGCTGCCCTTTCCAGTCCTGTCGCCACTGCTAAGTTTTCCAAATTTGCTGGAGTATTAAGTACAGCACTTTCACAGTATCATCTTTCAGGATTTGAAATAGCTTACCTGGAATTTCGTCACCCTTTAGTCATAGTGATGATTCTTAAGGCCCACTTGACTTTGCACTCCAGGATGTCTGGCTCTAGGTCAGTGATCACAGCCATCATGGTTGTATGGGTCATGAAGGTCTTTTTTGTATAGTTCTTCTGTGTATTCTTGCCACCTCTTCTTAATGTCTTCTGCTTCTGTTAGGTCCATACTATTTCTATCCTTTATTTTGCCCATCTTTGCACAATGTTCCCTTAGTAACTCTAATTTTTTGATGACATCTCTAGTCTTTCCTATTCAAATGTTTTCCTCTGTTTCTTTGCATTGATCACTTTCTTATTTCTCCTTGGTATTCTTTGTAACTTTGCATTCAAATTGATGTATCCTTCCTTTTCTCTTTTGCCTTCTACTTCTCTTCTTTTGCCAGATATTTGTAAGGCCTCCTCAGACAACCAGTTTTCCTTTTTGCATTTCCTCTTCTTGGGGATGGTTTTGATCCCTGCCTCCTGTACAATGTTATGAACCTCCATCAATAGTTCTTCATGTACTCTATCTATCAGATCTAATCACTCTATCGATCAGATCTAATCAATTTCGCCCGTCCTATCATCTTGTTGGGGCTTCTCACTTGCCTTTGGATGTGGTGTATATTATTTTGGTGGGATCCAACATTTTCCTGTTGATACTTGTTCAGTGGTTAGTTGCAATTTTGGAGTTCTCACAGGAGAAGATGAGTGCATGCCCTTTCACTTTGTTATCTTTATACTTTATCTTTGGTTTCTTAAGGCCTTCAAATGATTGAATGAGCCAACCCTATCTCCACACTATGGAGAATAATCTGATTTACTCAAAGTCTACAATTTAAATGTTAATCTCATCCAGAAAACCACCATATAAACATCAAGGATAAATGTTTGACCAAATATCTGTGGAATGATGACCCAGCCAAGTTATTACATAAGATCATAGGTGTGTTTGTGAAACTGGACTTGAAGTGGGAGTTAAGGTTAGAATATGTGTATGTGCGTGAGTGCATGCTCAGTCATATTTGACTCTTTGTGACTGTATAGACTCTATCCCACCAGGCTCCACCGGCCACACTATCCTCTAGGCAAGAATAATGGAGTTGATTGCCATTTCCTCTTCCAAGGGATCTTCCCAACCCAGGGATCAAACTCATGTCTCCTGTGTCTCCTGCATTGACAGGCAGATTTTTTTAGCACTGGTACCACCTGGGAAGCAGGTCTTAAGAGTAGTGAGTGATCTCAGTTCATCTCAAATGTCCAGAACATTAGTCTAGAAGTCTATAGATGCCCCATATTTTTAGATTAATGGATAAAGATCTTGGAGACACAAATAAAAGATAGTTCCCCCAACAAGTAAAGATGCTTAAAAGGAAGAAAATCAAGGGATAGTAGTATAAGTCTGTGTGAATTTAAAAGCCCAAGAACAAGAAGCATTGATGTCCTGGGGCAGGAGAAGGTAGATTTCATGTCTCAGCTCAAACAGAGAGAGTTAATTTCTTCTCCTTCACCTTTTCATCTATTCAGGACTGCAAGAAAATGGATGATGTTCGCTAACATTGATTGAGAGCAATTTTCTTTACTAAATCTAATGATTAAAATACTAATCTCTTCTGGAATCATCCTCACAGGCACATCCAGAAATAATGTTTTTCCAGTTTTCTGGCTATCCCGTAGACCAGTCAAGTTGACACAAAACTTTAAAATTAAACCATTACATCAGTCATACCATACTCATAAGAAAAATATGTCAATAGTTTACAGCAGGATTTCTCCAGGTTTCTTTTCATTCAGTTCAGTTCAGTTGCTCAGTCATGTCTGACTCTTAGTGACCCCATGGATTGCAGCATGCCAGGCTCCCTGTCCATCACCAACTCTGGGAGTTTACTCAAACGCATGTCTGTTGAGTCAGTGATGCCACCCAACCATCTCATCCTCTGTCTTCCTCTTCTCCTCCCACCTTCCATCTTTCCCAGCATCATGGTCTTTTCACACAAGTCAACTCTTCACATCAGGTGGCCAAAGTATTGGAGTTTCAGCTTTAACATCAGTCCTTCCAGTGAATATTTAGGGCTGATTTTCTTTAAGATGATGGACTTGTTGGATCTTCTTGATGTTCAAGGGACTCTCAAGAGTCTTCTCCAACACTACAGTTCAAAAGCATCAATTCTTCGGTGCTCAGCTTTCTTTATAGTTCGACTCTCACATCCATACATGACCACTGGAAAAACCATAGCCTTGACTAGATAGACCTTTGTTGGCAAAGAAATGTCTCTGCTTTTTAAGATGCTTTCTATGTTATTTATTTTCATTGGAGTACATTGAAAATATGCTTGATAATTATCAAGTTATTTTTATTAGAATATTAATTTTATTTAAATTATAACATAAACTCCTTAATCATAGCTATTTTATATGATAATAACAAAAATACAAAAATAAATACTAATAAAACTATAAAACCAATAAAAATGAAAGTTGTCATAATTGGATGAACATGGTTAATTAAGTATTCTAATCTCAAAATGATCATTATATTCTGTATGTCTACTGAGGATAGGTTTTATTTTACTTTGGTATGTGTGTTATTTTCTAGTGCCTTCAAAACAGAGTCACAAACTGAGAGGTTTAAATAATAGAAATGTATTACCCCATAGTTCCAGAGGCCAGAAGTCTAAGATAAAGGTGTTGATAAGGTTGATTCCTTCTAAGAATGTTGAAAAACATCTCTTCCAGGCCTCCCTCTTGGTTTGGTCTGGTGGCAATCTCTGACATTCCTTGGTTTTTAGATAATTTCCTTCATCTTCACATAGTGTATGTTTGTTTTTTTAATCCAAATTTCCCCTTTTTAATTAAAAAAAATTACATTGAGTTAAGACCACCCTAAATGACTTCATCTTAATTAATTCCATCTTCCTTCATTGACTATTTCCAAATAAGATTGCATTCTGAAGTACTTGGAGTTAGGACTCAACAAGTAAACTGAAGGTGGAATGCACAATTCACTCCTAGAAGTACTTGTCTATTAGCTTGGTTCATCTGACTGAAATCTCTAACTTTTCTCTTCTAAAATTTCTCTGAAACCTCCATTCACACAATACATCATGACGTTTTTCTTATTTATTTTTTAAAAAATGTACATTTCTTGATATGATCTTTCACTGAGTTACTGAAACGACAAGGAAGTGAACCAGTTCAAAGTTATTAGCCAGATTCAGACTATGCTGAAGCTATGTTTAAGTAAGATAATACAAAAATTTAAAAGCATTAAAATTTATTGTAGAAACTAAACCAGAACTCTACAGCATTCTCTCAGCTGAGAAATATTGGTGTGATGTGTATAGCAGATGCTTTGAGTTCCCACTCACATCTCCTTGGCACTCACAGCTCTGACAGCTTCTTACTGCAAACACCTGTGAATCCGTCTTTGGCTATAAAAATATTCTCAGTCTGTGGGCAAGGGTCAAGGCAGAGTGCAAACAATTTAATGCCCCCGTGAGTAGTATGCAACCAGGTGACGGATGGAGTTGATGAATGGGAATCACATTTTGGGTGGAATAACTTGGAAACATGTCCCCGTGGGATTGAGCTTCAGTAACTCACAGTGGTAACCTGTGTACATATGTACCTGTACTGACTTCTCTTTCTTCTCCATCTCACATTCCTGCTCTCCTACTAGTGTTTTTTTGAAATCTGACTAGTAAATTACTTGTATTCACATCATGGTGTACTTCTGTGGGAAGGCATAAAATATGTTAGCTATAGCTAAATGCCTAGATTTTAATAAAGACTTTCTTTTTCTTTTCTTTTTTAAAATATTGGCATATAGTTGCTATACACTATTGTATCAGCCTCTGTTGTACAGAAAAGTAAATCAGTCATAGATATACATATATGCACCTTCTTTTAAATTTCCTTCCAATTTAGATCATCATAGAGCATGGAATAGAGTTCCCTGTGCTTTCCAGTAGTAGTGTATATACATAGTAATGTATATAGGTCAATATCTATCTCCCAACTCATCCCACCTCTCTATCTTTTCCCCTTGATATCCAGTTATTGGTTTTCTACACCTGTGTCTCTATTTCTGGCTTGCAAATAAGATCATCTTTACCATTCTTCTAGATTACACATATATGTGTTAATATATGATATTTGTTTTTCTCTTTTGTATCTCTTTCACTCTGGACAACAGTCTCTTGGCTCATCCATGTCTCTGCAAATGACACAGATTTGTTCCTTTTCATGGGTGAGTAATATCCTATTGTATGTAGGTACCATATCTTTTTTTGATCTGTTCCTTCATTAATGGACATGTAGGTTGCTTCCATGTCCTAGCTATTGTAAATAGTGTTGCAGAAAATGAACATTAGGGTGCATGTATCTTTTGGAATTATGGTTTTCTCCGGGTATATACCCAGTAGTGAGATTACCGGGTCATATGGTAGTTCTCTTTTTAGTTTTTTAAGGAAATCCCATACTATTCTTCATAGTGTCTGCACAAATTTACATTCCTACCAACCATGAAAGAGGGTTCCCTTTTCTCCACACCCTCTCCAGTGTTTATTGTTTGTAGATTTTTTGATGATGGCATTCTTGAGCCATCTCAGGTAAAGGAACAATTTTGCTTCAGGGAGCTCCTATTTTATCAGTGAATGTTCTATGAATCCTAGTTCTAAAATACCTCTTGTACTCTATGATATTTCATACAATCTTCTTCTAATTCCCACACCCGTTAGTAGTATCTTAACATCTTTCATTTTCATGACCTCAAGAAATATCACTCTAATTCCACACGTACTCCAAGGCAGGTTCCCTATTAGCGGTATTAAAGGTTTCATTCCCAGCACTCTTTGCCATATATCCTTTGCTATAGTCACAAAGAAGCGCTGGGACTTTCTATGAAATTGTTGATTCTTCATTGTCTCTACTTTTTCTACTGTCAGGAATTATCTGGTAATTCTCTGAGGGAATTTCTGCCTGTGTCCCTAGATTGTCACTAAAGACATTCTCTTATTCTCTAGCACCTGTCTACCCTAACCCTTTATGCATAGCCAAGATTCCATCTTACTGGTGATATAACTTTGTATCTATACCAGTATTGATCCATACCAAAATATTGTAAGTATATTCACATTATTCACATGCTTTTTAAATTTCACTGTTAAATGTTAAACACCTTGAGAAAATCACATTCTTCTCTGTTTCCTCTGCCAGATTGGTAGGTGTTAAGTAAAATGTTATTGAATAAGTGAATAGGCATTTTAGATATGCTCAAGACTCCATGTTTGGTCTAGAATTTAAGTCAGTATAGTCAAATACTTCACTGAAGATTTTCTGGGAAAGCACAGTACTGGAGTCAGTAAGAAAAATGCATCCTGCATCTTCAGCCTTGATTCACACACCTCTGCTATATTCTCTGATTTGCGTACAAGAGGAGCTGGGCTTCTTTGTCATTTTGTTAGTTTTGACTAAGAAAGTGAGATTCTTGAGCTTGAGAATAGGAATGAAGGGATAGAGCCTGGGAGGAGAGCATTCCTTGGAGGAGAAGTTGATGTGTGTTAGAGGAGACCACAGGCAATTAGACATACACAGTCAGCCTCAAGAAGAGGGGAGGCACTCTCCTTCTGCATTTGTCTGCGTCGAGGACAAGTGCTGGCTATTTCAGTCTCATTGTGTCAACCAGCCTATCTCCCCACCTGCTGGAGGAACGTGGCACGTTCTAAAGACAGGATCAGAGCAGACAGCTTCTGTAAAGAGTTTCATCCTGCAGAGCCTCCTTTAAGCCAATCCAAGGCTGACAGCTTTGACTCAGGTTTGCTACTTCTAACTTGCAAACAAACTCACCGTTTAGTACAGGTTCTTGGAGGTGGAATGTTTTGGTTACTTCATAGTAGTGAATATTTGTTATTTGTATTCAAGAATAATTAGGTATGAGAAGTTGCTAGTAAGTACATCCCCAGCCCTCTTGAAGAAGTAAGCATTTTTCACTTTGTAGGAGATAAAGCCAACTGTCTTTTTTAGCCTGTTTTGTCATTCTAATTGGGAGTTCCTCGGTGGGTGGCTCAGATGGTAAAGCCTCTGTCTACAGTGCGGGAGACCTGGGTTTGATCCCTGGGTTGGGAAGATCACTGGAGAAGGAAATGGCGGGCTAATGTGAGTTCTCATCCTTTGCTGCTGCTGCTGCTAAGTCGCTTCAGTCGTGTCCGACTCTGTGCGACCCCATAGATGGCAGCCCACCAGGCTCCCCTGTCCCTGGGATTCTCCAGGCAAGAACACTGGAGTGCGTTGCCATTTCCTTCTCCAGTGCATGAAAGTGAAGAGTGAAAGTGAAGTCCCTCAGTTTGCTTTTCCCTAAATTTCAATATTTTTTGAAGAGCTTCATTATTTTACCAATTTTCTTTACAAATTTCTATACCAAATCATCTATGATTTGCTTTAGTGTCAAGTATGTGTGTGTGTGTATACACATTTATGGCCCAGACTTTATTCTTGGCTCTAAGTATTATTTTGTTTTTAAAAGCTATTTTAAAATAATTCAATGGGGAAATTATTCCATCATTCAACATACTAAAAAAATTATTGTCAGTTTGAAAGTTTCCTTTAGTTGTTGTACATATGCCTACACTTTTCATGTAGCTTCAAATATTAATGTGTTTATAACTTACAACCTGAGTTTCACTTAATATATCATATCTATATTCTGTTTTTCAAACTTCATAAATTATTTTATAACAGCTTGATATTCCATTGAGAGAATAACCATAATCTTATTAACCGTTCCTTTAGTGTTAGGTACATTGACTTCCCTCAGAAGTTTCATGGAACATTTCAAGGATCATTTACACAGAGTTTCTAGTCTGCTTCTAGTTTTGGATAAGAAAACCTCTCATAGTCAGGATTGAAATTAAGGAGGGATGGGGTCAAAATGTGTGAACTTATAGTTTTTCATAAGCATTCTAATACACATTGTTAGAGTTGTGAATACATATCTTTTCTTGGTTGTTGCAATTTTGATTTCATCATGTATTATTAAATATATTTTTAACTTATTAAGGAAAATAAAATGGCGCTAGTGTTTTCAGTTAGGTTTACTTGAGTCCTTTGAACAAATTAGGATATTTTTATATTTTGCTTACCAGGTAACTTTCTATGTTTGTGAATTATTCTTTCATGTGATTTCCCCATGTTTGTCAGCAGATATATTTCTAACTGTTAAATATTTTCAGTTAGCTATATTCCATTTTGGTATGCTTTTTATAACCCTGCACATGGTTTGTTTATATATATATATATATATATATATATCTTTGTTTATTGTTTAATCAATATATTGACATGAGTAAATTCATATTATTATAAAGTCCTTAGAAATACTTTTTCACAGTATCCTAACATATATATATATAAAGCATCATTTACCTATCTATTCTTCAGCTTTTGTCCTCTAATATCAGTTTTACTTTTCCTAAAACAAATGATACAGTGAGAAATACATTTATGAAGATAGCCTTTCTAATGTTTTTAGATATTTGCTTCAAAGAGGATCTGATACTTTTGTGCTTTGTGTGGCTATCAGCCAGTGCGTTTGTGCATGCTAAGTCACTTTAGAAGGGTCCGATTCTTTGCGACCCTGTGGACTGTAGCCTACGAGGCTCCTCTGTCCATAGAATTCTCCAGGCAAGAATACTGGAGCAGGTTGCCATGCCCTCCTCTAGGAGATCTTCCTGACCCAAGGATCGAACCTGCGTCGCTTATGTCTCCTGCAGGCAGGTTCTTTACCACTAGCGCCACCTGAGAAGCCCTATTCATTGAGTCTAAACAAATACTGAATAATAATTGCATGTATGAATTTAGTGTCCACAATGTATAAGATTATTTTCCTTATCTATCTGGCAAAGATTATACCTAAGATACTGACCATAGTTCTTGATCATATTTAAAGAGGTAAATGGTCAGCAAGCTTTGGTTTTTCTTTCTCTTGGGATCTGAAAGGATTTAAAATTCTAATATACTAATCCAATTTCAAAATTAGACCTGGAAATATAAGCTTGTGGAAAGACACTTTAAAATCTGTCTTGAAACACATAAAGGTCTCTTCAAAGGTTGATGTATTCAAAATGTTCTGAGGGTTTTTATTCATCCTGCAGTTTCACATTAATCTGTCCTCTAGTTAAAATCCCTAGCACATGCTTTTGTTATGCCTCATGTTGCACATGCTATGTTATTTTTGCATTTTTTTCATAATAAAGACAATCCTTTCCATTTACTGTTTTAAAATTCCATCTCATTATATGTTACTTTTCAGTTTGTTGACATCATTTTGTATTCTTTCAAATATTGAGTAGCTCTCAAAACTTTTATGCCATCTATACACTGGATAAAAAAGGCCTCAATGTCCTCTTCTGAATATTAATTATGATCCCTGCTCCCATGTCACCTCACCACCTGCATCCTTTACAGGTTATCATTCAGGAATCCATGACACAGACACCTTTTTTAGGGATTCTTCAATCACCTACACATTTATTGAATTTTACTCTCACATATAGTTTTGTTTCTTATTCATGAAATATTTTAGAAAGCACTAATCAGTGGTGCTCAAATTTTATTTCACCCTGTTTTACATAATAACATGAAAAATAAGATTTTGAAATTAATCTCTCCTACTCAGAATCACTGACTGTTCATTTAATTATCAAAAAAGTAAAATAACTATAATAATAATAATATGTGTTAAGTGGATTGCCATAAAGCTATTTTATGCATTGGGCCAGAGTTTTAAAATATCACCAGACTATAATAGTGAACTGCCTTACAATGCGTCACCATTTCAGCATGTTTTAATGTGAGTCCTAAGCGTAGGGATGTGGGAAGGGTGAGAAGGGAAGCGAGGGGTATTTACGACTCACATCAATTCTATTGGAGGGATGTAGGTTCAGTTTCCTTAGCATGATACCCAACTTCATAGATATGTATTACACTGTCATATTGACAAATAGTAACATATTTCCTATAACGTTAGGAACTGAAGTACTACATGATATTAAGGGATCAAAAGCACCACAGCTGCTAACAAAGATCACCTGAATATTACAAAGCTTCTTCAACAATTCTACCAACTTTCGTGTGAGCAATTGTACCTGGATAATCACCGCCATATTCAGATTACAGTTCATAATTCGTCTCCTTTAAAAATTGAGAACACCACCTGTTTTCATTCTGCTTAAAAAAAAAGTTTGATAGGATTAGGAAACACATCTAGTCTTTGTTTTTATCTAGCCCATTTTGAAAATTGGGGTCATGGATGACAGCTTCCTGAGTGGGGCAGCAAAAGCAATGGTAATGGAGGAACATTAAAAAGATTCAGATGTGTAGTTCTAAGCGGCATTCGCAAATGTGTGAGTGCATTGACATGGTTGATTATGCAAAAGCTGAGCTGTGCAAATCATAATAATAAGCTTTCTCATTAGATTTCCTGCATTTTCTGCTTCTTGATCAGCCAGAAATACAGCCAAGTGTTCCCATTCTTTTGAAATTTCCCATTTACACTTGTTTCAACCACTCAAAGAAAAATAGGGAAAATAAGAGCAGTGAAATAAGACTTTAATTAAAAGGGAAAATGGAAAGTGTTCGAATTTTATAAAATGCAAAAGACATGTGCACTTTGGTTATAGTCAGCTTGAAAGCAAAATTTTGCTTGGCACTCACAGACATTAAATCAGTTCATAAGTCAGTAGGTAAAAAATGTAGTCCAACTATTTTTAAAGTATACCTAAAAATGATAATTTAAGAAGGCTAATTGGATCATGTGCTTCACAAAGAAAGGTTTTATTCAGAGTATCAGGGCTATCCAAAACAAAGTATAGTAATAATAATAGAGAATTATTTGAAAGGAATGATATAATTAAAAAGATACATCCAGATATTCAAAACCATTTCACTAGTTCTAAATGTTGGATTTCCACTTTCAGTGGGAGTAAACAAATATAATTAGTAGTTACTTTAAGGGAAATGAAAAATAAAACCAGTACTCGTTCAATGTGACCAGTGCAGTCTCTTCACGTGTGGTGTATCAGTGTCCCTCTTACAGACCAGCAGTGATCAAAATGGTATTATGCCAACAATCAAGTGGTTTGCTTGGCTTCCCGATTTAATACCAACTAGGTCAGTGGTTGGTCAAATTTCTATGTGTTGACACAATATATTCAATGAAGGAAAGCATTTTCACTTGCTTTAGGTAACACAAGACATATTTTTCCCAATATGCATGTAGGTTTGCTATTAAAAAATGCTAATTTGCTTGATGGTCCCATGAGATTTAAAGTCGCATGGCATGTATCATTTATGTCTGTGTTGCAGTGAGAGAGAATTAGAACTCAAGCTAGGGAGTCCTTAGAGGATCAGATTTGAACCCCTGTGTTCCATCGCATGACAGTTAGGACAACTCTCCCTGTGTTCCATAACGTAACAGTTACAACTCTGGGCCTCCCCGGCTCAAGGAACCTGCAGCTCCCAAAATCCAGTCCTTATAGCACATGAGTGATCAAGAACAAACACACACTATGGGGTAGCGGGGACCTCCAGTTTCCAGAAGCCACACAGGGGTCTGCTCAGGAAAGGATCACCCAAGGACCTTTCCTGAAGCTCAGTATATGTCAGCATGACAACCTCAGAGTACCCACCTGTCTTTCACGATGCTCTTAACTTCACACACTCTTAGGTATAATGACTGATGGTTTCATTTCACCGTCAGCCAGGCACATGGTTAAAAGAATAATTGTTCTAAGCACCTTACATCTCAACTGTATAAAAAAAAAAGTTTGCATTCCATGAGAGTCTTTCTGCTTCCTCCCTCCATGAGCTACACTGCTTCTGGGCCCTCTGGAGTGTAGACACTGTTCCTCTGGACCCCTTTCCTTTCTCTCCTGCCACCATTTCATCCCCTCTGAAGCTCCATATCCTCCTAATCCTCCCTATAACTTCCAGGTTTTTTTTTTTTCCTTTTTTTGTCTGTGTTTTCTAAATAATGACTATTAGAATCTAACAAAATCACACCAGGGTCCAGGGATATTTACTCAACTAAGTCAATTGATCGAAACTGTATCATTAATATTTTAAGAGTTTATGCCTCAACACTTTTGGATCCCTCACTCACTAATAATCCATATTATAGTTTTTCCCGGTGGTAAGAGGCAAAAGGAAATTAACTTATTTCAATAGTTAAATGCACTATGCAATTCACAGTTATCATTTTGTGATGAAAAACGTTTGGCTTTGAATATTGATGTCAGAGATGTGCAGGGACATCTCTGAGCAAAATAGTTGAAGAATAATTGAAGTATACTAGGAGTTTTCTACCCCTAACCACTCCTCACTTTTTTCCTCCTCTGGAAGATCAGCACCTGATAATATGCCTTGTCAATCCATATTACCAGACGCAATCATTACATTTCTCCAGTAATTTTCTACAAATTCCTTTCTCATCTTATAAGCTTTACTAATATTTCAATGACTATCTATGGTGGTATTTGTGAATCTGTTTTCAGAGTGTTCAGTATAATTCTTTAAGACAAAGTTGCAATTAATGAGAAGGTTCAGTTCAGTTCAGTCACTCGGTCGTGTCTTTTTGCAACTCCATGAACTGCAGCACGCCAGGCCTCCCTGTCCAGTAAATTCCAGTAAACTCCTGGAGTTTACGCAAACCCATGTCCATTGAGGTGGTGATGCCATCCAACCATCTCATCCTCTGTCGTCCCCTTCTCCTCCTGCCCTCAATCCCTCCCAGCATTACGGTCTTTTCCAATGAGTCAGCTCTTCGCATGAGGTGTCCGAAGTGTTGGAGTTTCTGCTTCAACATCAGTCCTTCCAAAGAACACCCAGGATGGATCTCCTTTAGGATGGACTAGTTGGATCTCCTTGCAGTCCAAGGGACTCTCAAGAGTCTTCTCCCACACCACAGTTCAAAAGCATTAATTCTTTGGTGCTCAGCTTTCTTTACAGTCCAACTCTCACATCCATACATGACCACTGGAAAAACCATAGCCTTGACTAGATGGACCCTTGTTGGCAAAGTATGTCTCTGCTTTTTAATATGCTATCTAGGTTGGTCATAACTTTCCTTCCAAGGAATGAGAAGGTACTTAACCCAACAATAATTGACCGATGTTTTCTTTTTGTGTCTCACCAAACTTTCCACCCAAATTATGAGCACCATAAATGATACTCAGTTAACAACATTGTATTATATATTTGAAAAGAAGCTCTTAGAAAATTCTCACCACCAAAGAAGAAAAAAAAAATTGGAATGATCTGAGAGGATAGATGTGTTAACTAACTTTACTGTGGTAATCAGTTCATAATATATACACAATTAAGCCATTATGTTGTACACCTTAAGCTTATACAATGTTATATGTCAGTTATACCTCAATATAGCTGAGGGAGAAAGTCAATGCTTTTTTTGGTCCACTATTATACCCTCAAGCCTGAGGACAGAACATGGCAAATAAGACAGTATTTTTTTTAAAAGTTAGGGAATTAATGTATGGATACTAGCATACCTAATCCTAGCATGGAGAAAACTTTTTATGCAGAAAGCAACATTGCCTCATAAATATATTTTATATAAATTGGTAAACTGAAAATGCTGAACAGTATATACGGAAGGGGCTTCCCACATGGCACAGTGGTAAAAAACTTGCCTGCCAATGCAGGAGATGAGAGAGACACAGGTTTGATCTCTGGGTCGGGAAGATCCCCTGGAGTAGGAAATGACTACCCACTCCAGTATTCTTTTCTGGAAAATTACATGGACAGGCGGGCCTGGTGGACTATAATTCATGGAGTTGCAAAGAGTAGGACATGACTGAGCACACAGCATGCATTTATGGAAAGGGGTTCATATTTAAAAATCAAATAAAAAAGCTTTTTTTTTTTCATTTTGCTTTTAAGCAAGGTTAGGTAATTTGTTGACTTAAAAAGTGTCCGTACGCTATTGAAAATCTGTGACATATTTCCAAAGAAGCTCCTCAACTCTGTATCGTCTTCCCTTAGCACTTAATATGTTTACTTTCACCAGTGAATACAGTAACAGAATTTCACTCAGCTCTATATAATTCCTTGGAGAAGAAAGACATTTTTTTTTTTTCCTCTTGTAAAATTGTAGGGAATTATTTCCATGTGATATCTCTTACTAGAGGCTTTGGTCAAAGAGGGTGCTATACAACAGCATTCTGACCTTTGCTCCAAAAGGTGCATCAGAAATATTCCTAAATCCTAGAAATAAATATATTAACAGGTACTCTAAATTAAATATTAAAACAGATTCTGCACATTCCCAATTATGTCTTAAGGATCTCATGAATGAAAAAGTTTTCATTTCTTATTCTTATTTGTTTTATATTTTCAAACATTTTAAAATCTTGATATCCTATTAAAAACAGAGGGGTGTCCAGGAAAAACATCTGGGACTCCTTAGCTAATCTAATTTTCTCAAGTAATTTTACTAATACTCAGTCAGTTAAGAAGTGTTAATACTCTTTATGCTGCAATTCAATGTGATCATTTGTGAACTGTTTCATTTTTTAATTTAATTTTTCAAAATGAGAAACCAATGAGTCCAATTAATTTTAGCCCCACAAACAATTAATTGTACATTAAAAATAAATGACTTCAATTGATCACAATTCTACTCAACTGGTGGTAATGAGTGCTAATTTGGGAATGACAGGGAGCTTGGATTCAAGAAGATCAGGAAGTAGATTTGAGGTACAATTTAAAGAAAATTCTTTGAATGAATGAAAAATGTTGATAAAGTTTTATCATATGTATAAATGTATAAATGTCAATGTTAAAATGCCTTCATGAAGGTTTAGATGCCATGAACAAATGATAAAACATACCTTGAATTACGTAAGAAACATATTTGTGTAGATAAGGTAATTAACATCTGTTCTTAAGGGAAAATACTGAGAAATTTTAATTGTGACATAATCCTATAAGATATATAGAAGCTCAAATTTATTTTTAACCAGTTACAATGTTTCCTGTGTCATATTTTAATAATAAATAATCTGTACTTCCAAACCAACCATAATTCAATTTAAAACCAGTAGCATCAGATAACCTATAAAACATTTGAAGTAATGGGGCTGTAACAATTGAGTGTACATATGCAAAAAATATTAAAATGGGTCAAATGTAAAATGAAAAGCTGTAAATTTTTTGAAGAAAACACTGGAGGAAAACCTATGTGACCTTAAATTGTTTAATAAGTTTTTGCCACAATATCAAAAGCAAAAGTTTTTACAAAAGAAAAAATTGATAAAGTGGACTTTGCTAAAATTTTTAAAGTTCTGGTCTACAAAAGATGTTATTAAGAGTATAAAAGAGAAGCTACACACTAGGAGAAAAATACTTGCAAAGCATATCTGATAAAATGCTTTTATCCGATATGTACAAAAACTATTAAACTAAAATACTAAGAATATAATGCAATCAAAAAGTGGGCAAAAGATCTGAACAGACACCTTACCTTAAAAATAAAACCTCACTAATATCTACAAAACTGACAATACATGTCAGTGAAGAACATAAAATGGAGCAGCCATTTTGGAAGGAAGTTAGGAAGTGTCTTACAAAGCTAAACAAAGACATAGTCTTAAGTATATCATTCCACAGCTGTACTCTTAGGTATCAATTTGGAAATTTATGTCCAAAGATAAACCTACACATAGATGTGTATAGCAGCTTTATTCATAATTTTCATATCCTGGAAATAAGATGTACTTCAATAGGCAAACAGATAAACAACCCTCTCACAACCATAACATAGAATATTATTTAATGTTATCGAAAAGTGAGCTATTTAATCATGGAAAGGGGAAGGCAATGGCACCCCACTCCAGTACTCTTGCCTGGAAAATCCCATGGACGGAGGAGCCTGGTGCACTGCAGTCTGTGGGGTCACTAAGAGTTGGACACGACTGAGTGACTTCACTTTCACTTTTCCCTTTCATGTGTTGGAGAAGGAAATGGCAACCCACTCCAGTGTTCTTGCCTTGAAAATCTCAGGGTTGGGGGAGCCTGCTGGGCTGCCATCTAGGGTGTCGCATGGAGTCGGATACGACTGAAGCGATTTGCAGCAGCAGCAATCATGGAAAAATATTGATAAACCTTGAAGTGTATATTGGTTAGTTAAAAGCAGAGTCTAAAAAGGCTCATACCATACATATGAGGTCATTTATATGACATTCTGGAAAAGACAGAAGTATACAGATGCTAAATGGATCAGTGGTTTTTCAGGAATTCAGAGTAAGGGGTTGTATAGATGAAGTATAGAATTATATAGGCTGATGAAACTACTTTGTATGGTAATGCAATGTTGAATATATGAATTTGTCAAAGCCTATTTGTTGTATTTACAATAGAGTGAATATTGTATGCAAATTAAAAATAAATCATGTAGGAAGTCTGAGGATCCAGAATGGAACCAGTCTAACTGTATTTTAAGGTAGTAAACAGCCTCACTGGAGGACACTGGGGAAACAGCACTAGGCTAAGCTGTCACTGACCTGAGGAACTGGGAAATGAGCAGAGTCTGTAGCACTAAAGGCAGAGGTGAAGGGCTTCCCAGGTGGCTCGATGCCAGAGAATCTGCCTGCACTGCAGGAGGCCCAGGCTCGATCCCTGGATTGGGAAGATCCCAACTATATACATATATATGTATATCCCAGGTTCAATCCCAGATACACATCGCCATGCCTTCCTCCAGAAGATATATATACACACACACACACATATAGAAGGCGAGGTGACCTGCTCCAGTATTCTTGCCTGGAGAATCCCATGGACAGAGAAGCCTGGTGGGCCACAGTCCATGGCGTTGCAAAGAGTTGGACATGAGTGAAGTGACTGAGCGCACAAACATACACACACACACACACACACACATATCTCCAAATGTACTTCTTTTAATATATGTATATGCACACATATATATGTGATATATATCACTCCTGTTTAGTATGAAGGCAGACTATATCTGAAGGCTACCTCGAACTACTAAAGAACTTTGAAAAGAATAGTGAGCTAACATATTCTTTACAATTTAGAACAATGTCTGAGACAGGGTGAGTATTATAAATATTTGCTATTATTAGGATGTGTTTGCCAGTAGGGTTTTGGTAAGTGTGTCATTGCAGCTGTTCAGAAGCACATTGTTGATCCATATCTTTTTCTTTCTTTTCGTGTTTTAAATTTCATTCTATTTCATTGAAGTATAGCTGTTTGCAATGACGGGTCAGGGTCTGCTGGATGGCGACGTGAATCGGCTTTGTGTACACACACGTCCCCTCTTTCCTGGATTTCCTTCCCGTGTAGGGCGCCACAGAGCACTGTGCGGAGTCCCCCAAGCTGCACAGTTGCTTCTCATTATACGTCTTTTTCTTTTAATGCAAGTTAGATTCGTTTAGGCAAAGTGTATTTCGGCCCACCTCCCTATCATTAGGAAAGTGCATACAGGGTTCATCAGAGGTCAAGCCGAGTTGTGGTAAAGCCAGGATGAGACAGAGGAATGTCTTACTTCCCTTGCTGTGTGCAAGTCACACCGCTTTTCTATTTTCAGCAGCCTATCACAGAATCAGCAAATGAAGGGCTGATGAGCGTTTGCCTAGTTATTTTTGTTTTTTAAGATTTTTCCAAATTTATTTTTGTTTAATATTGAGAAGAAAGAATAAACTGAGTTTCTAATGTGTAAAGGAAATAATTCTGGTAGCTGAGATCGCAAACACTGTGCAGTATTCTCATCACTGAGAAGTTCATCATATGTTTGATAATGTAACCATAGATGTGTTAGAAAAATTATAACGATACTCAGAAGTTCTCTGGAACTCAATGTTTTTATTTTGCTAAGAAACTGGCTCTGAGAGCCAAAATCCTAATATTTTGATGCTGGACCAAGACCAAACTAGGTTTTCTGATGCTCAGTTCTCTTGTTTTTTTTTTTTTTCTGTTCTATCTCATTCTTTCCCTAGCCAGTTGTTACATACACATTATTTCACTTTAAAAGTAAGTCTATATTATAAATTGCTGAAGGAAATAATTCCTCAGATTTCCATGAAGATGGATTTCATTTCTTCTTTCCCATGGAGTTGACATCAGTTACCTGATCGCTACACATGAAAAGACCTAGGGTGTGTGTGGATTAGTTTCCTTTTCTCTTCCCTCTCATGATGTGGATGTTCAGTGGTCTTTACAGGCAACTGCTTCAGGGAGGCGAGGGACTGTGGTCATTCAGGATTGTTGGTAACTGCTGGTTATTACAACTGAGAGGTTGGTATAATTAACATTTTGTGCATTTGGCCACAGGGGTTCCCTGGTGGCTTAGATGGTAAAGAAACCACCTGTGGTGTGGGAGGCCTGGGTTCAGTCCCAGGGTGGGGAAGATCCCCTGGAGGAGGGCATGGCAACCCACTCCAATATTCTTGCCTGGAGAAGTCCATGACAGAGGAGGCTGGCGGGCTACGGTCCGGGGGGTTGCAAAGAGCTGATTGAGTAACTAAACGGCACACATGACACAGACAACATGTAGCGTTTGGAAAGCAATAGGCTTCATCGTTAAACTCAATGAGATAGGTGAAAAAGCTAAGTACGTTAGGTAGGAGTATGTACACATGTTACATGATGGGAATTTTTTTCCTAACCTTTCCGATAACATGATTCTCTCAAAGGGGAGAGAGTAAGTTACCTTGTGAGTGACAAGCTTTGGTCTGCATTCTATGCCTGGGATATTAGTTGGGAGGTTTTAGTCTATTTTTCCTTTCTGTTTTTGTCAACTGTGAAGTAGTGAACTTGGTAGGTGTGTTTGCACAGTTCAGTTCAGTTCAGTCTCTCAGTCATGTCCGACTCTTTGCAACCCCATGAATCGCAGCACGCCAGGCCTCCCTGTCCATCACCCACTCCCGGAGTTCACTCAGACTCATGTCCATCGAGTCAGTGATGCCATCCAGCCATCTCATTTTCTGTCATCCCCTTCTCCTGCCCCCAATCCCTCCCAGCATCAGAGTCTTGTCCAGTGAGTCAACTCTTCGCATGAGATGGCCAAAGTACTGGAGTTTCAGCTTTAGCATCATTCCTTCCAAAGAAATCTCAGGGCTGACCTCCTTCAGAATGGACTGGTTGGCTCTCCTTGCAGTCCAAGGGACTCCAAGGATCTTCTCCAACACCACAGTTCAAAAGCATCAATTCTTCTGCGCTCAGCCTTCTTCACAGTCTAACTCTCACATGCATACATGACTACTGGAAAAACCATAGCCTTGACTAGACGGACCTCAGTTGGCAAAGTAATGTCTCTGCTTTTGAATATGCTATCTAGGTTGGTCATAACTTTTCTTCCAAGGAGTAAGCATCTTTTAATTTCATGGCTGCAATCACCATCTGCAGTGATACTAAAATTTTCCTTCTCTGGGTTGTTCCTGTAGAATCTAAGCTAATTCCTTTAGATCTCTAAATTGACCTTTATCAGGAAAAAGGTGATATTTTGATTTCCTAATGCCCTTTTCCCTTGGGCAGAGGTTGTTTGCTGGGTATTTTCAAACTTCCAGAGCCTTTGTCATGGATGCATAAGGATGATCTACGTGGGATAAGATCACACTTGGTCTCAGTGAGTGACAGTTAACCCTGGAAGAGAGCAGGAAGGACATCAGGAAGGTCCCCGAGTCTCAGGGTGTGATATCTTCTGTGATTACAGACGACCTGACATAATTTAAATATTACAGTATTTGGCATTCCAAAACATATAAATAAATTCATCCAAGGAGGATGAGACTGTAGAAATCAGTGACTCAGAAATGATGTGTGACTTGGCAGACAGCCGCCAAACCGCAGTGCTGAGGGCTGAAACACTGCTGCTGTGGCGTGAGGAGAATAACTGAGGCCGCCGATACAGAGCACACGATAAAAGGGTTAATCCAAGGAAGTAGACAAGACTGCTACATATCTCCATTTAGCAATTATTTAGAGTATTTGAAGAAAAAAGTGAAGCCTTTAATATGTTTTTTGAAGTAGTTGTTGCAAGCTCATCAGTTACTCTTTGAAAGTCACTTAAACTTCAGCTGTATTGTGCATTAATTACAGGTCGTGTAAACTATCTTCTGGGGTCATACTTGTATACCAACAACAACACTAAATCATAATGGAACAATGTTGATAACATAAATTATTTATACTGATATTACTAAAGATAAAGTTCATCTAGACCCCGCTTTATAAACCATAAGGAAATAAAGAAAATGTATTCCTTCCTTATTCCTAATATATTTTAAATGCTTTAGTTAATAATTGCTTAATAGAAACTTTATAATTCATTGTGAGATGTTAAAAGAACCTGGAATGACAGTAATTTAGCATCAGAAGACCACCACCTGACACTTGAAGCCCTGAAAATCAGGAAACCAGAACCCATCCTGAGAAAGCAGATAAAATACATTGCTTGTTTAATAAGAGGATAAAGCTATTATAAAGGTGAGGGTTTTTAATTTAATTGTGGGTTTCCTATCTGCCTTTCCAGAAAGTCAAGGGTTTTCTTCTTCTGCAGCAATTGGACTTTCACCTTCTCGTCACCATTTTGATGATCATTTCATTTTGACTGCATAGAACTCTTTTCAGTTCAATTCAGTCACTCAGTCGTGTCTGACTCTTTGCCACCCCATGGGCTGCAGCACATCAGGCCTCCCTGTCCATCACGAACTCCTAGAGTTCACTCAAACTCATGTCCACTGAGTCAGTGATGCCACCTGACCATCTCATCCTCTGTTGACCCCACTCCTCCTGCCGTCAATCTTTCCCAACACCGGGGTCTTCTCCAATGAGTCAGCTCTTCTCATCAGGTGGACAAAGTATTAGAATTTCAGCTTCAGCATCAGTCCTTCCAATGAACATTCAGGACTGATCTCCTTTAGGATGGACTGGTTGGATCTCCTTGTAGTCCAAGGGACTCTCAAGAGTCTTCTCCAACACCACAGTTCAAAAGCATCCATTCTTTGGCACTCAGCTTTCTTTACCGTCCAGCTCTGACACCCATACATGACCACTGGAAAAACCATAGCTTTGACAGTGCATCAATTTGCCTGAAACATTCTCCTTTCCAGAGGATAACAACTGGAACAGAGTTTATTTTTAAGGTCAGAGAAAAAACTACAGGCAAAGAGAGGATGTTATACTTCTGGGATCACACTCTTCTTTTTTCCCTGGATGCTTAGTGAACTGTAAGAAAGCCACAGTTGAGGGAAAGGGATTTGGTTGAACAGTCTCAATAGTCTCAAAACTAGTGATTGCAGAAAAAAGAACATGTTTTGGCCATATTATGACCATGTTATCATTTTAAAAAGCATGTTAGATGCATGACACCAGTATTCAACAGGAATGTGGGCAGTGTGGAATCATGCGTTGATGCTGTTAGTTCAGTCAATGACTTGAAGAGTGTACTTGGTTCTGAAATACATTTATTCATTTAGCATTACTTCCTGCCTGATCAGTGCATTTGACCAAATACACAACAGAGTTGAGAAACTGCATATCTTTTAGGATCAAAGTTGGATAAAAGCTTAACTCCAAACTTTTGTTACCTTCACAAATTCATTATAATATATGACTTGCAATTTTTTTTTTCACTGTGTTCTGGGAATAAAGAAAAAATGCCTTCTCATCTTAATAGGATCCATGGGGAAATATATATATATATATATATATATATATATTTTTTTTTTTTTCTCAGTGCCAGGAAAAGCTGTGGTGTTTCTTTTTAACCTTTCTTCTCTTTTAATGGAAACCAGGTAATTCTAAAACTTCTCCTCACCTTTACTGATAAAGATAATTCTGGGGAAAAGCTTTAGTATTAGAAGCAACTACTCTACGAGCTCTTCCTACCTGCTAGGTCTGGGCTTTGAAACAGCTTACCTGAAAATTAATTTGAGTCTTAGCACAGACATGCCCAGAATTGGCGCACGTGTTGCAGTTGTCCAGTGTAGAGAGGGCGCGGTGACAGACTCTCCCACACATTATCTCACGTATTAAACACATATAACTCAGAAATGACGTTGAAGTCTCATTCAGGTAATCCAGAATAAGGAGGAGTAAGTAAAGGGGCAAAAGAATAAGAATGGTTGGGCAAGAGTATCATTTTATTAAAGTCGGAAGGATGGGAATATAGAGGGCTGTGTGTGATGATTATAAGGGGTGTATCGCAGACACTTCAGAATTCAGGGAGATCAGGAACCCATCCAAGCCCAGGAGGCTGAGGTTTGGGTTGGATTATTCAAACTCAGCTCGTCCTGGTCCTCAGCTGAGTCAGCACAGGCACCAGGCAAGTCACTCTAGCAACAGCAGCATCTTCTCCACTGCCTGCCCAGAGCTGCTCAGAAGGGACCCGCCCTTTTCCTTAGGTTATGATACAGAAACCCAGTAGCGTAGGAGTCTGTTGTTTAAAACTTCTTACAGCCAGAGATTAGGGGACCCACAAACTCCTGACATTTTTACTAACTAGTCTTGAATTAAACTGTCGGGGGCTAGGATCAATATTATCCCCTCCATTCTTCATTACAGCTCGTTCAAGATAATGAGCTCGTTTACTCACAACAAATGCGTTCAGTGAGTAACTGGTGTTAAGCAGAAGAAAAGTTCTTCTTTCTCTTTTCCCTGTGTACTTGCTGCTATTACCCTAGACCAGACTCCCATGACAAAATCCTCTGCACTGGTGCCCCACTTCCAGCCCCACAAATCCCCAGAGTATCCTCTCCCCACTAGCTATCTTTCTGAAACTACAGTTGAACTCTCCTTCATGCAAATGAAAGTTCAAGCCTCAGTAAGAACTGTGCCATCATTTTTATTTCAGTGTGTCTTATGCTGAACACATGACTTTACATTTATTGACACTGAATACATTATTGCTGAATAAATCAATGAATAGACATATTATTCTATTTTTTTTAATCTAAACTTTTAAGCCTCTTCAATGTGTACAGGTGTACTTCTCATACAAATTCTTTATAAAATCCCCAGTGTCCTTGCTGAGCTGATCCCACTTGTATTCCGTTCACTTGTTCATTCTCTCACTCACGGGCTTCTGTGCTGTGCTTTGTGTACAGGAATATGACGGTAAACAGAGCAGATATATTTTTGGCCCTTAAAGAGCCTGTATGCTTGTGAAAGACAGACAAGAGAAATGTAATAAAAATATGCTAGAAGGCGGTACAATATTGCTGGTCAGTTAAGACCTCTCAAATTAGCAGGCGTTAGGAAAAGACATGAAGGAAATAAAAATGTAAACTGTGTAAACATCAAAGGGAAAAGTGTTCCAGGCCACAGTTCTGAGGAGAGTGACTGCTTCACCCAAGATTGAGGCAGACCATCTGTGACCGTCTACATTCTTGGCTTTTGATCTGGGTGAAATGAAGTCTGAGTGGAGAGTTTTGTTCAGAGGACAGCTGCAACCTGGCCTTTTTTATTTTTTAAAATAATGTAGGTCATACATAAAAAGGTGTCAGGTTGGGAGATATTTTTAAGAAGTTATCCTTAAAAATTCTTAAAATATGACAAGGGAAAAAAAAAGATGTATGTACAAGATTATACATCACATTTATGGTTTCCAAATTTAGAAAAATAAAACCAAACATCCAGGAATAAATACATTCAAATGAGTGCAAAGTGCAAGTGGCCCAGTTGTGTCCGACTCTTCGCAACCCCATGGACTATACAGTTCCTGGAATCCTCCAGGCCAGAATACTGGAGTGGGCAGCCTTTCCCTTCTTTAGGGGATCTTCCCAACCCAGGAATCAAACCCAGGTCTCCCGCATTGCAGGGATTCTTTACCAGCTGAGCCACCAGGAAAACCCAAAAATACTGGAGTGGGTATTCTATCCCTTCTCCACTGGATCTTCCGGACCCAAGAGTCAAACCAGGGTCTTCTGCATTGCAGGTGGATTCTTTACCAGCTGAGCTATCAGGGAAGCAAAAATGAGTACAAACCAGTCAGTAAAAATAAGGTGAAAATTTTAATGTTTCAACCTACAGAAATATTAGTAACTAAATAAGAAAAATTATAAAGAAGGATATAAACATTATCCTAGAGAAAAAAAGCCTGTTTATTAAATTGTTGGAGTGGTTTTGCTCTGACAAAATAATATTGAAGGAAATTTTCTTTCAGGTAAAAATATTCCTCATTGTAAAATGTTTTATTGTATTTATTTAATTATAATTCCTGGTGTATGTCATGCCTTTTGATAAATACTTGTGGTGACGCAAAGATAGATTAGATGTTTCTTATTCTCAAGGAGCTTGGAGATAAATGATTTTCTTACTATAAATGACTTACCAACAAATAAAATGTGAGGAGTCAAAATCAGATTCTGTTACCCTCTTCTCTTTATAATTCTCTCACTGTCAACATTGCCCCCAAATATTTATTGTTCTTAGTGATTACAATACCCTTTGACACTTCATCAGTATCAATTAATCAATAAATCTTATTTAAGTCTCTTTTAAGTCCTTCAAGCTAACTTCTTGCATCTATATTCAGGTTAAATGTATTCTTCATTCCAGCACCCAGACCTTTGAGTATGATTATTTTGATTTCATTATCTTCTCTAACCATCTCCAAATAGAGATCAGTAGTCAGTGATCTTCACTTCCTTCTGTTCAATACGTGCTGACGCTTGTGAATGTCAGGTCTGCAGAGTCACCAGTGACACACGTTCATTCATTTCACATCAATAAATATTTGGTGCCTGAATGTTTTAGTGAGTGAATGAGAAGAGGTTCTGCAGTCGTTTGACTTACGCTTTCAGACTCTATCTACACCTCCAGGTTTTGTTTCTCACGCTTCTGACAAACATTATGAATGCATTAAGCTCAATTGTTTTGCCTACTCTACAGCCACAATTACACTGCATTCGAGGCTTAAGACACTGTAATTGTTTTCAGTCCCCAGTCTCATTACCTCCTTACCCTTCTCAACCTCCAAATGTATGCACCATCTGTCAACTCCTAAGTACTTTCCAACAGAATCCAAAGCAGCATCCCAATATTCTCTTTCATCAGTCTAAGCAATTACATTTGTCAATTTGGGAGACTGCAATAATTTTAAGTCATATACAATCATCATGAATTTAACAAGTAGATCAGGGAGTCAAGGGCTACCAGCTTTGCCTCTCTTCCTAGTTTGTATTATTCTCCTGCAAATTCACTTTAATCTGTTGCATTTCCACATTTAAAATGATATCTTCATAATCTGTTTTCCTTGCTATGCTTCTTAGCTTGCTTCAGATGCATATCTGCTGTGAGCAACACATCAGCTGCTTTTCAGAAATTAAATCATTAGTCCTATTGTTTTATTTTCATCTCATGTTTTTATCCAATTACATATTTTGCAAAGTTAATTTCACTTTATTAATGTGTTCAATATAATCTGTGCAAATGATGTGAGATTTACCTATCTCCAGCCAGTCCTCTCCTTGCTCCTTTCTTGAATCCTGAGAATGAGAGTAAGAAGTAGAACCTCCCACTTTGCCCTCTGGGCTTAGCTTTCTTCCTCGCTTGCTTATTGAGCGATTCACTGGAGGCCTTATTATTTTCCCTTGCTTCTCCTCCTACAAATCAGAGATATAATTCATCCAGGCTTGGTGCTTTGTCAACTTTTAATAGCTCTAATTGCCTACTTATCTGCTGGGGTGCAATTATGAACCCTCCATACTGAACTTGTTTTCAAGGATATGCACATTGTTATCTTGCTTGAATATACAGCAGTTTGATTCTTAAATAAGACATGGAAAATTTATCTGCGATGATATCCATTGTACACCCCACTGTTCCTTCCTGTTGAGAAGTGTGTGTTTCATCATAGTGAGTACAGGGTAGAATTGATCAATCAAAAATTTTATCACAGATAAACCTCTATGGAAATTTCTATGGAAAACTTAGATTCCATTTTATTTGATTCTACAAACTTACTTGAGCTTTGGCAGTGTACCCTAACTTTCTCACAACATTCTGTGAATAGTCCATCTGTGAAAAAAGTGGTGTGAATAACCTTGTCTGCAAATTAAGAAGGAGTAAAACAAGATTCTTCATAATATGCTTGGTCCTTGGACAAAAAGCTATAAAATCTTGCATATTAAAAAGCTGGGAAATCACTTTGCCAACAAAGGTCTATATAGTCAAAGTTATGATTTTTCCAGTAATCATGCATGGTTGTGAGAGTTGGACCATAAAGATGGCTGAGCACAGGAGAATTGATGCTTTTGAACTGTGGTGCTGGAGAAGACTCTTGAGAGTCACTTGGAGACTCTCCAAGGAGATCAAGCCAGTCATCCTAAAGGAAATCAGCCCTGAATATTCATTGGAAGAAGTGAAACTGAAGCTGAAGCTCCAATCCTTTGCCACCTGATGCAAAGAGCCGACCCACTGGAAAAGATTGATTCTGGGAAAGATTGAGGGCAAGAGGAAAAGAAGGCGACAGAGGATAAAATCATTGGGTAGCATCATTGGTCAATGGACATGAATTTGAGCAAGCTCTAGGAGATATAGATGTCCAAAAAAATATGTCCTTTTCATTATAGGGGACGGGAATGAAAGAGTAGGAAGTCAAGAAACACCTGGAGTAACAGGCAAATTCGGCCTTGGAGTACAGAATGAAGCAGGGCAAAGGCTAATAGAGTTTTGCCAAGAGAACGCACTGGTCATAGCAAACACCCTCGTCCACCAACACAAGAGAAGACTCTACACATGGACATCACCAGATGGTAAACACAAAAATCAGGTTGATGATATTCTTTGCAGCCAAAGATGGAGAAGCTCTATACAGTCAGCAAAATCAAGACCGGGAGCTGACTGTGACTTGGGTCATGAACTCCTTATTGCCAAATTCAGACTGAAATTGAAGAAAGTGGGGAAAACCACTAGACCATTCAGGTATGACCTGAATCAAATCCCTTATGACTGTAAAGTGGAAGTGAGAAATAGATTTAAGGGACTAGATCTGATAGACAGGGTGCCTGATGAACTATGGAATGAGGTTCGTTACATTGTACAGGAGACAGGGATCAAGACCATCCCCATGGAAAATAAATGCAAAAAAGCAAAATGGCTGTCTGAGGAGGCCATATAAATAGCTGTGAAAAGAAGAGAAGTGAAAAGCAAAGGAGAAACGGAAAGATATACCCATCTGAATGCAGAGTTCCAAAGACTAGCAAGGAGAGATAAGAAAACTTTGCTTAGTGATCAATGCGAAGAAATATAGGAAAACAACAGAATGGGAAAGACTAGAGATCTCATCAAGAAAATTAGAGATACCAAGGAAACATTTCATGCAAAGATGGGGTCAATAAAGGCAGAAACAGTAGGGACCTAACGGAAGCAGAAGATATTAAGAAGAGGTGGCAAGAATATACAGAAGAACTTTACAAAGAAGAACTTCACAACCCAGATAATCACGATGGTGTGATCACTCACTAGAGCCAGACATCCTGGAATGTGAAGTCAAGTGGGCCTTAGAAAGCATCACTACAAACAAAGCTAGTGGAGGTGATGGAATTCCCATTGAGCTGTTTCAAATCCTGAAGGATGATGCTGTGAAAATGCTACACTCAATATGCCAGCAAATTGGAAAACTCAGCAGTGGCCACAGGACTGGAAAAGGTCAGTTTTCATTCCAATCCCCAAGAAAGGCAATGCCAAAGAATGCTCAAACCACCACAAAATTGCACTCATCTCACATGCTAGTAAAATAATGCTTAAACTTCACTCAGCCAGGCTTCAGCAATATGTGAACTGTGAACTTCCAGATGTTCAAGCTGGTTTCAGAAAAGGCAGAGGAACCGGAGATCAAATTGCCAACATCCACTGGATCATGGAAAAAGCAAGAGTGTTCCAGAAAAACATTGATTTCTGCTTTATTGACTATGCCAAAGCCCTTGACTATGCCAAGCCCTTGACTGTGTGGATCGCAAGAAACTGTGGAAAATTCTGAAAGAGATGGGACTAACAGACCACCTGACCTCTAGAGAAACCCATATGCAGGTCAGGAAGCAACAGTTAGAACTGGACATGGAACAACAGATTGGTTCCAAATAGGAAAAGGAGTCCATCAAGGCTGTATATTGTCACTCTGCTTATCTAAATTATGTGCAGAGTACATCATGAAAAATGCTGGGCTGGATGAAGCACAAGCTGGAATTAGGATTGCTGGGAGAAATATCAATAACCTCAGATATGCAGATGACACCACCCTTATGGCAGAAAGTGAAGAAAACTAAAGAGCCTCTTGATGAAAGTGAAAGAAGAGAGTGAAAAATTTGTCTTAAAGCTCAACATTCAGAAAACTAAGATCATGGCATCCAGTCCCATCACTTCAGGCAGATAGATAGGGAAACAGTGGAAACAGTTCTTGACTTTATTTTGGGGGGCTCCAAAATCACTGCAGATGGAGACTGCAACTAAGAAATTAAAAGACACTTACTCCTTGGAAGGAAAGTTATGACCAACCTAGACAGCATATTAAAAAGCAGAGACATTGCTTTGGCAACAAAGGTCCACCTAGTCAAGGCTATGGTTTTTCCTGTGGTCATGTATGGATGTGAGAGTTGGACTATAAAGAAAGCTGAGCACTGAAGAATTGATGCTTTTGAACTGTGGTGTTGGAGAAGACTCTTGAGAGTCCCTTGGACTGCAAGGAGATCCAAGCAGTCCATCCTAAAAAGAGATCAGTCCTGGGTGTTCATTGGAAGGACTGATGCTGAAGCTGAAACTTTAATACTTTGTCTACCTAATGCAAAGAGTTGACTGATTGGAAAAGACCCTGATTCTGTGAAAGATTAAGGGCAGGAGGAGAAGGAGACAACAGAGGATGAGATGGTTGGATGGCATCACTGACTCGATAGACATGGGTTTGGGTAGACTCTGGGAGTCGATGATGGACAGGGAGGCCTGGTGTGCTGCGATTCACGGGGTCGCACAAAGTTGGCCATGACTAAGGGACTGAACTGAACTGATCTGAAATTAACTGAGGAGATAGGAAGAAGAGGCAAGTTGGCATGCTGTAGTCCATGGGATTGCAGAGTCAGACATGAGTTAATGATTGAACAAAACAATACATTGTTTCAACAGCAGATTTTAGCACTATGTATTCAGATGGACAATGATTGAATTTTCTCCTTTGATTTATATTTAACTTTCATTTAAAACTCTTGTCAAATTCCATTAAACTGATTGCTAAAAAAGCACTAGATTCATCAAAAGTTATTGTTAATAGTGTCATTTCTCAGGGTCACGTAGCTACAGGCTACATAAAACTTTCTTTCAGGTTAGAGATTTGGAAATAAAGTTCCCTTTTCCCCAAAAAAAGTAATTGACTAGAATGAGGACTTAGATTTCATACTTTACAGTGATTTATTTGTTCTGGGTCTTCTTGATTATACTGTCATTTTCATTTGGGTGCCATTCTTTGAATAAGTACATCCATTTATGATATTGTATGATATTTAATTAAATACTATAAAAGTGTTGTTTCTTAAGTCTTCTTTAGCACATTTTGGCTACCCACAAACATAGTACATTTTTACACATACTGTATCCACTTCACAGATGCATTTTGAATAAATGAATGATAACAAGTGGAAAAGTGGAAGAAAAAGAGATATATATTTATTTTTACTGAAAATGTAGTTCATAATGAATTGTAGAGATTGATGGTGATGTGAAAATACAGCCCCATCTTACATTTATAATATCTTATTTTCAAAGTGCTTTATAACTATTAATCATTTCAATCCAGTCTTATAACAATTGCCTTTGCAGCTCCCAAATACATGAGAGCAAAATCAGCTAGGGAGCTATGCTAGGCCCAAGGTAATATGCCTGTGTCTACTTGATGATGCAGAAGGAAATGGCAACCCACGCCAGTATTCTTGCCTGGAGAATCCCGTGGACAGAGGAGCCTGGTGGGCTGCCGTCTATGGGATCGCAGAATTAGACATGACTGAGGCAACTTAGCAGCAGCAACAGCAGCAGCTACTTTGATGACATAAAATTCTGACTGTGTAGCTAGGATAGCTCCACAGTATGATCTAGGATTCTTTGACAATATATTAGTTTTCTCTTGTGCACAATAATGATATCACAATGTCAGCAGTTGAAACAATATGCACTTTTTTTTTTTAATCTTACTGTTTATTTGGCTTAGGAGTCTAGGTTTGGACTTAGCTGAGTGAAAACATTTGCTTCTTTCCAGTAGGAAAGAGTCTCTGCTGCTTTGTCTCTTCCTTCAAAGAAGGTCTAGATTCTTTTCTAAAGCATTCACCTGCTTAAACTAGCCTGATCCATGATAATAATCACAGTAAACTGTGGAAAATTCTGAAAGAGATGGGAATACCAGACCACTGTACAGTAGCCCTGCACTGTTGGGCTGCTTTACTTGAAGTCATCCTCCACTTAACTAACAGCTTCCTAAGATGTGCATGGAGTTGCCTCCCGTGGTTCCCATTCTGCAAGCTCTTAGTGTGCCTTGCAGAGCCCGTCCTTTCTGGCCTCAAGCGTCGTGCCCTGAGTGTACCCTGGGCTGCTGGCTCTGGCCTTTGCAAAGACGCTCCTTCATCGTCTCTCTACTGTGCAGTCTTCCTTATCCAGCAGGTCGTGACTTCTAGAGAACATCGTTCATGACCCTCTCAGAGAGGCTAGTTGTGTCCTCATCTAGACTCCTCTGGGCTCCCCTGTTTTACAAATGCCTTTGCGTTGCCTCTTCTTAGAACCCACAGCAGTGATTTAAATGACATCATGTCATCTCTGGCCTTGAGCTCCTTGAAGGCAGAAATGACAATAGCTGTACTTGTAGTCCTAAGACCTAGCACAGGGCCTCAAGGAGATGAGTTCTCAGTAAAAAGGTATTAATCAGCTGTGCCCATCTAAAATCAAGCTTCCCTAGATGGGGAAAAAAAAAAAAGCCATATTAAAGCTCCATTTAATTCTAACAATGATGGCTTTGAATCAGACACCAGCCGAGTTTTGCCTTCAAAGTCAGTGGTCACTTTTACTCCACATTGCTGTCTCTTTAACACAGAGAAAAATGTAATCCAGCCTCAGAAACGTGCATGGCTCTGACTTGGGTTAAAGACAATTGATGTATCTTAGGACTGTGTCAGTTGTTGATGCGGACAGTACTGATGGGTGTATTCCAAAGTGGACTGAGGCTATTTCCTGTCTTCCTGGAATGACCATCTGGATTCAAATGTTAATGTTCAATCCAATTTGTTGCTAAGGCAACCAAGTTACAGGGCATCTTCAATTTACAAAAGGTGACATTGCCAAAGTCATTTTATAAGGCAGATATTTGAAAAATACACCACATTTTCCAATGAAAAGTGATGTAAATGGTAGCTGGAGCCTGCCGAATTATATTTAACCCATATTGTTGCATTACTTCTGCAAGATGAGTCAGTAAAAACATTCCATGTCTCCCAGGCAGGTCACAGGAGCATTCTTTAAGCAATCTGGCTGCATATCCAAGACATAGGAAAAAGAAACCCCTCTTCAATGTTCCCCACCTAGCCTGAGCCCTCAGGACATCCGTGTTTAGTCCAGACATTCTAAAACCTGGTTCAGCATTTGGATTGCCTGGAAAGAATTTCATTAAAAGAGGCATTGGTTCAACTTCAGACCAATCCCATTAAAATAAAAATCCATAGTGGGCTCCAGGAATATATATGTATTTTTTAAAGCTTCCCCTGCCCCACCCCATATTATTCTGATGCTATGCGTGAACTGCTAATCAGACTTCTTGGATAGCACTTCAGTTTTTCGCCTCTGATTTGGCACTGGGAGTAACATCTCATATCACAGCCCGAGGTCAGAGCTGTAGTTGTGTGGGTGACGACCTCTACGGGTACCAGAGTTCCTCTTGCCAAAGGATGATATTGGGTATTTTTGGAAGGCATTGACACTGATCATGTCGTCTAGATCAGTACTGCTAATGCTCACAAGGGCAGGCTCTTCCATCCCTGCTAACGAAGGATGACTGATAACCTGAACACTGAGCCCAGCGATGCTACAAGTACCCATAGTGTTAGCAAGATCCTAGGAATCCACTTTTAAAATAATTAAAGCAGCTCTTTTGCTCCCCTGCCCCTTATATCCTAGGAATTAGGCTAGAGTCTCTGGGGCAGCCTGAATATAAAGCACCGTATCATACTCACAATAACTCCTCCCCAAACACTAACCCATGATCATTGGGTATTACATCATTTCTGTAACTATCTTTGCTCTTGTAATAAGCTACAGTGATGAGCCCACTGTGCCTTTTGTGCATAACAAAGTCCTAGGGGACCCACCTTACCATTTCGTAGAAAATCTCAGACAACTAAATCCAAAAATGAACCTAATTGGGTTTAAGAGAGGCTTCTGAAGACACCTATTAAGTTGGGGGAAAATTAAATCGTTTGTTACAGCTAATCTGTTAGATTTCTTAAGAGTGCTATAATAATGGTTTTCAGTGAATCATAGCTCCCTGTGCCCATGCCCCTTTTAATTTAGTTTTTTTTTTTTTTCTGGGCCACATGACTTAGCATGTGGAATATTAGTTCCCCAGCTAGGGATCGAACCTGTGCCCCCTGCAGTGGAAACATGGAGTCTTAACTACTGGACTACCAGGGAAGTCCCTCCCATGCCATTTTGTAACATGATGTTGCCAATCTTCCCAGCAAGAGGCGGGATCTAGTTTCTCCACTCCCTTAAACTGGTGGATTGCTTTGACTGATAGGATATGGGAGAAGTAATTACATGCCAGTTTGGAATCTGGGTCTTCAAAGGTCTTGACGCGAAATGTTCATTCTCGCCTCCTTGGGCCGTGAGGGCACCATTCTGTGAAGGAGCCCAGACGAGGCTTCTGGAGAATGAGAAATCAAATGAAGAGGACCAGGGTGCCCTCACCGATAGTCAACACTAACTGCCAGACATGTGGGTGAGGCTGTCTTGGAAGCTCCAGCCCAGGCAAGTCTTCAGATGACTGACAGCGGCCACCTGAGTGATCCTGAGCAAGTCCAGCACGACAAATCTAGATTGCTAACTCAGAGAATTATGGCAAATAATAAATTGGTGTCTTAAGCCACCTATATGTTAGGGTACCAGTAGAGATCTGGTACCCTATGTTTTTATGTAAAAAAATACATAAATGTTGACTTGAACATTGTCACACATAATCTCTATGTGCAGAGGTAATTTTTAAAACTTACATCATTCCAGTTCAGTTCAGTTCAGTCGCTCAGTTGTGTCTGACTCTTTGCGACCCCGTGAATCGCAGCACGCCAGGCCTCCCTGTCCATCACCAACTCCCGGAGTTCACTCAGACTCACGTCCATCGAGTCGGTGATGCCATCCAGCCATCTCATCCTCGAGCGTCCCCTTCTCCTCCTGCCCCCAATCCCTCCCAGCATCAGAGTCTTTTCCAGTGAGTCAACTCTTTGCATGAGGTGGCCAAAGTACTGGAGTTTCAGCTTTAGCATCATTCCTTCCAAAGAAATCCCAGGGCTGATCTCCTTCAAAATGGACTGGTTGGA
>SJXQ01009568.1:195221-297707 GCA_006408695.1 Aepyceros melampus | reverse complement strand
GATTTGGGAGAAAGGCATTGAAACATGTATAATATCATATATGAAATGAATCGCCAGTCCAGGTTCGATGCAGGATACAGGGTGCTTGGGGCTGGTGCACTGGGATGACCCAGAGGGATGGTACGGGGAGGGAGGTGGGAGGAGGGTTCAGGATGGGGAACATATGTACGCCTGTGGTGGATTCATATTGATGTATGGCAAAACCAATACAATATTGTAAAGTAATTAGCCTCCAACTAAAATAAATAAATTTAAATTTTAAAAAAAGTTTTAAAAAATAATAATTTAAAAAATTTCTTGCTTTCAGCTAAAACAATAAAATCTCCCTACCTCTTTTATTGATTAATGGATGAGAAGTTAGTGCATTAATGAAGTCCTAATGAAATTAACTACTAACAATTTGAGAAAATCTGGCTGAATGAAAGATTACAACCGCTGCTGCTGGTGCACACTTTAGATTTGACACCCAATCAATTTCTCTCCTTGGTATGAATGTCATAATATTTTGAGAACTAGGATTCACATAAGTATTTGGATACAGATGACAACAGTTTTTTTTTAATTACTTTGTGAGCTACGTCAGAATAACTGTTGCCAGAATGTTGCCAAAAGTGTGTTGGATGAAAAATAATTTTAGATAATTTTTGGTGGATATTTTTATAACTGTGCCAGTTTGCTGATAAGTAGAATCTCTGGCGTCATATGGTCAATGATACAATGTCTTTGACTTTCAAAGGAAAGACTCATTAAATCACTTTTTCGGTGTATAAAGATAGTGGATGCTGTTCTTTACTTCATTATAAAATTGTCATTTTATCATGTAAATAAAACATTAACTAAATATTTAAATTCATTTGGGTAATTACTCTTTTTCAATAAAATAAATAATACATTTGTCACCTGAAAAATTAACATTACACAGAGAAGAGTAAGTAATCAGGTAGTGTTCTTAATTTCTATAATTGAATTAAACCACCTTGTGAGACCCTATCTCACTGATGCTGAGGAGAGAAATTACATTTAAATTTTCCAATTAAAAGCAATTCGCATAGTCCTGCTTCAGACTCAGGTAAGTGAATATTGAGTCAATTCAAGATATACATCTCTATAAAAGCATTTCTCCCTCCTCTCTTTCCTACAATGGCTCTGTTTTCAAGGGAAGACTTTCAAAGCTTCATAGCAATGAATCCAGAGTCTTAGTTTATCTGACCTTAAAAGGACTATCAAGCAAGCCTTCATTTGATTGGGGTTTATGCTTTTCATTACATAACCTCTAGCTATGATGTCTCTATTTAGTTGAAAGATATCTTTTGATTTTTCCTTCAAAATGTGTACTTTAAAAAATACATATATAGCATTGCAATGATAATGGCTACAAGAAATACTGTATTTTAGACTCATTTGCATCTCCTCAATGACAGGTTTCACATTTTAAATAAACTTCTAAGTATATCTTTCTCTTTTACTGTCTCTTTTCATTTGGTTTCTCCATGCATTTTTCTCACTGTGATGGGAGCAGCACTGCTGATAACAGTGCAAAATGTCTCAGGGACAAAACACACCTCCCTGGTCTTGGGTTGTTCTAAACTTTCCTCATTACCATGAATACTGTCACTGATCTCAAGCATCTTATTTTTATCCACTGATCCATCTTCCCAGTTGTATTTATAATTTTAAATTGTTACATATTTAAACTATAAATGGACTGACAGAAAAAATTATCCAAAAAGTCCCACAATTTCAATATTTCTTAGTTATCAAAGAACATACTGTAGGAAATGGAACTAATATTTCTTCAATTGCAGTCATAGATGAACTTTGATCACTTAGTGAACTAGTTATGTTTGCATATGTGCAGAACAGAACTTTAAGAAAAATGATAACATTGATTCAAATATTGTTATTTAAACAAGTTCCTCAAAATAACCTAACTCTAACTGAGTCTCCTGGGACTTAAGAAGAAAGCTCATGTTGTCCTGCTAGCCTGTCTCACAGACCAAAACCAGGTGTATAACCTGTGACATTAACATACATGGTGGATACTGTGAGGCTCCCCTCCGAGTGCCCCCTTCAGGGACTTTTGGCCCCAGTTGCTGAGCATGCTGTCAGCAGGCAGTGTTGCCACCTCCTTCAGGGTCAGCTGCCACTACAGTGAGCTACACCCTTCCCAGGGAGAACCCCATAAGAGTCATCCACATAGTTCTGGTCATTCCAATCCAACACAGGACAACGCTGACAGCATTTTAGTTCCCGGTCTCTCTCTGAGGTCTGCAGAGGTCATCATGAGGCTGCTTTGTAACTCAGTTTCTCACTCAGTTCAATCCTGCCTGCTTTCCTTTCCTTCATAGTAAACATTCAGCCTGTCTCAACACCTTCTTCCTTGAGAACTCAGTTTGCAGTAACATAATCTTATCTTTTCAAAATACAAGAGTCCTGTTTCTTACAGTGCTGATGGTGCCATCATACAAAACTGTACAATTTTCCAGTCACTTACAATACATAAAATGTTATAACATCTGATCCAGTGGTTCTCAATGACTTGAAGAATATTTTTTCCTTTTTTGTAATGCTGGTATGCAAACCAATTAACTCTGGGGGTGGACCCTAGGAATCAGTATTTTTTCAGAATTTCTCCATGGGATTCTAAACTGCAACCAGGATTGAGAACATTCTAGGCTTTCAGGAAAAACATAATTACAACCCAGGTGGCACAGTGGGGAAAATATGCCTGTCAAGGCAGGAGACACAAGACACACGGGTTAGATCCCTGGGTCAGGAAGATTCCCTGGAGAAGGAAATGGCAATCCACTCCAGTATTCTTGCCAGGAAAATCCCATGGACAAAGAAGCTGGCGGACTATAGTCCATGGGGTTGCATAGACTCAGACTTGACTGAGTGACTGAGTACACACAATTAACCAAGGTGGAAGAAAGGATTCTGCTCCATATTCTTGTTCTTACGAGTGCTAACACACCTTTCCATCGGATCAGCTGCCAGCCAGTCTACACACACACACACACACACACACACACACACACACACACATCACCTCTGTTTTTGCTCATGTTCTAGCTACTATCCCATTTCTTTGCTTCTCTTTCAGAAAAATATCTTCTAAGAGTCTATTTTTGGTGCTTTCTTCAATTCAACACCTTCTGTTCCCTCCTCAACCTACTTTAATCAGGCTTTTAGCTCAAGTCTCCAACCAAATCTGCTCTTAACAAGATTACAGTGACGTCCACATTGCCAGGTTCAGGGCTTAATTCTGTCATTATATTACATATCAGGAGCCTTTGACTCGGCCCCTCACTGCCTCCTTATGACTGTCTTCTTCTTTTTTAGTCTTTTTTTGTTTGTTTTTGCTGCACCACAGCATAAAGGATCTTAGTTCCCTGGCCAGGGATCACACCCATGCCCCCTGCTGTGGAAACATGGAGTCTTAGTCACTGAACCACAAGGGAGGTCCCCCTCATGACATTGTCTTCACTTGGAGTTCTGGAGAGCACACCATCTTGAGATTTCCTTCCTCCCATAATGGTCTCTCCATCTCAGTCTTCTTTGCTGATTCTCTTCATTGTCTAGCCTCTACACATTGCTTTACTGAAGAGTTCATTGCTTCACTTTGCTGTCTGTAATTGCTGGTTAGGGAGTTATCTCAGTTATACAGTTTTAAATATCATATGTATGCTTGAAATTCCTAAATATATATACTCAATGTCAATTCTTCCCTGAATTCCAATCTTATTTAGCCCAACTACCTAGTCTGTCATGTCACACTTATCATGTGACAAAACCAAAGACATTTCCTCCCCAAACCTACTTTTTAAGCTTTCTCGATCTCAGTAAACAGCAATTCTAACCTCAATGTTTTACTAAAATCTTTGAACTCATTCTTAACTGCTCTCTTTTTATTCCATTCCATAAATTGTTAGCTCTACGTTTAAAATATTTCCAGGTAGGATCACTTCCCATTACCACTATGTTGTCACCCTAATTAAGCAACTGTCATCTCTTAAAATAAATCCCAATGTCTTAGGGGCTTCCTAAGGCACTCTCCTTGTCCCAGACCACTGGCAGGCATTCTCCAGCTCTCCTCCATGAATAGCTATAGCATAGAATGGAGAGCACCACCGTGCTTGGTAATGTCAGTCTCTCCCACGAGACTGTGAGCTGTTCTTAGTTGTTTCTCTATCCCCATTCAGAGTGCAGTGGCTGAGCACAAATTTAAAGTTACAATAAATGGTCAGTGCAAGAATAATGGATGAATGATCCAATAATGTTACAATACTGACTGTAATGAACAAAGGGGTATATTGATCAGCATGACAGAAAATTCAAGAAGTTATTAGCAATATTCACTGTGTGTGCCAACTGGAAAGAATTTCACATTTGCTTTGATGCCTTCCTTCTTCTCTTTGTCACAGTTGGTAGAACTGAATTGTCTTTCTTTTTTTTCAGAGACTGATTAAACTAAAGGGTACATATAGTGACCTCACAGCATGCTAAGTTAGTTGACTCCAGTAATCCAGTATGCACAAAGAAAGCCTATTGAAACAACAGGTAACTAAGTCAACAAAATCAGTCCTAAAAGCTTT
This sequence comes from Aepyceros melampus, assembly GCA_006408695.1. NCBI lineage: Eukaryota > Metazoa > Chordata > Mammalia > Artiodactyla > Bovidae > Aepyceros > Aepyceros melampus. The sequence goes on along the minus strand of SJXQ01009568.1, from coordinate 293,112 downwards.
AAAGACCCCTAATAATCTATACATTTTTAATTATCTTGAAATTGTTTATTAAGAGATTATGTTACATATTCCTGGATCAGTCGGGTTAGAGGAATATAATCTTTTAAAAGTTTTGACCAGTTTTATTTTTAATTTAGATCTACTTGGTATTAGTTCAGAGAGACTTACACCTGTCCAAAATTAAAACTAATGTGAATTCCCCTAATGAGCCTGACTTCATAATTTGCATTCCCATTAATTCTCGACAGGCTTGCCTAAAATTGTTTTGAATTGGAGTTTCATAATTAGGATTTAACATTAAATCATATTCAGGAGAGTGTGCATATGGTTAAACAGACTGCCAGAATAAATTATGAACTAACAAAATAGTAATCTATTACTTTAAAACATTTGGTAAGTCATACTGTAGTTATCCTTTTACATCTTCTTACAAAAATATTCTCTTAGGTTTCTTAGCCACAATTCACTCCCCTCTTTTGACCTGAGACAATTTCTCACAATGATGTCACCTTCACCATTGCCTCCCCAGGGCTTTAAACCTTAGCAATGTCCTATAGGCCAATGACATGAGGAAGAAATTATCTTTGCTTATTTTCTTACCTACCTGAGTCTGCTGTCTATTCCCCAAGTCTAGCTTACTCTCCAATAATGCTTTCTTCAACTTACAATATCACCTTCCCAACTTTCTATTTAGAAACTGGTGGGGGGGGGGGGAAGAAAACCCCACGTAAGTGTGTACACATTAGTTTTTGAAATTTGAGCATCATTTTATTGGTTACCTTGCCATCTAAATTTTCCATCTTCTATTCCTTTCCAATTTTATTATATGCTAGCTAGATCACTGTGCCTCTGGTGTAAAGTTTCAAAACCTCAACACTGTTGACATTTGGGACAGAAGACTCCCTGTTAGGGGAGGCTGGACTGTGCCCTATAGGATATTTAACAGGACTTCTGGCCTCTCTACTTATCACAAGCAGGAAGCAAGTCCTCCTCCCACCCTGTTTATAACAAGCAAAAATGTTTTCAGACATTATCAAATGTCCTCTAACGAGGCAGAAGGAAGGACAAATTGCCTGCAGTTAAGAACCACTGCTCTATAATTACTGAAACTAAAGACCTTTCCAAATGACATAGCTGGCAAGGATCGTGCACGCATGTGTGTGTGCTCAGTCGTCCAGTTCTTTGCAGCCCCAAGGTCTGTAGCCCACCAGACTCCTCTGTCCATAGAAGTTTCCAGGCAAGAATACTGGAGTGGGTTGCCATTTCCTTCTCTAGGAGATTTTCCCAACCCAGAGATTGAACTCATGTCTCCTGTGTCTCTACGTTGGCAGGTGAGTTCTTTACCACTAGTGCCACTTGGAAAGCCCTGGCCACTAAGGATTACTGGGATTCAAATCCATATCATTTTAAGTTACAGTGTATTCTTCCCCTTAAATGAGAAAGCTTGCCCTCGTGGGGCACAGAGAGAGCTCAATTTAGACACAACGTGTTCTGGAAGATACGAGTATTATGACATGTGATGGTTAATATTGTGTGTCAACTTGCAGGGTATTTTCCCATGGGATCAACGTTTAAATCAGTGAACTCTGATTAAATCAGATTGCTTGCTATAATGTGAGTGGCCTCAGCCAATCAGTTAAATGCCTAAATAGAACAAAAGGCCAGTCACCCCGAACATGGGGAGCAGCAATGTAGAAGACTGGATGGCTGGAAGTCCAGCAGACTGCCTTGGAACTGGCAGCTCTCCTGGATCTCAAGACTGCTGGCCCACACTGCAGATTTTGGACATGCCAGTCTCCATAACCATGTGAGCCAATTCCTTATCATCAATAAATAATTAATTCCCCCAAAGACTTAATACACTGAAATACTGTTTCTGCTTTTCTTCCCCTTCACACACACTCTTCCTCCAAGTCAGCAGAGACGTCCAAACTTCCGCATGCTTCAAGAAGGATAAACGATGTTTACTTTTGACTTCTGAATGTTGCCAATGGATCAAAAGAGGAAGTTTAAAGAAGACCCAGAGCTTCTACAATAACAGAAAAATTATAAAGAAAGTAGAGGAAGTGAGAAGGGTGGCGCAAAACTTCATAGGGCACATTGAGAGGAGCAGAGCTAACATTCAAAGTCTAAAGAACTCTGTGGTGGAGTGGCCTGAGCTTGGGAAACAACCCATGGCCTGGAGAGACCATCTGAGGGAACAACTCACACCACGTGGATAGAGAATCACATTAGCTTCATCTCGTGACTAAAATGTGTCCGTGTATGTGTCCACAATAACTGCCCATATGTTGCCTGTGGACTAATCAGACTTTGCAGAAATCACTCAAACTGCCCAAAGAAAAAAAACATGTCTATGGTCCAGAGCACACATAAACCTCTTTGCAAAACAAAGGGTTGGGTTCCTAGGTATTCAGAGATAAGGAAGGGAAAGTGGCTGCACTGGTGAAATCACGAATGTTCATGTTATGCTTGCTCATGCTGAGAGCAAAGGTCATGAGATGAGAAGTATGGTCTTTATTGAGTAAAACAGAAGATGCTGCAAAGCAGAACACAATAGAGAGGGAAGTAGAACTGCCTTCCCTATGCCCTTCTAAGTTTTGAGAAATCAAGCTTTCCTATATCTACTTTGTTTTAAATCACAGAGAGTTCTGAATCAGTACTTGTTTTTTAAAAATAGAGCTCTTCTTACATACAGAGAACACACTTATGTTATGATACCGGTGGTATACTTATAAAAATAGAAGTATTTCTATCAGTAATATATCACATGAAAATGGATAGACATACTTTATCAATTTTGAAGCATGGATCATAGGGTAAATCAACCTATATTTTAAGTCAGGTTATCCAGTCTGTGTTTAGGATGTGCCAAGTCACTTCAATCATGTCTGACTCTTTGTGACTCCATGGACTGTAGCCTGCCAGGCTCCTCTGTCCATAGGATTTGCCAGGCAAGAATACTGGGTTGCCATTTCCTTCTCCAGTATTTAGGCTAACCTGACTTAAAATGTAGATTGATTTACCCTACGATCCATAAATTCCACTTATATTTATGTATCCAAGAAAAATGAATACATGCTTCTACTGCAAGGAGATCAAACCAGTCCATCCTAAAGGAGATCTGTCTTGTCTTGAATATTCATTGGAATGACTGATGCTGAAGCTGAAGCTCCAATACTTTGGCCACCTGATGTGAAGAACTGACTCCTTGGAAGAGACCCTGATGCTAGGAAAGATTGAAGGCAGGAGAAGGGGACAACAGAGGATGAGATGGATGAATGTCATCACCAACTCAATGGACATGAGTTTGAGCAAGCTCTGGGAGTTTGCGGTGGACAGGGAAACCTGGTGTGCTGCAGTCATGGGGTTGCAAAGAGTCAGACACACCTGAGTGACTGAACTGATTGATCCACTAAAAAGACATGTACAAGAAGGTTTATGGCATAGCTGCAAACTAGAAAAAAACCACTCAGCCATCATGGGAGACTGAACAAGCACATGCATACAGTAGAAAACCCTATGGTACTAAAAAGAATGAACTACATGTTGATACTACAACAACAATTACAATGAATGAATCTCAGAAACATGCTGATCAAAAGAAGCCAGACATAAAAGTGCAGACTCTGTGATTCCATTTATGTGAATTTCAGCAGGGGTAACTAATAGATGATTAGAGTCGGAAGAGTGGAGGACTCTGAGTGGGAAAAGGACTGACTAGAAAAGGCCTATGGGATGCAATGAAGTGATGGAAGCATTCTACATCTCGATCCTGGGTAGTGTCTCTCAAGTGTTTTCATGTGAAAACTTCATCAGGCTATACATTTAATAATAGTACATTTTACTGAAAGTATGTATGTATAATCCAATTTTTTTTAAGTTCTATATATAAAGAGCTGTGTACAGAATTCACCATAAGGTGCCTCAGTGAGGGCAGTAACTAAAAGATGAAAAATGCTGTGCTCTGGTATAGAGTATCTGAAACTGAGATACTTGCTGGTTTAAACAGTCATATACCACATGTTCATATGCTATAATCAGAAAAAAATAATGATTCAAATATGACCAAATGGAAAATCATAGGGGGGCTATTTGAAACAGCAGACATTGATTTGCTGTCCAGTTGCCTCTCACATAGTGTTTTAATTTTCTATTCTCACTGAAACTAGTTATCAAAACCTTAGTCCCTCCGTTTCTATAGGTTAGAGTACAAGTTTGGCTCAGCTGGTTTCCCTGCTCCCAACTTCACAAGACCAAAACCAAGGTGTCAGCAGCCAGCTGGACTTATCTGGAGGCTCTGGGAAGACTTTATTTCCCAGCTAGTTCAGATTATTGGCAGAATTCAGTCCCTTGTGGTTGTAGGTCCCTGTTTCCTTGTTGGCGTCAGCTAGGGACCACCATCAGCTCTTAAAGAGCCATATCTCTTCCCTGCTGATGGTCCCTTGCATCTCAGAGACAGAAATGACATGTCAAATCCTTCTCACACTTAGATTATAAGTTCTCTTTCCACATATCTCTTCTGCCTCCAGCTGGAGGAGGACTCTGCTTTTAAGGGCTCATGTGATTAGATTCTGCCCACATGGGTGATACAAAACAACTCTCTGTCCTAATTCAGTTTGTGAAGTCCCTTTTTCCATGTCATAGCATCATCACAGGTTCTAGAAGTTAAGATGTAGACTCGTTGTGGTCCATTTTTATGCTTACTACACATGGACAGCTCTGGTGCACATGGCTGTATGGTAGCAGGCATTTACTCATTTATCAGTGCTTATTGGCCTTCTTGAACATGAAAAATAACAACTAACACATTTGCAGCTTGATAATGTTTTAATTTTATTTTACTTTCTTGGCCATGCTGTGCAGCACACAGGATCTTATTATTGTGGCATGAGAACTCTTAGTTGTGTCATCTGGGATCTAGTTCTCTGATCAGGAATCAAACCTGTGCCCCCTGCCTTGGGAGCACAGAATCTTAACCACTGGACCACCAAAGAAGTCCTGTAGTTTGATCATGTTTAAATGATGGCTTCTTCGTTTGAAGATATTAGGGAATTCTTTGAAATATAATATCACTCCAATTTGCTACATTACAGTTACCAATTTTAGTCTCAGTCTGATCTTGAAGAAGATTGTTCCTAAAGAATTACTGCTTCCCACAAACCTAAATAATTCTCTCCTATTAAAGACTCAGGTCCTGGGCAAAGATAAACCTTTAAGGTGAAGGATGAATTGTGCTCCAGGAGCTATCTTCTCTCATCTTTCCTAACATGGACTGGTCAGGAGAAGGGAAGCAAAGAGGAAAGAAAAGTAGCTTACTTTGACTCAGAGAAACACAGAAGGCAATGTATGCATCCTGATCATCTTATTTGTCCAAATTCTGAAAGTGAAAGTAAAAGTGAAGTGTAGCTATTCAGTCAGCTCAGTCACTCAGTCATGTCCGACTCTTTGCTACCCCATGAATTGCAGCACGCCAGGCCTCCCTGCCCATCACCAACTCCCAGAGTTCACCCAAACCCATGTGCATCGAGTCGGCGATGCCATCCAGCCATCTCATCCTCTGTCGTCTCCTTCTCCTCCTGCCCCTAATCCCTCCCAGCATCAGAGTCTTTTCCAATGAGTCAACTCTTCACATGAGGTGGTCAAAGTATTGGAGTTTCAGATTCAGCATCAGTCCTTCCAATGAACACCCAGGACTGATCTCCTTTAGGATGGACTGGTTGGATCTCCTTGCAGTCCAAGGGACTTTCAAGAGTCTTCTCCAACACCATAGTTCACCATCAATTCTTTGATGCTCAGCCATCTTCACAGTCCAACTCTCACATCCATACATGACCACAGGAAAAACCATAGCCTTGACTAGACAGACCTTTGTTGGCAAAATAATGCCTCTGCTTTTCAATATGCTGTCTAGGTTGGTCATAACTTTCCTTCCAAGGAGTAAACATCTTTTAATTTCATGACTTCAGTCACCATCTGCAGTGATTTTGGAGCTCAAAAAAGTAAAGTCTGACACTGTTTCCACTGTTTCCCCATCTGTTTGCCATGTCCAATTCTTTGCAACTCCATGGACTGTAGCCCACCAGACTTCTCTGTCCACAGAATTCTCCAGGCAAGAATACTGGAGTGGGTTGCCATTCCCTTCTCCAGGGGATCTTCCCGATCTAGGGATTGAACCTAGGTCTCCTGCATTGCAGGCAGATCCTTTACTGTCTGAGCCACCAGGGAAGCCCTGAGTGTTCTGACACTCAGAATTCTGAGTGTGACTATAAAGTGGTACCAGGATCCACCTTTGTTGTGACATGGGTAGACTTTGCCTTGGCCACATTTCTTTTCTGTTTTGGTCTTTACTTTGTATAGAATGTCATGGTTTGCAAATCCTTTGTCACACATATACTCTCATTTGAGGCTCCAAATAATCCTACTAGGAAACTAAGCAAGCATGATCACTTTATATTTCAGATGTCATAGCTGAGGCTCAGGAGAATGAAGTGACTCCAAGTTCACAGAGCGAAAGAGTGGCAGACCCAGCTATGCATTCAGCAGTCTTTCTACCATGGCAATAACAACAGCACCAGTTGCCAGAGTTCTCTTGCTTTGATCTCTACCACTGATCAAAACCCAGCTCCTCACAAAGGATCTGAACAGAGATTTTTCCAAAGACATACAGATGGCCAACAAACACATGAAAAGATTCTCAACATCACTAATAATCAGGGAAATGCAAATCAAAACCACAGTGAACTATCATCTGTCAGAATGGCTATTGTACAAAAGACAACAAATAACAAGTGTTGACAGGGAAAAAAGGAAACCCTTGTGCACTATTGGCGAGAATGTAAGTTAATACAGCCTCTATGGGAAACACTATAGAGATTCCTTAAAAAACAGAACTACCATACAATCCAGCAATTCCATTTCCAGCTTACTTATTCAAAGAAAAGAAAAACACTAATTAGAAAAGATATATATAACCCTATGTTCAGTGCAGCATTGTTTACAATAGCCAAGACATGGAAGCAACCTGCATGTCCATCAACAGATAAGTGGATCAAGAAGCTGTATATATTACATATACACAACTGAATACTACTCAGTCATAAAAAAGAGTGAAATCTTGCCGTTTGTGACAACATGGGTGGAGTATTACAACTAAGTGAAATAAATCAGATAGAAAAAGATAAGTGCTATATGATTTCACTTATATGTGGAATCTAAAGAGCAAGACAAATGAACAAAAAGAACAGAAACAGAGTCATAGACACAGAGAACTAACAGATGGTTACCAGAAGAAAGGGTGATGGGAGGAGTAGAAAAACGGGGGAGAGAGGTTGAGGTATAGACTTCCAGTTGCAAAATAAATGCGTTATGGGTATGAAATGCACAGAGTGGGGAATGTAGTCAATAATCAAGTAACATCTTTATATGGTGACAGATGGTAAACAGACTTAAAGTGGTGATCATTTTGAAATGTATAGAAATTGCGAGTCACTGTTATATAACAGGAACCAACATAGTGTTTGTTGGAGTCAATTATACTCCAAAACAAACTCACAGGAAAAGAGATTATGTTTGTGATTACAAGAGTAGGGGAGTGGAAGGAGGAGGATTGGGTGAAGGTGGTCAAAAGGTAAAAAGGTACAAAGTCACTTTTAGTTACAAGATAAATAAGTACTGTTGCTGCTGCTGCTGCTGCTGCTAAGTCACTTCAGTCGTGTCCGACTCTGTGTGACTCCATAGATGGCAGCCCACCAGGCTCCCTCGTCCCTGGGATTCTCCAGGCAAGAAACCGAAGTGGGTTGCCATTTCCTTACTGCTGCTGCTGCTGCTAAGTCGCTTCAGTCGTGTCCGACTCTGTGTGACTCCATAGACGGCAGCCCACCAGGCTCCCCCGTCCCTGGGACTCTCCAGGCAAGAACACTGGAGTGGGTTGCCATTTCCTTACTAGAAATGTAATATATAACATTATAAATATAATTAACACTGTAGTGTGTTATATATGAAAGCTGTTGAGAGAATATATCCTAAGGTTCTCATCATAAGGAAAAAAATTTTTCCAAAGTAAAATTATTATGTTGTGCACCTTTGTTATATGTCAATTATATCTCAATGAAACTGGAAGTATTATTCATAATAAAATGTGAGTGACTGGTTCTTCCCAGGAGTGTCTGCACTTTAATATCAAAGGAAGCAAATTCATCAGATAAGCTTTCAGATATTAGCAATCAGGTCAAGGAGGAATGAGTTGGGATCGAGAGGGCATAGGAGGACTAAGGTCCTCCTAATACTCTATAATGACACCCAGACTCTTAATGAAGTTAAAAGATCAAATGATAGCTGCTTCAGAAAAATCTCGTTTTATTCCAAAAATGAAGTCAATGTATAAATAAGAGAAGGTGGGAAATTTTAAAGGAATTAAAGCATTGAAGTTATGAAGAGAGGATGTCAGGTGCCAAAAAAGGACAATTATAACATGTCTAAAATTTTCAAGTTGTTACTGTTAAATCAGAAGTATAATATTCCATCAAGAAATGAACAAATGGAAACTATGGCCTTCTCTCCCAAATGATTAACAGCTATTTTTACGCTTTTTTCTTTCTTGTTCATCAGAATAAATTGTCCTGAATTGAACTCAGAAGGACCTCTGAAGCCCCTATTAGAGAAAGGTGATTATCTTGGAAAGATGGCATGTACTAATCTTTGGAACGACAGTATACATTGAAAATAATATGTAAGTTCCTACCTATCTCTTTCTTTTCACTACAGTGCCTTCCCATTTACTTTTTGTTCTCTTGTTATCTCTTGATCTGTTTTATATTACAACTTCCCACATGTCTTTTAATAACATATAGAAGATTATCCACTTACTGTTTCCCTTTGTGAAACCTCAAGCTACCAAAAAAGATTAACGTAACTGAATCTCATAAAATTAGATGAAAACCGTCTTTGAGGCTGTGCTGGAATTTTGCTTTTTTTCTTGTTTAAAATCAGAAAGTAACAACATTTTTTATGTTATTATAAAGGTAAAAGGGATCTTGACAAGTTATCTAGTTTGTTACATGAATCTAGGAGAGACAAAATAAAAACCATCAAACAGCATTACATACCCTCTTCTTACTTACTTGCTTATTTTCAATCTTTTGTGAAAATAACTTCATACAATGAAGTTGGTTATGATGTATAGGTGGGCATCTAGATATATAATATGTTTTTTTCCTCTTTAATTATATACAGATGTCCTATTTCATGTGTTAAGCACATTTACCCGTAAATTATGACTATGAATTGCTGTGTTTGTTAAAGAGGAAATAATAGATGTAAAGAACCAAAATTAATTCTCTCTTTAAAAAAATAAGCAGGAATTTTACCAAGCACAGAAAGAGCAGATCAGAATTTATAGTCACACCCAATAACTACATAGAAAGATGGTTCAAGATACTGTAGTGGGTTTAATTAGAATTTTCAAGAGAAGAGCTGCCTATGTAGTCTCACTCCCTCTCTAAGGAGATGAAACCTCTGAATGACCCAATTAAATGGTGCCAGGATGGTAATAAGGCTGAGGGAAGTGAAATAGAACACTAAGGTGAGATATCTTTCCACCAAACTTTATTGGCTGGGAGGGAGATAAGGATGTGTTTGAGAAGAGGAGGGGATGAGGAAGCAGAGGAAACAAAGCAGGAATTTTATGTCTTTATTTTATGTAAACCAGACTCCCTGTTTTGTCCTTGGTCTCAGCCAGTCTCTGGAGCTGGAGCTCTCAAGCAGGAATAAAGTGAAAGTGGGGTGTTTGTCTCCTACTAGTTACCAAGGGTGACAGCTGATTACCTGGGGAATATTTGATAGAGTTAGTTTGGAGCCAGCAATGTGACACTTCATAGAGGTATATCTTGGGCTTAAGACTGATGGCAGGGCTCAAGTAGCAGTACCACCTTATCACAAAACACTTTTGAAAATTATTATTCTCCTCTTCCTTGCAATGAGAGAACCTGAATATTTCAAGTTCTTTTCATTTATAATTAGAGTATGCTAATTTATAAAAGAAAGTAGTTTAAAAATTATTGACACAATCTTACTTTGATTATCTGATTATGCTTTTTCAATTCTTAACTAATTATATACTAGACATTTTCAAATAATAGGTAGGCAACTAATGACTGTAGTTTAATGAAATTAATATTCCAACTCCAAGATTGCTCTGGTCCTTGTATTAATCTTATCAGTTGCTAGTCTTTGTTCATGGAATCTCAGCCATGATGACAGAAAAGAGATTACTTTATAATTTACTAAGAATCACATGAAAAATATATTAATGATTTTATTATTAACAAAATGAATAGTGGCCTATAATGAGTCTGTGAGCTCTGCTCCAGCATCCCCCTTTCAACTTTCTTTCATCTGGTGGGAAGAAATTACTTCATTCCCTGACATAGAGGGACAGGGATTATATATGATAGAAGCATAAACAAAGTTCCAAATTACTTTTAGATTTAGACATGGTCAGAATCACTCTCATTTTTTTTTTTTTTTTTTCATCTTAAGCAAAAGGGAGACAGTGAAATAAAAGGGTGATCATTATAAACAAAAAGAAAAATATTCCAAATTTGTATACATGTTAAAACCAAAATTTAGCTTAAATTAATTTTAAATTTGGTTATGACTGAAGAAAGCTAAGTACTATTTCTGAGTCATCCTCTCTCTTCTATGATAATTATGCCTTCCATCCCGTCATAACTTTTTCAAATATATTTCATCATTTTGACAACACAAAGGTTGACTGTTAGCTAATAAAACAGTATGAGAGCAGGAGAATCTGTGGGGTTTTTGCTTTTGTTTTTTTACAATAAATGGAAACACATCCCAGGAGTCTGCCAATTAGTGTTGAGTGGAACTAAGTTTTCATCTTATTTGAGAGGCTGTCTCAACTGGATCTGTTAGAAGGAAGATTTTTTGTTTAGGTCCATGGGCTTACAGACTCTATTTGCACTTTTTTTTTTTCATCATCAAAGAGAAGCAATTAACAGCATAATGCTTGAATCAACAAAGAGTACTTTCAGGTCTCATTTGCCTCACAATTTTTCTTCTATTAAAGCTGATTTCCTTTTTAAAGCAAGATTCCCAAATCTAACTTATCTTTATTCTTCAAAGAAAGGATTTATATTATTCTGCTTCCACAACTCTATAATTCATATTGTTTTAAGCTACATTTTCTAAGCCATATTTCTAGGCCCACAGTACATAGAGAATCTAAAGGGTTATCACACATACTGATCTTCTATTACCCTTTCCTATCTTCTGATTCCCCTTCTGGCCTATGAGAAACATGCATCTTCACACAGATACACATTCTCACTCACACTCATGACGATAAACTCAAATGTAGTCGATAACCAAAAAACAAAGCAGAATTTCCAACATACGAATTCATCAGTTGTCTATTTTGGTCATATTTCTATCAAGAGAATTGCTAGCTTACTTAAATAATTCCTGCTGTTAGTTCACTACATATGACTTGCTTACCCAAAAAGAGAATTTAACAGAATATCTGCAATAGTTCTCATAATTGATGGCCCCGCTGAACAATCGGACCCAAGGGAGCTTCAGGAGTACCAGAACATACTCTCTGGAAATAAATTTGTTTAAACCAACTTCAGTCTTTTCTGCAGCTAAAGTTTCACACTTGTTCAAGAAATCTGATTAAGTATAACTAGAATCATATATACGCTTCTTTGATTTTTCAAAACAGGAGGCTATCACTGAAAAAAACAAAAAGGAATTGACAGTGATGGGACCATGATGGAACTTGGATGGCACAAAGGCACCTTTTGGGATAATAAAAAAGTGCTATGTCTTCATTGCAACGGTGATTATATGAGTGTACAAATTTGTCAAAACTCAACAAACTATACATTTAAAGTTGTAGTTTATTGTAGAATGAATATTTCAATATACATTACTTTTTAGAAAGACAACAAAAAATATTGTTAGCTAAAAGATTCTAAAACCCTAATTTTAAAACCAATGAAAACAAAAGAGAAATGTAAAAGTAAGTCATTAAGCCCAACATACTATAAAGGTTAACTATAGAAATTGGTTTTAGAAGGTTCTAACTGTGGTGCTAGAGAAGACTCTTGCGAGTCCCCTGGACTGCAAGGAGATCCAACCTGTCCATCCTAAAGGAGACCAGTCCTGGGTGTTTGTTGGAAGGACTGATGCTGAGGCTGAAACTCCAATACTTTGGCCACCTCATGCAAAGAGTTGACTCATTGGAAAAGACTCTGATGCTGGGAGGGATTGGAGGCAGGAGGAGAAGAGGACAACAGAGGATGAGATGGTTGGATGGCATCACCAACATGATGCACATGAGTTTGGGTGAACTCCGGAAATTGGTGATGGACAGGGAGGCCTGGCGTGCTGTGATTCATGGGTCGCAAAGAGTCGGACACAACTGAGTGACTGAATTGAACTGAACTGAACAAATATATCTACACACCACTAATAAAGGGAGAGCAAAGTGGCATCACCATTTGTTCACAGCACAATCAGATCATTTTAAGGTTAATACATGTACACAGATGTAACATCCTCCGAGATGATTCTGATCAGTAGTTTGCTTTGTACCTGTTGAGCTGTCTACGTTTTTCCAGGGGAATGATGTCATAATAAATTTCATTATTGTGTATATCCATATCAATTAGATAAAACCTGCTGCAATCAGTATTGCAGTTTCATTCATTTGAGAATGGATATTTTTAACACTATCAGCACATATCATACCTTAATTGTTATGCCTTACACAGACATTTGAAAAATAAGCTGATAATGAAACAATATGAAAAAGGTTTATTTTCTAGATACATTCTTAAATAACCAACACATTGGGAAAATGAACAAGAGTAAGTGTTTTTACAGATATAGAAATAACACATGCCCAAATTTATTTTACCACCACCAAATGTAATTATTTCCAAGGCAGAGTATCAGAACATTGGACTTACAGTTTAAAAAGAATTGTGTTATCCAAGAAACATAAATAATGTGATGATTTACTTGAATCTGAGTGTAGTACCTTGTGCTTATATAAACACTACCAGGTTGTCTCTTAAGACCTGTAACTCTAAACATGAAAAACATCAAGAATGTTTACATGTGTGTTTCCGTGTATATGTGTATTTGCGTGCACTGTGAAGTAAAATGAATTTTGCTGAGCCTATTCTATTTTCAAGCTCTCTTATCTTTCTAAATAACTTGCCTTGTATAGGGATAGTAGGGATTATGAAGAGTTTTTCTTCAAGGGGAACCAGGAGACAAAGATGGGTGAAATGAAAAGGATTACTTCCTCTGCTACTCAGCATAGTCCCTAGACCTAAACTATTCTGAGGATCCCTGAAGATGGAAGCCTACAGAGGGAGCTATAGCAAACCCTTTGATTCCAGGATACCCTACAGAAACAAGCAAGACTCCAACAGGCATGCAGTACCCACAGCACCACTGGAAAGCAAATTTGTTATGCATGTGACACACCTCTGAGGTCTTCCAAAAATCAAGTCAAAAGGAATTTTTTTAAGGGATTAAAGGGTCAGACCATTAGTGGGTATACTGAGCTAGCAAAAACTGAGCACTAATGTCATCTGCACCTCATTTTTTCATGGTAAATAGTGAAATCTGATGAAATTTGGATTCCTTAAGCTGGTTCTGATCTCTTTACTGCCTATGTCATGACAACTCTATAAAAAATTTTTTTAATTTTTAATAGATAAGCAACAGCAAACACTCCTATGCCTCTTTGTCTACAACTAAATATATGAAGAAATAAAATAATTTCCCAGATTCTTGCCAGTCTTTTTGTTCTAATCATTGCCTCCTGGCTGAAAGAAATGGTACAAAATACCAATAACAATGTGTGTTGAGTCAGCATGGTGTTAGCTGATTTAATGCTTTCTCTCCTTTCATTCAAAATAGATATTTGAAATACTGTTATTATTCATATATCACAAATGAGGAAACTAAGTTTCTGAGGAATTAAATAGCTTGCCCAGGGTCACATGGCAAGTAAGCACTGGAGCCAAAACATGAGGAGAATGGCAAAGAGCTTCCCCTAACCCACTGCTGTATCAACTGCTTGTGTCAAAATAGATTTCTTACCAACAAATGTGAGCCCCTTAGAGGCCCGCCCACTTGACGTGAAGAGCCAACTCATTAGAAAAGACCCTGATGCAGGGAAAGATTGACGGCAAGAAGAGAAGGGGGCAACGGAGGATGAGATGGTTGGTTGGCATCACTGACTCAAGGACATGAGTTTGAGCAAACTTAGAGAGATAATGAGGGACAGGGAAGCCTGATGTGCTGCAGTTCATGGGGTCACAAAGAATCAGACACTACTTAGCTATTGAACAACAACAACAGGCCCAAGTTACCTCAAGAAAAAAGATGTACAGCTATAACTCTTTGTTTCCTTTTTCACCCATGAAATTCATAAAAGCTACTCAAGTAGCAACAATAACCAATTCCACACATTATTCTAATTCCTGCCAGTTGTCCAGTGTATGGATCACAGAGGTTACCGTATCTGTTGGCTGGCCCTCTTCAAGGAAAGATGACAGTATTAGCCTCATGCCTGCTTATGCTAAAAATCTTACATTAAAAAAAAAAAATTCAAAAGAGTTTAAGACAAAAAAAGGGGAGGAGCGTAGAAGTACTCTTCTCCACAGAGCACTGTTGGTACCTTGAGAAGTCCCACTTAGGACACAGAGGAAATGGCAGCCATGTTTTCAGGAGATAATGCCCTACCTATGTATTACCCAGCAGGGGGAGCCTCAGTAGAAGGAAAAAAATGTCATGACATGGTAGCCCAACAGACTTTCTCTTTCACACACACACACACAGAAACACACATTTCCTGTAATTTTGCATGCCATAGTATATATTCAGTACAGCATAGTATAAAACTTAGAAAACTAAAAGTGCTAGTGTTGGGCCTGCCCTGTTACTCCAGTTCAGTTCAGTTCAGTTACTCAGCCGAGTCCAACTCTTTGCGATCCCATGAACTGCAGCATGCCAGGCCTCCCTGTCCATCACCAACTCCCAGAGTTTTCTCAAACTCATGTCTGTTAAGTTAGTGATGCCATCCAGCCATCTCATCATCCTCTGTCGTCCCCTTCTCCTCTCGCCTTCAATCTTTCCCAGCATCAGGGTCTTTTCAAACAAGTCAGTTCTTGGCATCAGATGGCCAAAGTACTGGAGTTTCAGCTTCAGCATCAGTCCTTCCAATGAATATTCAGGACTGATTTCCTTTGGGATGGGCTGGTTGGATCTCCTTGCAGCCCTGTTACTCCAAGTAAGTAACTTAATTAACATTTTCTGGGTCTCAGCTTCCTACTCTTTTAAAAGAGGCAATTGGACCAGATAATACTTTAAAACCTTCACAGCTTTAACTACCTACACAGTTCAAAGAGCTACCCGGAACACTCTTTGCCAAAGGAATTGTAACATTTCTCTTAAAAGAACTTTGAATCTAACCTTAAAAAAAGTCAAAAGCATATTTCAACCTGTGAATATTCTAAATTAATATTTAATATATTCGTGTTTTTTTTTTTTTTTTTTTTAAGAAAGTGCTTCTTGTCCTTCAGGAAAAGAAACTCCTTGTCCTCATCTGTTGGCTGGCCCTCGTCAAAGCACAACGCGTCCCTAACTTCTAACCTTGGCATGGAACTTTTTTCCGTTTTCCTGTTTTTAAGAGCTCCCTAAAGTCTTGTTTGCAGAATAATGAAGAAAACATTACTGTCTGCAAGACTGCTTGTCACCTCTGAATATACTCCATCAACATGCTGCCACTTCATCTTCTTTAGACTCATCGACTGCTTTGTAGAAGGACACTGGTGTCCACATCTATCTCCTTGAGACAGGCAGAGAAATGAATTCTTTTTCCTGTCTCAAAAAGAGCTGACAAGCTTTTAGTAGTGTTTATCTTCACTAAAGGGTGATAACCTTGAAAATGAAAGTTAAAAGAGACTGATACAATTAGGAACATAGTCTTCTCCATTCTATACAACAGTTGGTTTTCTTTTATAGTTTAACATATCAATGTTTTCTATTGTCCACTTTGATTTTTAAATTTAGAGTTAATTTTTATTTACAGAATGCAAGTGCATCATGCTGTGACTCTTTTGCAAAAGTGTAATCCCTCTGTTAAGCCTAAAATGGGTTAAAAATTCAATTCCTTTAGTATTCTTCATCCTATCAACTCCTTTTCCTGTATTACCTGATATTTTTTCTTTTCCTTTGCATTTTTTTCATCCTATATTATGTTATATTCAGAGTTGACAGATTTCTTTAAAATAATTTTCCCTAATTTTAGGCAGAATCTTAGAATTCTGATTACTTACATTGTGCTGACTCAAGGGCAGTAATAGTGGGTTTGACACTTTAATTAATAATTTGCTGCTATAGATTAAATGTTTGTGCCCCCCATCCCCCACTCAAATTCATATGTTGAAATTCTAATACCTAGTGTGATGGTATTAGGAGGGGGGGGCCTTTGGGAAATGACTGTCATGTGGGTGGAGCCCTCATAAATAGGGTTAGTGCCCTGATAAAACAGACCCTAGAGAGTTCCTCTGCCCCTTCCACCATGTGAGAATACTAAGAGAAGAAGCCCATCTACAAACCAGAAATGGGCTCCCCTAGAATCTGCCTGTGCCTTGAATTTGGACTTTCCACCCTCAGGAACACTGAGAAATACATGTCAGTTGTTTATGAGGCACCCAGTCTATAGTTTTCTGTTATATCAGCCCACATGGATGCATACACTTATGCACGAAAGGTGCCCTTTGATCTAGATTGTGCCCACTGCTAGGGCTCACACAGACATGGATATGTCTGGCAGGCTGGTAGCTTGGTCCTCCAGAAACCTGTTTGCAAGAGGCACTCAGATCCCTTAACAAAGGGCTCATCCCTAACAATACATGAAGGGAGGCACAGAGCTTCAGCCATCAGAGAAAAGCAGCATTTCTGAGTCCAGTATTGTGTCTGTTGCTCTGCTTTGTCTCAGCGCTGAGCCCCAAGGTGTCCTTTCTAAGGCCCATGGTGAGTCCATAAGCAAACACAAAGTGTAACTCAAAACTGAAGAATACCATTTTTCCCATTATGCAGCAAAGCAAGGTGCAGCTGTGGCCTCTGCAGGCTCCTGACTCAGTTACAATGGAGCTGGCGGTTCCTAGTGAATGACTGGCAGAAGATTCCCAAGAAGGGCAACAGCCGGCAGGCATGTACCGGTCCAAGCACAGTGAATCCCACCCTGGGGACTCACAGACACACTAAGGCGTCATTCTAGGAGAACTGAAGTTCTGCAAAAGCAAGTCAGACGTGCTCTACAGCAGCTCTGCTACTTTCCCCTCTCTGCCACTGCCACCAGCCATTCTCACGTGCCTGTCTCCATGGGTGAGCTTGCCAGTCTAGGATCTGTGGTAGGCAGGACTGAATCATCAAGTCCTGGAGGATACTAGTCAAAGGGCTTGGGAGGCCAGGTTCACACTGGCCTCTCCCGTCTCCCTGCAGCTGGTTGGCACAGGCAGAGCTCTGAGTCAGTGAGTCAGCATCCACCCACAGCTGAATGCTGTTGCTTTTTCTCAGTGGGAGTGACTGCGGGCTAAACATCTTGGTGGGCTTAATCTGGCTGCAGGCTGTATTTAGCCACCCCTGCTCCAGCACTAGATTACTTCATAGTGATACAAGGATGTCTAAAAGTACAGTATCTGGTTTTGGCACAGAACTTGATATTATACCCTTAGTGTCTTATCCTAATAAAATACATGCCATCTCATGTTCTTTTTCATACCATCTACAAAGAGCCAATGATCTCGTACATGGAGGTCTTTCTTTGGCATGAACTGGTTTTTTATCTATCTTCCACCTCCACAAAATAATTATTAAGCCTAATAGACATGCCAGGCAGTAGCTTTGAACAACCTAAATTACTGCTTTCCCTCAAATGCTGTAGTTGTTCAGTCGCTAAGGCCTGTCCAACTCTTCGCAACATCATAAATTGCAGCACACCACACTTCCCTGTCCTTCATCATCTCCCTGGGTTTGCTCAAACTCATGTCCACTGAGTCAGTGATGTCATCCAGCCATCTAATACTCTACTGTCCTTTTCTCTTCCTGCCCTCAACCTTTCCCAGCTTCAGGGTCTTTTCCAGTGAGTCAGCTCTTTGCATCAGGTGGACAAAGTATTGGAGCTTTAGCGTCAGCATCAGTCCTTCCAATGAATATTCAGGGTTGATTTCCTTTAGGTTGATTGGTTTGATCTTGCAGTCCAGGGGACTCTCCCTCTGTCCAGACAAGATTACTGGAGGGGCTAGCTATTCCCTTCTCCAGGGGATCTTCATGACCGAGGGATCAAACCCGGGTCTTCTGCATTGCAGGCAGCCACCAAGGAAGCCCTTCAAGTCTTCTCCAGCACCACAATTCAAAAGCACAATCTAAAACATAATGATACTTAAACTCCATAACAAGGTTTTAAGATGCTTAGAACTATAGCGCAGGGCTAGACATAGAGTAACATGTCAACAAATAATTTCTGAGTTGCATTTTGATGAAGAAAATGGAATGAAATATCTGTTTGTTTGTTAATTTGTTGGTTTGTTTGTTAAGAGCAAAGCAGTATCATATACTTGAAGAGAAGGAGCCTGGAAGATGTTCTTTGAAGAAGCCACAGGTTCAAATCCTAACCCCCTTACACAATATATAACCTTGATAAAAAAAAATCATAAAACAGAGATAATATACTATATCTCTCTAGGCTGTTGTGATGACAAATAAGTATGTAAATCACCTAACATGTTTGGCTCCATGGACATTAACTACTTTTTCCTTTTTTAGTCTTAAAGAACTGATTTACAGCTATGTCCAATGATGATCAAAAGGTCAGCCTCTGTCATTTCTCAGCCCTTTTCTAAGAGGAGATAATTGCTACTCTCAGGGATCTCTGTAAAAGGTCTCTCCTATTTGGAAACAATGTCATCTGTCATGTAAACACCAAGTTCTTGATTTCCTCGATGGTGCCTGAGCCTTGTATTCTATAGAAACTGGCAGACATATTCCATTTTACTATCAAAGAAAAGTGTAGTCAGTCCCTTGTTTAAATATGGCACATACCACTTGACCTGAAATGCCTGAGAGGAAGGCAGCAGGAAGACTACCCTGTATTCCAAGGTTACCTTTGACCTACTGAACAAGTCGTAACATTTATCTACCTTTTAGCAGCTCATCATGGGGACATATGGGGCCAGTACTAGCCTGACAGGAATCTAAAAACATGAGATGTGGCACTAGTTTACCCCATCCTAGCTGCATGGCCCGAGACAAGCTACTCCTTTAGTTCACTGAAATTCAGTCTCCTCATCTGAGAAACAAAATAGCAATTCCTGTTCTTCCTATACCATCAAGTTATTGATTGTTATCATCTTTTGCTCTACCTTGGCTCCACCTATACTGTTTGGGATTAGCAAAGTGTCTCCTCAGCCTTGTGTCAGGTACTGACTTGTTTTATTTCATGTAATACTTATGCTAACCTATTGAGGTAACCGTGATTCCCATTTTACAGATGAGAAAACTGAAACTCTGAGAGCTTAATCAACATACACACTTAATTAGTGGCAGAGCAGGAATCCAGCTTCAAAGACCACATGCTGAGCCTTCATTCTAAGCTGCCTCTCAGAACTAAGGTGGGTTTAGGGTGTCTGGCATGCATTCAACAGGCATATGTTAAGGACTAGTTCCTGCCTCCAGGAGTTTATGACCAGAAGTGTATTTCAGAGATATGCAGGGTCAAATGGCCATTTGCATCCACCCCAGAAGAGTTAAGTGAACCCTGGGTCCACAGGCAGTGGGGTGATTTCCTGGCAGGATGTCAGAGCAAAAGAGACACACCTACAAACCAAGTCACCCACACGCAGATGGGGCTACAGATAGTCAATCTGTTTCTCCAGATGGTGCAACTTCTTCTCTGGTTTGTAGGCAACCTCCCTTTCTATTTCTATCAAAGTAATATTAAAAGAAAGAGACACATATTTACTTTACCTCCTTAAATCAAAAGTAAGATTACATCTTAGTTGGTCTTAGACTAATTTAATGCTACATTGCAAGAAAAACCTTTCTTAAGTTATAAAAATGTTAAAGCTTTATTGGTATTCCTGATAGGCATATCACTAAACAGTATCTAATTGTTTCCACAGTTGTTAGAGCCTAGAATTTTAAAACTTCAAAGTAATTGTTTTATGTCATTTTACATGAAAGGACTGACTGAATTGAAAGCTAGGTCTCCTCACTCCCAGTCCTATGCTCTTTCCACTGTGAGAATGTCCTTCTTTAACTCTGCTGGATTTAATTCCCTGCCTGAAGGAGAAGAATCCTGTCCTTCTTTCTTTCTCTCTGCCAAATTCCTATTGATTGGTTGGTGATGAGCTAGTAAAAGCTTGATGAGAAGGCCATCTAGGCCTTCAGTGTCAAGATCAAGGGAAGCTTATAAAGAGATGCCTTTCATCTTTTCCTAAAGTTGGTGCCTTAGGTAATCACTTCTTGTCCAGAGGCAATGAGTCCCCTAGATGAGGTGCCGTGACTCAGGGAACTCTGGCCCCAGCTTTGTCAGCTCATTAAGGCTACGTTCTACCACAAAGTGACTTTTGAACACACTAAATAGGAAAAGTCAAATGGTTTCTGCAGTGACAGGGTCAGCTGGATCGAGCCTGAGCCTTGAAATAAATCAGATATTGAAGAAGTAAACAACAAAAGAAGCTGAAGACAGATTGGATACAGACATGGTGCTTTTATCTGTCAGCCAGCAACCTGCCAACTTTCTCTTTTGCAAACAGAAATAGTGTTTCTGTGGGGCTATCTTATATTGTGGGTTACTTGCCCACCTTGACTGCTGTTCTATGAGCTCTTAGAGAGCAAGGACTCTGCCATGCATATTTTTATTCCATAGTTTGCAGTACATTGCCTTTTATATAGTAGATGTTTGATGTATGGAGAAATAAAGGAAGAAAGGAGCAAGAACACTTTGTCCCATATCCTAAAGAAATTTATAATGAAACCATTTGCTCTTCTTCCAGACTATTTAAAACCACAATAGAAAATAATGAACAATCATTTTATAGAAAAAAAAAAATAAAGAGAATGAGGAATAAGAGCGGTGAATAAAAAATGAAATAAACATTTGCTTAGGGGCTACCTTGTGCCAAACACTGTAGCAGCTAATTTGCATATATCATCTCATCTAATCTTTACAATAGAACCATGAGTCAAATAGTTATATTTCTGTTTTATCATGTTGCTATTCAGTTGCTCAGTCATGTCTGACTCCTTACAATCCCATGGGCTGTAGCACGCCTGCCTTTTCTGTCCTTCACAGTCTCCTGGAGTTTGTTCAAACTCATGTCTATTGAATCGGTGATGCCATCCAACCATCTCATCTTCTGTCATTCCCTTCTCCTCCCCTTTTTCATAGTTAAAGAAACCAAGACTCAGACAGACTAAGTATCTTGTTCAAAGTCATGCAACTGGTAAGTGACTGAACTGGAATTCAAATCACTAACTGTGAAGCCATATTTTTTTTTATTTTATCAGACTGGTTACTATCAGCACAAATACCACTCCATAGCCGTGACTAACAGAATTCTAGCAATAAGCATTTCTGTTATTCTAACATTGCCAGCACTATCACCTCCTCTTCTTCCCTTGACATGCTTTTTCTTTAAGGCACTATTTGGAACTTCTGCTTCCAGCAGACGTAGAATCACAGAGAATGAATTTATACTCCTGGCTGTAACAACCAAAAAAAGAACCCACAAAACATGTTAAATAACAGTTTCAAAGCACTGAGCATTAGGCAATGAAGAAGAGTGATTCCTGAGATATGGGAAGTAAGTGATGTGAGCCCTACAAGTGCTATGGCTTACTACAGAGAGAAAATTTCCCAGACGTATCACAAACACAGTGTATCTTGGCACAGGCCTGAGTTGAGGAGATAATGCTGACAGTCCAGAAGACTCAAGGCTGGTAGATCTTGCCAGGCCAGAGAAGGGAGAGTTGCACAAAACAAGAACTCCAGAGATTTTTCAGTGTTCCACTAGAGTATTTAGAAGAGTGTTGATCAGTGTAAAGATGTGAGGAAATTACTCCTGGCCAGGAAAGAACCACTAGAGGATTAAAGAGAAGAGTGGCCTATGCTTAAACAAGACCAGGACTAGTCTCTACTTTCAACCATAATGGATATACCTTGTGATTTGTGGGGTTTGGAGTATATTACTCATTGAGTAGTGTTATTGTTATTTTTCTGTTGCCAAGTCATGTCTGACTCTTTGCAATGCCATGGACTGCAGCACGTCAGGTCTCCCTGTTCCTCACTATCTCCCAGAGTTTGCCCAAGTTCACGTCATTGCCCAAGTTCATTGAATTGGTGATGCCATCCAACCATCTCATCCTCTGTTGCCCTCATCTCCTCTTGCCCTCCATCTTTCCCAGCATTGAGGTCTTTTTCCAGTGAGTCAGTTCTTCGCATCAGGTGGCCAGAGTACTGAAGATTCAACTTCAGCTTCAGCATCAGTCCTTCCAATGAATATTCAGGGTTGATTTCCTTTAGGATTGACAGGTTTGATTTCCTTGCTGTCCAAGGGACTCTCAAGAGTCTTCTCGAGTACCACAGTTCAAAAGCATGAATTCCTGAGTGCTCAGCTTTCTTTATGGTCCAACTCTCACATTCATGCATGACTCCTGGATAGACTATACCTTGACCATTCAGACCTTTGTCAGCAAAGTGATGTCTTTGCTTTTTAATACACTGTCTAGGTTTGTTAAAACTTTCCTTCCAAGAAGCAAATGTCTTCTAATTTCATGCCTGCAGTCACCATCCACCATCATGGTTATCCAGGTCATTAATATCTTTTTTGTACAGTTCTTCTATGTATTCTTGCCATCTCTTCTTGATCTCTTCTGCTTCTATTGTGTCTTTACTGTTTCTGTCCTTTATTGTGCCCATCTTTGCATAAAATGTTCCTTTGATATCTCCAATTTTCTTGAAGATATCTCTACTCTTTCCCCTTTGTTGTTTTTCCCTATTTCTTTGCATTGTTTATTGAAGAAGGCCTTCTTGTCTCTCCTTGCTGTTCTCTGGAATTCTGCATTAAATTGGGTATCCCTTTCCCATTCCCATTGAGTAGTAGTCTTACCTCAATAGTGGAGAATCAGTTCAGTTCAGTCGCTCAGTCGTGTCTGACTCTTTGCAACCCCATGAATCACAGCACACCAGGCCTCCCTGTCCATCACCATCTCCTGGAGTTCACTCAGACTCACGTCCATCGAGTCAGTGATGTCATTCAGCCATCTCATCCTCTGTTGTCCCCTTCTCCTCCTGCCCCCAATCCCTTCCAGCATCAGAGTCTCTTCCAATGAGTCAACTCTTCACATGAGGTGGCCAAAGTACTGGAGCTTCAGCTTCAGCATCATTCCTTCCAAAGAAATCCCGGGGCTGATCTCCTTGAGAATGGACTGGTTGGATCTCCTTGCAGTCCAAGGGACTCTCAAGAGTCTTCTCCAACACCATAGTTCAAAAGCATCAATTCTTCGGCACTCAGCCTTCTTCACAGTCCAACTCTCACATCCATACATGACCACAGGAAAAACCATCACCTTGACTAGACAGACCTTAGTCGGCAAAGTAATGTCTCTGCTTTTGAATATGCTATCTAGGTGGGTCATAACTTTTCTTCCAAGGAGTAAGTGTCTTTTAATTTCATGGCTGCAGTCACCACTGCAGTGATTTTGGAGTAATTTAAGTGTATTCTAAAACAAATTTCAATAATATTTATAGGAATATGAAGATATTCAGTACCAACATGGTATAATTCACAAGTCCACCAACCAGTCATCCACAGAAACAGGGAAACAAAACATAATAAGTAGAAAATTAATTAATGCCAACCCAGAACTGACACAAATTAATTTGTGGGGAAAAAATAAAACTCCCTGCAAACAAAAGTCCAGGACCAGATGACGTTGCAGGGGAACTCCATCAAACATAAATGAAAGCTAACACCTAAACTTCTTAAAATATTCCAAAAAGTTAAAGAAGGAACACTCCCAAATTCACTCCATGAAGCCAACATTATCCTAATACAAAAATCAGACAAAGACACTACAAAAAAAGAAAGTTATAGGCCAATATCTCTGATGAATATAGACGCAAAAATCCTTAACAAAACGTCAGCAAATCAAATTCAACAATATATGAAAAAAATCAATATCTACAAAGGAATCACTATGATACATCATGTTAACAAAGGATAAGATCACATGATCATTTCAATAGATACAGAAAAAGCATGTAACAAAATTCAACATCCATTCATGATAAAAATTCTCATCAAAGTTGGTATAGGAATAAACTTAACCAAGGAGGTGAAAATCCTATACCCTGAAAATCATAAAATATTGATGAAGGAAACTGATGTTATAGAGAAATGGAAAGATATCGCATGCTCATGGATTGGAAGAATTAATATTGTTAAACTGTCCAAACTACCCAAAGCAATCTACATATTTAATTCAATCCCTATCAAAATACCCATGATGCTTTTTATAGAACTAGAAAAAATATTCCTAAAATTTACATAGAACCACAAAAGACCCCAAATTGCCAAAGTAATCTTAAGAAAAAAGAACAAAAATGGAAATATCACTCTCCCTGACTATAGTCAATACTACAAAGCTATAGCAATCAAAACAGTTTGGTATTGACACAAAATCAGACACATAGATCAATAGAGAGCCCAGAATAAGCCCAAATACCTATGGTCAGTTGAACTTAGAAAAAGGAGGCAAAAATATATGATGGTAAACCAACAGTTTCTTCAGTTAGTGGTGCTGGGTATATGGACAGCTACACATGAAAGAATGAAATTAGAACATTTTCCTATACCACGTACAAAAATAAGCTCAAAATGGATTAAAGACCTAAATGTAAGACTGGAGACCATAAAACTCTTAGAAGAAAATGAAACACTCTTTGACATAAATTGTATAATCCTTTTTGGATTTTTCAACTGAGCAAAAATAAACAAATGGGACCTAATTAAACTTGAAAACTTCTGCACAGCAAAGAAAGCACTGACAAAACAAAAAGAAGACAACTTAGTGAATGGGAGAAAATATTTGCAAATGATGTGACTGATAACAGCTTAATATCCAAAATATATAAACAGCTCATACAACTCAATATAAAAAAAGATCTCAATTTAAAAATGGACATAAGATTTGAACAGACATTTTTCCAAAGAAGATATATAGATGTCCAACAGGCACATGAAAATATGCTCAAATTGCTAGTCATCAGAAAAATGTAAATCAAAAGCCTCACATCTGTCTGAAAGGCTCTCACTAAAATGTCTAAAAATAACAGATACTGGCAGGGATGTAGAGAAAAGGAAAATCTAGTATACTGTTGGTGGAAATGTAAATTGATGCTGCCACTATGGAAAATGTATGGAGGCTCCACTAAATACTAAAAATAGAACTTCCATATGATCCAGCAATTTCACTACTGGGAATATATCTGAAAAAACAAAAACACTAATTTGAAAAGATGCACTTCAATATTCGTAGTAAAATTATTTACAACTGAGATATAGAAGAAACAATAGGTGGATAAAGAAGATGTGGTACATACACAATGGAATATTACTCAGTCGTAAAAAGAATGAAATTCTGTCATTTTCAACAATGTGGATGTACCTTGAGGATATTATTCTTAGTGAAATAAGTTAGACAAAGACAAATGCTGCATGTTATCACTTACAATGGGATCTGAAAATGAAAGACTACAACAAAACAGAAACGGACTCACAGGTACAGAGAACAGACTGGCAGTTACCCACAGGAAGGGGAGGCAGTCTGGGTAGAGGATTAAGAGATGCATCCTACTAAGTATAAAAGAAATAAGCAACAAGGATATACTGTACAACCAGGGAAATGTCATCATTTTTTATATCTTCAAATGGAATATGATCTATAAAAACACTGAATATCTATGTTGTACATCTGAAACTAAATAATAATAAAGCAAACTACATTTCAAACAACAACAACAAAAAAATGGTTAAAATGGGAATTCCCTGCTGGTTCACTGGTTAGGAGTACTTGCTCTCACTGGTGAAGGCCCAGGTTCAATCCCTGGATGGGGAACTAATATCCCACAAGTCACACAATGGTGTCTCCCCCAACCACCACCAGCAAATGGTTAAAATGGTAATATTTATGTTATATTTTGCCACAAGAAAAAACTAGTATCACAAAAATTCAATTAAAAGGCAATCATTTAGATAATATAGAATCTGTATTACTTGTGGTTTTGATCTTCCTCAGTTATGCACTGAAACTCTTTTTATTTCCACTGACAAAGATTTTTCCTTCTAGCATCATGTTCTGAGATGATTCTTACTTGTCTACCTCATAGCAAGGTACACTGTGCTTATTTGATGGTCTTCCATGCTGAACTTAGCCAAGGCAAGAAATAGAACACTTGGTTTTAAAAAAAAAAAAGAAGAAGAAGCTTGGAGCTCAGCCCTTTCACATCAGATGTTCCTGCTGTCCCCCCAAGGTCTTGGTTTTTCAAGAACATTGTGCTATTCCTTGAAGATCAAGAATCACAATCCACTGTCCCTACCCAAGGATCCACCCATCAAGCATAGTCAGGCAGATGCTCTTTTACCAGCTTTCAAATGATCTATATTTAATGCTGCTCTTTATCCAAACATGGCATCACCTACCCTCTTCCTCAGTCCCAAGTGTGGCTAACCTCAGCATTGCCAGAGAATCTGTTCCCACACCTCACAAGAGAGCTGATTCAGTGATTGAAAGGTCAGTTGCCTTCTTATGGAGGATTAAGTAATTGTCTAACACTCTTGACAGAGAAGAGAAGGAAACACACATATGCACACATGTGCCAAGTCTAACTCAGGGAAGGGCAACCTGCTATGCTTAAAAATTCTTTCAGGACCTCATTCACCATGAAAAGAAGAGTTATGCAAACACATAATGAATTCTATAACTAGATGACGCCTAAAGACTAAAACCAAAACAATAATAATTTCAGCTAGTATGAACTGAATGCTTATTGTGTTCTTCTTCTGTTACAATGT
The DNA here is from genome assembly GCA_006408695.1 of Aepyceros melampus. NCBI lineage: Eukaryota > Metazoa > Chordata > Mammalia > Artiodactyla > Bovidae > Aepyceros > Aepyceros melampus. The sequence goes on along the minus strand of SJXQ01009568.1, from coordinate 265,924 downwards.
ACTGTTTACCAAAACCAAACCAAAATTACTAACGAGAAGGACAAAGGTAGCTAATATAAACTGAATATTTACTACATTCTGGACACCATGCAAAATCCTTTCCATATATTGTCTCATTTACTCCTCATCATAATTCTATTATTGACTATAATTATGTCCATTTTCCATGGAAAACTGAAGCCTAGAAGGTACACAGCTGAAAATGATAGGACTGAACCCCTGAGTTATAAGCAACTATGTAAGAATGTACTTAAAACAATTCAATAATAGCCAGGACATGGAAGCAACCTAGATGTCCATCAGCAGATGAATGGATAAGAAAGCTGTGGTACATATACACAATGGAGTATTACTCAGCTATTAAAAAGAATCCATTTGAATCAGTTCTAATGAGGTGGATGACGCTGGAGCCGATTATACAGAGTGAAGTTAGCCAGAAAGAAAAACACCAATATAGTATACTTACACATATATATGGAATTTAGAATGATGGTAGTGATAAACCTGTATGCAAGACAGCAAAAGAGACACAGATGTATAGAACAGCCTTTTGGACTCTGTAGGAGAGGGAGAGGGTGGGATGGGTTGGCAGAGTGGTAGTGTAACATGTGTGATATCATAAGTGAAACGAATCGCCAGGCCAGGTTTGATGCAGGATGCAGGATGCTTGGGACTGATGCACGGGGATAATCCAGAGAGAGGGTGTGGGGCGGGAGTGGATTGGGAGTTCATGTACACTCGTGGCTGATTCATGTCGATGTGTAGCAAAACAAATACAGTATTGTAAAGCAAAACAAACTAAAAAAATAAAAATTAATTAAAAAAAAACAATTCAACGCAGCAGCTAATTAATGTATTTCATTCTAAAAACAAGAAAGTAGCAGATGTTTACCCTTTTGTCACTGTTGAAAATAGGCCCAATCGATTTATTTTGACAAATACTTATGGAGAGCCTACTATGTGCCAGGCACTGTGCAAGGCACCAGGAATACAAATGAAGAGTTAGTCTTGGCCCTGCCAAGGAACTCACAATTTGATGGGAGATGGATTTTTTTTTAAAGTAAAAGAAGGCAGTAAGGTCAATAATTATATTACAGGAATAGAGAGTAGTTCAGAGAAGGAAATGAATCATATCCTGAAAGGCTTTGAGAACATCAACATTAAGTTATATATTAGCTGGAAAAACAACAGAATGAGACTAAATGCAGTCAGACTATGAGCAGAAATGAGCATGAGGAAGAAAGTACATAAACTGAATCTTGAGGGTTTTATATTTTTTCAGGTTTTATGTATCAGTTTCCAAATTTGACCAAAGCATGCAAGGAGTGGTAATAAATAAGTAGATAAAGGGCTACTTTTATTTTTCTAAATAATTTTCAAAATTACTTGAGCGCTTTATTTCACTTACCTTTTATCTCTATACCCAGGAAAGTCTAACTATCAAGCCACTATAATCATACGTGGAACTACTGGACCCTCAGCAACTTCCCAAATTCCAAGTAGAGTAAAGTAGAATTTTCAATGTCTATCATTGATGGTACCAGTCAGTGCATTAAAATTGCTATAAGTCTTAGGTGGAAATTTTTAAATGCATTTTTCTTTTCCAGTGCAGTTGGTTCTCCTTCTCAGAGTGAACAGTGTATAAATCAATAACATATAGTAACTATTCCCCTTAATTCACTGAGTGAGTCATTATAATGCAGATAACAGTACAAATTTTTTAGTTCTGCATAAGGAAATTCTGGATCAGCTAGAGTATCAGAAAAGTTGGTTAAGTAAAGCAATCCCCATTTAGCATAATTGATACTTATTAAAAAGTAATTAATTGTTAGTTATCATCTACTACCAGGTATCTTAATGAACAAAATTGTGTTTCTTTATTCATTTAGTCAATCATTCTTTCTTCTATGCATTCATTTTCCAGTGCATTTTTATTGAGGGCCATTCTGTGTCAATCATTCTAAGTGCTAAGGTTATGGCATGGAATAAGCCGATGGTTTTGCCCATTGAACTTATATTCTACTGACAGGGATAGATAATAGCCAATTTTAAAGGTAAATATGTAATATTCCAGGTGGTATAAACTCTAAAGAAAAAAGTTAGGTAGAATAAAGAGCATGGAGAGAGTTGGAAGTTCATGGACAGAGTGTAACTTGAGTAAAAACCTGAAGGAAGTAAAGGAATGATTCATGTACATGTCCAAGGAGGAGGAACGGCCAGTGCAAAAGCTCTGAGGCTGGAGCATACCTGGCCTGTGCATAAAGCACAGAGAAGCCAAAATGGCAGGAATGAAGGAAATGACAGATTGAGTTGTAAACCAAAATTTGTAAGACGGAAAAGAGACTGGAAGAAAAACAGTGCCTTATGGGTCATTGTAAGGACCTTGGCTTTTGCTGTGAATGAGATAAATCACTGAAGGGTTTTGAAGGAAAAACCAGTAAGATAATAGAAGAACCAAGATAGTGGTTTATTTCAGAAGCCAAGTGAAGAAAGTAAGATGCTTCAAGAAAGAAAGAGAGATCGCCTGTAGTAAATCATCAAATAAGTTGAAGACTGGGTAAAAGCATTTGATTTTACAAAACGAGGGTCAGCAGTGACCCTGACATGAGCCACTTCAATGGCGCAATGAGGGCAAAAACTTGATTGGAGTAAATTCCAGCATGAAAGGGAAGAATATGAATTGGTAACATTTTCAGAGAAATTTGTTATAAAAGGAAGCAAAGAAACGAAGCAGTAGCCAAAGGGAGATATGAGTCAAAGAGATTCGTTTTTGTTTTTTTAATCTAGGGGAAATTACAACTTGTTTGTATATTTCATCACTCAATAACAAAACACTTCAAGGGCTTCAGATGAATTTGCCTATGTTCTCTTAGAATTTTCTTGATATACAAAGTGACTCATTGACCTCTTGGTATATTTGCTTATACAACTTTCTAATGAACTACCTGACAGTAGTTCATATAATAAGAAACATATTCTACTGATTTGTTAGTCCATTCTATAATGCTACCTGCTCTGGAATCATCAATTTAGTTCAATTGCTCAGTCAAGTCTGACTCTTTGCAACCCCATGGACTACACCACGCTAGACTTCCCTGTGCTCACCAACTCCCAAAGCTTACTCAAACTCATGTCCATCGAGTTGGTGATGCCATCCAACCATCTCATCCTCTGTCATCCCTTTCTCCTCCTGCCTTCAATCTTTCCCAGCATCTGGGTCTTTTCAAATGACTTAGTTCTTCACATCAGGTGGCCAAGTATTGGAGTTTCAGCTTCAGTATCAGTCCTTCCAGTGAATATTCAGGACTGATTTCCTTGAGGATTGACTGGTTTGATCCTCTAGCAGTCCAAGAAACATGAGTCTTCTCCAACACGACAGTTCAAAAGCATTGATTCATTGGCACTCACTTTTCTTTATAGTCCAACTTTCACATCCATACATCACTACTGGAAACCATGGCTTTGACTAGACAGAGCTTTATTGGCAAAGTAATATCTCTGCTTTTTAATATGGTGTCTAGGTTGGTCATAGCTTTTCTTCCAAGGAGCAAGTGTCTTTTAATTTCATGGAAACAGTCACCATATGCAGTGATTTTGGGGCCCCAAAATATTAAGTCTCACTGTTTCCATTGTTTCCCCATCTATTTGCCATGAAGTGATGGGAACAGATGCCATGATCTTAGTTTTCTGAATGTTGAGTTTTAAACCAACTTTTTCATTTTCCTCTTTCACTTACATCAAGAGGCACTTTAGTTCTTCACTTTCTGCCGTAAGGGTGGTGTCATCTGCATATCTGAGGTTATTGATAATTTTCCCAGCGATCTTGATTCCAGCTTGTGCTTCATCTAGCATTTCACATGATGTACTCTGCTTATAAGTTAAATAAGCAGGGTGACAATAAACAGCCTTGCTCTATTCCTTTTCCAATTTGGCACCAGTCTGTTGTTCCATGTGCAGTTCTAACTGTTGCTTCTTGATCTCCCTACAGATTTCTCAGGAAGCAGGTCAGATGGTCTGGTATTTCCATCTCTTTAAGAATTTTACACAGTTTGTTGTGATCCACACAGTCAAAGGCTTTGGCATAGTCAATAGAGCAGAAGTAGATGTTTTTTTCTGGAACTCTTTGCTTTTTTGATGATGAAGATGGATTCTGCATTTCAGTAAAATCGAATTTTACTTAAAGTTTGAAGTTTGTCATCCATTCTGACCAAAAGAATTCACCCAGAAAATTAGATTAAGGTTTTCTTTTGTATGCAGTACTTTATCCCCCTTAATCCCTTGATCTTTCTAAATTAACACCTCTAAAGTTAAATCTACTTTAGCCATGTATGATTTCTAGGATTCAATCCTGGTTACTTCCTGTGCAGATTTTTGAAAGATATCAATAAAATTTGTGAGTATGAATCAACTTTATGACTAGACCCTCCTCAAGGTCTAATAAGTTTTCAGACAAACAATTAATTTATGTTTGGAGAAATATATTGAGCAGTATGAGCCCTAAACATATCCTTTATATATAAAACAAAAACAGTGCCTGTATACATTTTGGTTATTTCGGTGTTTGGGACATTTTTGTTTGGTTTGAGATGTTGGATCTGTTTCCGGGGTTATGGTTTAAAAAAAAAATCATTGCAGATTTTCTTTTCACTGATTTATATGCAATCTTTAAATCTGATATCCTTAAACTTATTTGTATTCTTAATAAAAAGTGTTTGGATGAATAATTGGAAGAAAATTATTTTAATTAATTATTTTAGGGTACACAAGAATTCTTTAAAGTTCTATAATCATTCTCTAGCAAGAGTTGGAGAAACATTTGAGGATCTTTGTTTTCCTTCCCTTTTATCTATCGCTATAAACATCATAGACTTTTTTTTTTAAGTCACAAAATGTTCCTCATTATTATTCATGCAGATAATTGAGAAAAAAGATAGTGCAGAAGTTAACTTTAAATAAACAATTTTTCCTTCCCTTGCTTCTACTCCCCCTATACTCTACAAAATGTTTTCTCTGGGACTAGGCTTTGAAAAGGTCAGTGCATATTAGTTTGATATGTATTGCTGTCTACAATTTAAAAAGCTAATTTTTTTTTTTTTCTAAATGCACGTGGGTGCTTAACTATGTTTAGATGATAATGGTGATTATGTAGAAGTAAATATACCACTAAACTTTCTACTTCATAATTGGCTTAAGGATGGTATATGCCTACAAAAATATATTCTGTGCACCAAATTCTGGAACTTTGTCAAATGTCAGAAAGTAACTATCAGACATTCTATATAGCTTAGAAAGCTATTTACAGGCCACTCTTAGGAGCAACCTAGATAGCATATTGAAAAGCAGAGACATTACTTTGCCGACTAAAGTCCATCTAGTCAACGCTATGGTTTTTCCAGTAGTCATGTATGGATGTGAGAGTTGGACTGTGAAGAAGGCTGAGTGCCAAAGAATTGATGCTTTTGAAGTGTGGTGTTGGGCAAGACTCTTGAGAGTCCCTTGGACTGCAAGGAGATCCAACCAGTCCATTCTGAAGGAGATCAGCCCTGGGATTTCTTTGGAAGGAATGATGCTAAAGCTGAAACTCCAGTACTTTGGCCATCTCATGCGAAGAGTTGACTCATTGGAAAAGACTTTGATGCTGAGAGGGATTGGGGGCAGGAGAAGAAGGGGACGACCGAGGATGAGATGGCTGGATGGCATCACAGACTCAATGGACGTGAGTCTGAGTGAACTCCGGGAGTTGGTGATGGACAGGGAGGCCTGGCGTGCTGAGATTCATGGGGTAGCAAAGAGTTGGACATGACTGAGCGACTGAACTAAACTGAACTGAACTTCCCTAGTGTAAACCTAGGAGGAGAATAAAACATCATGAGGAAAAGTTCAGTTAATCTTCTTGCTATACTCTACCACCAAACAGCTGAACAAGTTGGGAAATATAAATGTTTTCTAACTTTGAACTCATTCATCTCTCTGAGGTTTTCTCTTCTTGAAGATCACTAGAATAAAATAATCACTTAAAAGATCTTACCAGATGAATCCCAATATTATTAATTGTTAATACTATATTCATATTGATATTATAGTAGATAAATAGATAAATTATTTCTAGAAATAGGATGTTATTTGTATATCTAGACTATTATTTATATAGAGATTTTTATTCATAATATAGCTAAACATGGGAAAAAGAACAACAGATTTTAAAAATTAGGAATCAAAGTTTTTGGATTCAGTTTCAACCCTGCCACATACTGTGACCTTGAGCAAATTAGTTAACCTCCTGGTGGCTTAATTTATACATCTACAGAAGAGTAAATTACCACCTACGTTATTTACAGAGCGGATGAGGATTTACTTAACATCGTAATTAGTAGGACTCTATCAATTTTCATGAAATCCTAGCTCAGTTGGAAATCTACACAGATTTATGCTGAAATAACTACTAATGCATTTAAAAAAAAAAAAAAAAGAAACTATCCAACTGTAACATTGGCAAAATATTTCCCTTGGGCTAGACAAATGAGTTTACCATGTTGCAGCAAATCAGCTAACTGGATCAGACCACCAGACTACATAGGTCTAGGTCACAAGAGTAACTCCCACATTGCTCAGATACTTTCACACGTGGAAAAACTGTCTGAGTCATGACTTCCACTGCATTCCTTACTGTATCTCAATCTACTGATTTGGAGAATACGGGTTTCCAAAGAATGTGGCCTAAGAACAGGGTTGTCTCAGTAATACATGGATCACCACTGAAACAAACAATGCAAAACCTGAATCTTACATAGATCAATAAAATCAGTTTTGTTTCATTACAAGAATAAAGGCCTCAAGAACAGAGAGGTTTTTGTATGTTTTGTTCATTATCATATTTCTGGCTCCTAAAATAATGCCTGGTATACAATGAACAATACATATGTATTGAATTAATTGATTGATTACTCTCAATCAGGAATTTGGACCACTCTTTCCTACCATTTTTAAAGGAACTATAGGACTATCTGGAAAACAATTATGGAAAAGAAAACCCTTTTCTTGGATTTTTGTTGTTGTTGTTATGTGCTATAGTCAAATTGACATATGCATTAAAATTATTTAGAAAGCATAAATATACTATCAATATAAGAACAACCCAGAAGCATCTTTATTCATCATACACCTACTAATGGGTTGCCACTTATAACAGTTACCCAAAGACATTCCAAATTACATTTATCAGCCTAACACAATTACTAATAACACCTTCTTTTATTCCCAAGAAATCCTACTTGGGACAATAAAATGTATGCTTAACTCTACCTTCTGAACTAAATACACCATGAATTACAGAACCTAGATTCACCTTGCAACTTGACTTCCTCTAAGTAAAGCTAAAATAAAATTCTGAAATAATCCACTAAAATGTCCAACAATGAAGATCAAAATGAACTGTGATATATTAGAAGGAATATTAAACTGGAAGCTAAAAAGAAAAAAAAATGAGATATAGTCTAAATTGTGCCCACTAACTAGCTGGGTGACTTTTAGAACAAAATGTTTAAATGGGCCTCATTTCATCCACTAAAGAAAAGGCCATGGACCTAAACTAGAAAATCTTTAAGAGTACTTACAGTGCTCTTATTTCATAATTCTTCAGTTTATCTGTTGCCTTTTCTCTTTTATTTTTATTATTTGTATAAATTTTGACATGTTGATTTTTCTAATGGTCAAATGATTTGACAGATCCATTTCATCCATCTTTTAAAAATGTAATTGGATTTTAGAAGTCTAGGTCTGCTATAGTTTGCACTAGGAAGTAGAAATTATAACTAAATGTAATGGGAAGCAAATGGCTAGACAATAATTTATAAGTACAGTGGACTTTTTGAGGAGGAAGACTTGTCTGGGTAGAACACTGCAGTAGGACAGCTAGAAAATTCTTTAGGTTATTTGGGATGCAGTAGCAAGGAGAAAAGAAGTCAGAAATCAAGAAAAGGAAAATAAAGGGAAATTTTCAGAATGTGTTTAGATGTAGCTTACCACATCTTCTTCCCTGGAGGCTAAGTCAGTTATCAATTAATGACTTATAATACAGTTTAGCACCCTCTTCATTTTTGTATGATGTCCTGCTAATTGATGGTTATGGTGATTTTAAAATATGTTCACAGATTCTATGATACTCCTTCTTAAGTAATGAGGCTTGCTTCTTCCTCTTTTGATTGGCTGGACTAGTGACTAGATAGAATAAACATATAGTGAACAAACTATAGATTGTGGTAGAAGTGATAGAGTCTGAGTAGCAAGACTAGGTCATAAAAGGCACTATGGTTTCCTCCCTGCTCTCTCTGGAACAACTCACTCTGAAGGAAGTCACCTACCATTTTGTGAGGATATTCAAGCAGCCCTCTGAAAAATTTCATGTGACCTTCTGCCAACAGCTAAAGGAACTAAGGCCTTCTGCCTATAGCCATGTGATGAACCATCCTGGAAATAGATTCTCCAGCTCCAGTCAAACCTTCAGATGCATGCAGCTCCCACTGACATTTTGACTTCAACCTTATGAGAAACTCTTAGCCGGAATCACCTAGTTAAAATTAAGCTCATGAGTTCCTGATCCATAGCAACTTGAGATGACAAATTTATTTGTTGTTTTAAGTTGCTAAGTTTTGGGGGTAATTGGTTACAAAACACTACATAACTAAAACAGTGATCCATTTAAGTAAACAGCCTCAGAGAAGTGGGGTTGGGTCAGGGGAATGGTTGATATCAGGTGCTAAGTGTGAAAAGATAGTCTAATTAAACTGATCTATATGGGAGAATCTTATTCTAGGAGTAAGATTTTATTAGACACAAAGGCCTTCTTTTATATAAGCCCACTAATATTCTTTGTGAGAGATACCTTCTGAAGTTCTTTGTAAGTGAAATGATAGGAGGTCTAGATTTTCCTTAAAAATATTCTAGGGGGAGAAAAAAATCCAGAATAGGAAATAGGTGAAGCAAGATACCAAAATACTGATAATGGCTGTTGATGGGTACATGGGGGGTCATTATTCAGTTTTCTCAACTTTTGTGTATGTTCAAAAATGTCTATAATAAAATGACTTTTTTTTTAATGTTTGACCATGCCTCCTGGCTTGCAGGATCTTAGTTCCCCAACCAGGAATTGAACCTCCCACAAATGGGCCAAGAAATGTCTCACTTGGCTATGTGAAAATACAGGGAATCTGTCATGCTTTTGAACAGCTCACTGCGATAAACCCTCACAGGATTAGATCCACATCAACACCCTGGGCTCCTTCATGCCTGCCTTTCGAATGTCATCATTCGCTGTCTTCATTGGTTCCATTGACAGTAGGATGTGGTTTACCTCTATTTCCCCACTTCTTGGAACTAGCGTGTAATACATTCTTGTTTTTAAGGGCTTTACCACTGTTATGGCAGGAAAAATGGGGCTTTAAAAATGATCAAAAGTATCACAAAATTACAGAAATCTCCAAAACAGAGACGTAGTGGTATATATAGTTTTCTGTGCGATGTCTTTGTAGTTTGACTTGCCTTGTCAGATGGTAACTGTTCAGTAAGGATGACTATTATTATTTTCAGAATTACTTCATGAGCCACTTCTGAATGTGCAGCCTGTATCAGGCCACTGAAAATAGGAAAGTAAGAAGATATAGTCTTCTTCAGAGATTACACTTCAAGGGAGACCAACATATCTAAGTAAATAAAAGTAATAGGTGTTAAGATAAAAAAATATTGATATATGTGTCATATTGAAGCGGCATAAGTTATTTGTCATAAACAATTTCCATGTATCGATCCTGTTTTGAGGCTTGAAAATGCAGAATGGGAAAGGGCATTCCATCATGAAGGTAGATAGATGGTTAGATAGATAGTTTGGCTATCAAGAGGCAGATCTAAAGCCACAGAAGCAGTGAAAGCAGGTCAGAAGTCAGAGCATAGCCCTCCTCCGCAGCCTTGAGCTGGTTTAGGCTCCCTGTATAGGTTCATAATGACTGTAAATAATTGTCCTAAAAAGGAAGGTGTAGCATGAAGAATTAGCATTTTCTTTCATTTTAGTCAACTTCCAGTTGTTCACAGGCTGGGAGAAGCATTTCAAGTAGATAATATACATTTCACAAAATTTATTATTGTATCACCTTCTCTTGTCATTCAACATCACCTGCCCTTTTCCAAAGATAGATACAGAAAAATATTTTGTAGTACTTGATCCCACACTGTAGGAATTCCTACACAGATGTTGTTCTCTAGCTTAGGGATTGTTAAATACACATCGTTAGGCCTCACATTCAGGGTTTCTGACTCAGTAGGTCTGGGGCAAGGTCCAAGAAACATTAGTTCTAACAAGCTCCCAGATGATTTAATTCTGCTGATGCAGCCACCACATGTTGAGTAGTTGAGAACTACTGCTCTTCAGCCTCATAAAATGATAATAGTTGGCTAAACCTGCCAGGAACATGAAGAAAATCAAGCTCTTTATATGTACTTTTAACAGCATAAAAAGTGAAGTCATGGTGGCAAGTGTCATACAACATTATTTGCTAAGGAAGAGAATGATTCTACACAGCAACTGCACCACGAGGTCTCACAGCCATTCCACATGGATCAAGGTAAAAACAAGCAACATTTTGTTCCTTCAGTTACATCACAGTAGTTTTGCACACACATCCCCAAACTGTGCTAGGAAACCATATATGAAATATGCAAGGGCATTGGGTTCAGCCCTTGTCAAAGGACCTGTTTCAATTAAAGCATACTTCAAGGGAAAAATAATTTGAGGATTTCTTCTCCTCCTTAACTCTGGGATGTTGTGTAAGAACCTAAAATAAAGATTAAGATAATGATAAAGACTGACTATGCTCATAAATGACTTATTTTCTAACCATGAGTCATACTTACATACTTGCATAATGGGTGTCCAATATGTCTATTCTGTGCTTTTTTTTTAGCAACTAGCTTAAAATTCCTTTAAAATGAGAAACCTGAAATAGTTTTTGTATGATGCATTTACTGTAACACACTGAAGTATAACATTCCTTCATAATTGCATATTTTTGTAATTGTGTATTTGTACACAATTGGATATTTGTAAGTACTTTTTTCAAATATGTGTTATATGCTGACTTTCATATAAGAAAGGCTATCATGGGAAATAATGGGTGTTAGGTTTTCATATTTTGTTGGAAGCATGTTACTTTAAATGTACAGGTTCAAGATTATTAACTATAATAATAACGGGTTTTATGAATGAGGGAGAGGCAATATTTACAGGTTTAAAACATTTATAGCAATGAGAACTGAAGATTGTGACTATCAGTTACATAGTCACTGGTATATCTGAGGTGAATTTGAGATAAATAGATTTTTTAAACAAAATCACAGGTGATGAAATTGGAAAATAAATACCATTTTATCTCCACACTCTCACCCTGGCTTAGAGAATGAGGTTTGGCCTCACAGGTATTTTCCATGTAGGCCAGGTGCTTCTGATAAAGCCACTCAGGTAACAGTGAGGTCTCTATAGCAAGAGGTACCCCACCACCCCAGGAGCTGATGCTTGCTGCTCTGAGGTAGAGCTGATATATTTATAGAAATAAAGTGCACAATAAATATAATGCACTTGAATCATCCTGAAACTGTCCCCCTGCCCCAGTTCATGAAAAAATTGTCTTCCACTAAACTGGTCCCAGGTGCCAAAAAGGTTGGAGACTGCTGTAGACAGTGTAGGTGTCCAGGGCGCTTCTACTGAGGAGATAAATGCTTGAGGAGACTGAATGCTCCTCAAGTTGCTTTCTTCCAGGCTGCCAGGAGAATGCAAAGAGGATCTCTTCTTTCTTTAAAAGCAATCTATTTTTAAAATTATGTATATATGGTTTTAAAAAGTATGAAATAAGGAGATGGTTTCCCCTCTCAACACTCCAAGTTTCTCTTCCCAAAATTAACCACAGTTAATAGTTGTGCTGTGTATATACATATAAAAATATTTTATGTATATCCCAACTTACATACATTTCCTTTTTCTTATTTACAGAACTGCTGTCATACCACACAGATTGCTCTACATCTTGTTGAAAAGCATATCTTGGACATCCTTCCCTATCTGCAGATACAAATCTTTCTCATTATTTTTTTCTTAATTGCATAGTATATCATAGAATGTGTGCACAATAGGTTATGTGGTCATCCTCTTATTAACAAACATTTGGGTGGTTTCTAATTTTTGCTCTTATAAACAATAGTATAATGCAAGTATATCCATAGGATAAAATCCTAGTTGTAGAACTGCTGGGTCAAAGGGATATGAATTTGTGATTTCAATAGGTATTGTCAAATTGCCTTCTTAAAGAGTTATGCCAAGTTTTACTCCCGCTAACAGTAAATAAAAGAGCCCCAATAGCACTGATTCTCTGCTTAGTCACTGCTTCCAGCAAAAGTAAGGGAAAGGGATCTATTCCAAACACTAACAAGAAACTACCTCCTCTCTGTAGAATTTTCCATTTAATGCACCAAGGAACTCACAGAACTCTGGTGGGTGAGCTCAAACGCATCTCTAATTCCACTAGTCGGTTTATCAAATAAATAGGTATTTAGCATATTTATCAAAGGATAGCCACCATATGCTACTTTCCCTAGAGCTTGTTAATAATCTGGAATTTTTACATCTTTCCTACATTTCATTTTGTCCTTGGGAAATATATAGTCCCAGCATCTGGATAGTAATAATAAATAATAACATCTCCCTTATATGGGACTTTTGCTTCCAGAACTAAGAACACGTTATGCACACTTTTCTCCTTTATCATAATAACATCCCTTTAAGGAAGGCATTTTCATCTGTATTTCAGAATTACATAGTGCTTTGAGCCACAGAGTATTAAGGTTTTCTTTCATGAACTAATGCGTTTTATATATTCTGATTTTCTGATTTGAGTTCAGCAAAGTTCATGAGAGAGGCTCTGAGTTATCTTTATTAAGGAAAGTCTCAATACTTTTATAAAACTATAACAAGCGGAACAGAACAAAGGTATCCAGCTGAAACTGAGAAGGTTGTGAACTACTTTTCTCGAAAGATTTTACCTTCTTCCATTGAACAATTACACAGGGAATAGAAATCAGACCACAGGTAGAGAAGATGCCACATTGTAGATTAGAGTTTACAGTAGGGAGCAGAAGTTTCTCGTGGTGGTGAACTAAATGAGACAACTGAATCGATGAAGCTTTATGAGCACCCTCAAGCTATAGCTAAATTGGAATAGAGGGAGATAAACTAAAAGTTATGCTATATTTGACAGATAAGAATGAGTGTTTGGAAGAAAATTATTAGATTGGCCAGGTAGCATCTCCAGGTGAGGCCTTATACCAACGTCGGCAGATTCATGTCTGACAATAACACTAGTGGTTCATTCAATGCCTTCCATTCACCACTGCCTTTGTGAAACCAGTGCCCAGATTTCCTAGTTTGACTTGGGACAGTTGTCTATAGAAATCCTTTATGGACAAAGAGAAACAGGGGCATGACTCTGGCATTTCCTCCAGGCTTACTGGATTGCCAGCTACAAGTATGCAACAGATTTTTCCACTAGTGCGTTTCTCTACTTCACCCTGTTGTGAAAGACATTTTACTCAGAATCTTAATTTTTGTAAAATGTCTTTCACAACGGGGCAGAAATACCTTTTAAGCCAGGATCCTATGCAGGGATCTTTTCCTATAACTCTGAGGTCTTAGCAAAGGCTGTTAATGTCCTTGCTTGTTGTAATTTGCAGCAGAATTCTGAAGCTTCAGAAGGGGAAATGCAGTATGATGAATAGAAAAAAATAATACAAAAGTCCATAAATAGCCTCCCCTCTTTATCATTAGAACTTAGCCATGAGGGACTTGTGAACCGATAACAGAGATCAAAAGACAACACACAGACTTCTCCAGAAAGAGTTCTGGGGCAGAATTTTTTAGCATTTCAAATACTAAAATAGATTTCAGAAAAATAATGTGCAAAATACTGTGGGCTTTAGTTAGCAGAACTGATTTGCTTCATATAACAGCAAAATTACATGTGACTGTCTTCAATGCTAAGAAGAGTGGAACTTAGCCTTGTGGCCCATATTTATGTTAATTTCAGGGCATTAAAAGGTTTTCCGTGTTTCAGGCAGTTCAAAAATACGAATGCTCAAGTAGGTGTACTGAAAAATTGTGCCATGTTTGACCAAATAGCTTCTTATAACATTCGATTGGGATCTCTGATCCTTGAAATTTTATAAATGTGAAGCATATGAAACTGTCTTTGGTAAAAAGAGACAAGGTCAGCTCCAAATGTTCCTGTCTCCTGCAGGGTTTGCCATTAGGAATGAAGGCAAATTGCCAGTGCCTGTGCTCATGAATCTTCTTTATCCTCCTCTATTTTGGTTGTGGGGCCAATCCTAGTGATTTTACAAGGTGCCTGCTGTGTTCCTGAGAAAATAAAATGTGAACACACTTCCCTTCAGCTTGTCCTCACCCACGGGAGATATCCAGGGTGATTAATAGCAAGATTCCTAACTGCTGTTCAAGCCACTCCTTAGATAGTTTAGTGTTAATCACAGCAAAGTTATCCTTTCAAGTGAAAATGCTGGCAGGTTCCTTTGGGCTTTATTGTACTCTCCAGATATTTGCCCTAATCTGAATCTTAAGGTTAACTTTCAAATTTTAATTTATCTGATTTTTCAAAAAAAGTAATTGATACTGCCGAAAATATAAGTAACCTTTTAAAGATCCCTTTAAGCAATTTCAGTGGTTTGGAGAACATTCAGGATAGGAATCTGTCTCTTCTCTAAACCGGGAGAACATGCATGGAGACAGGAACATTTGGAGCTGACCTTGTCTCTTTTTACCAAAAACAGTTTCATATGCTTCACATTTATAAAATTTCAAGGGTCAGAGATCCCAGTTGAATGTTATAAGAAGCTATTTGGTCAAACATGACACAATTTTTCAGTACATCTACCTGAGCATTCGTATTTTTGAACTGCCTGAAACACGGAAAACCTTTTAATGCCCTGAAATTAACATAAACTGGGAGAACATAATAAAGTAATTTTAGAGCTGGAGAGAATCTACAAATCATCTGAAACAAGCCTACCATTGTATCAGACAAAAAATTTTCATGATGTGATTTTTTTTTCCCAAATCTATTACTTTTTTTACATAAAGTAATATAAGCATATGGTTCAAATGTCAAAAGGCACAAAACACTGGGCAGTGGAAAATAAACATTTCTCACTCCCAGTCACACAGTTTGTGCCCCTGGAGGGGAAACCAGTGTTACCATCTTTTTATGATTTTTTTCAGAAATAATTTATACTTAAGATGACATTTTATCAGCAAGAAACCAGACCTGGCAAGGCCAGAGAAGCCATCAATTAATCACAATGTAATAATTAACATAAAGCAATAGTGTAACTTTTAATTCCAATCTCAATTCTGTCACTTACTCTCTTGGACGAGTTAATCTCTCTTCTTCACTTCCCCACTCATATCATGGAATGAATGAATGATCCTTACCAGGCAGGATCATCAGGATTAAGTAAAGTCATGTTCCAAAAATCCAGATACACTCTTTGATTTTGATTAGGAAAAAAATATAATCTTTTTTTCTATCTACTTGCATTTCAAATGCAGAGAACGAAATCTTATCATGGTAGGAATGAAGGTCTCTATAGAATACACATGAAAAGGAAGCTTGTGTTATGGTGTCTGTTTTCATAGCACTATCACTCTACCTTTTCCGGTCTTGGTGAAGTTGACTGGGTTCTTCCTTAATCACCCTCATTTCATTATTAGATTCATCATGAGTTTTGTTTTCTTTTGTCTTCTCTAAGACCACTTCATGTTAATACAACCTGAAAGTCAGATGCCTCCTCCATGTATACTACATTCAAAGACTGTATGCAGAAAATATTATTGAGAGGAAGAGATTTTTTGTTTAATAATATTGATGATGCAACTAAAATATAACCAGGCAAACCAGGCAAAAATGGAGAAAATGGTGTTAAGAATTGCTCCTCTGTGGGGCTGGTAAAATTCAAGGAACTGCTTGGTTTTCTGAGACCTAGAAAATTATTCAGTTCAGTTCAGTTCAATCACTCAGTCGTGTCCCACTCTATGCGACCCCATGAATCGCAGCACCCCAGGCCACCCTGTCCATCACCAACTCCCGGAGTTCACTCAGACTCATGCCCGTCGAGTCCGTGATGGCATCCAGCCATCTCATCCTCTGTCCGCCCCTTCTCCTCTGGCCTCCAATCCCTCCCAGCATCAGAGTCTTGTCCAACGAGTCAACTCTTTGCATGAGGTGGCCAAAGTACTGGAGCTTCAGCTTTACCATCATTCCTTCCAAAGAAATCCCAGGGCTGATCTCCTTCAGAATGGACTCGTTGGATCTCCTTGCAGTCCAAGGGACTCTCAAGAGTCTTGTCCAACACCACAGTTCAAAAGCATCAATTCTTCGGCGCTCAGCCTTCTTCCCAGTCCAACTCTCACATCCATACATGACCACAGGAAAAACCATAGCCTTGACTAGACAGACCTTAATCGGCAAAGTAATATCTCTGCTTTTCAATATGCTATCTAGGTTGCTCATAACTTTTCTTCCAAGGAGTAAGCATCTTTTAATTTCATGGCTGCAGTCACCATCTGCAGTGATTTTGGAGCCCAAAAAAATAGTTTGACACTGTTTCCCCATCTATTTCCCATGAAGTGATGGGACCAGATGCCATGATCTTAGATTTCTGAATGTTGAGCTTTAAGCCAACTTTTTCACTCTCCTCTGTCACTTTCATCAAGAGGCTTTTTAGTTCCTCCTCACTTTCTGCCATAAGGGTGGTGTCATCTGCATATCTAAAGTTATTGATATTTCTCCTGGCAATCTTGATTCCAGTTTGTGCTTCTTCCAGCTTAGCATTTCTCATGATGTACTCTGCATAGAAGTTAAATAAGCAGGGTGACAATATACAGCCTTGACGTACTCCTTTTCCTATTTGGAACCAGTCTGTTGTTCCATGTCCAGTTCTAACTGTTGCTTCCTGACNTGTGGTGTTGGAGAAGACTCTTGAGAGTCCCTTGGACTGCAAGGAGATCCAACCAGTCCATCCTAAAGGAGACCAGTTCTAAGTGTTCATTGGAAGGACTGATGCTGAGGCTGAAACTCTAGTACTTTGGCCACCTCATACGAAGAGTTGACTCATTGGAAAAGACCCTGATGCTGGCAGGGATTGGGGGCAGGAGGAGAAGGGGATAACAGAGGATGAGATGGCTGGATGGCATCACTGACTCGATGCACATGAGTTTGGGTGAACTCCGGGAGTTGGTGATGGACAGGGAGGCCTGGTGTGCTGCAATTCATGGGGTTGCAAAGAGTCGGACATGACTGAATGACTGAACTGAACTTATACTAAAAGTGCTTCTCAGGTGCATCATCCTATTGTATCCTCCTAGAAGCCCTGTGAGAAAAGTGGACTGTGTGTATTAAGTTGCTTCAGTCGTGTCTGACTCTTTGTAACTCTATGGACTGCAGCCTGCCAGGCTCCTCTTTTCATGGAATTCTCTAGACAAGAATACTGGAGTGGGTTGCCATTTCCTTTTCCAGGGGATCTTCCCAACCCAAGGATCAAGCCCTCATTTCTTATGTCTGCTGCATTGGCAGGTGTGTTCTGTACCACTAGCGCCTCCTAGGAAGTGTGAGAAAAATATATACTATTAATAAAAATGGAGAAGGCAATGGCAGTCCACTCCAGTACTCTTGCCTGGAGAATCCCATGGAGGGAGGAGCCTGGTAGGCTACAGTCCATGGTGTCGCAAAGAGTCAGACACAACTGAGCGACTTCACTCACTCACTCAATAAACATGGAAGTCTGCTTGGAAAAGCTATATATCTATTATGGAAAATGAAAATATATAGGTCACAAAGGAAAAGAATAGAAATCGCTCAAAGCCATCTTTGTTAACATCTTAAGGATGGCTTCTCAGAGCTTTTCTATGCCTGTGCTATGCTGTGCTGAGTCACTCAGTTATGTCCAACTCTTTACGGCCCCAAGGACTGTAGCCCGCCAGGACCTCTGTCTGGGGATTCTCCAGGCAAGAATCCTGGAGAGGCTTGCCATGCCCTCCTCCAGGGGATCTTCCTGACCCAGGGATAGAACTAGGGTCTCTTGCATTGCAGGCAGATTGTTTACCAGCTGATCTACCAGGGAAGCCTCTTTCTATGTCTATTTATTTCTAAATAAAAAAATGGATTATTATATACTTTAGCTTATTTTTAAGCTTGCTTTTTTTTTCACTTAGGGCATTGTGAATATATTTTCATGTCATTAACTATTCCTCTGTGCATGATTATTAATGGCTGTATGACATCCCATTATCTGTTAAGTAAATTATAGTATAAACTAGTCATTTTTTGCTAGCATTTAGCTGACTCCACTTTTTTACTTTTGTATAAAATGTTATCCTTTTAGTTAAGTCTGTACACATTATCTTCAATTATGTCCTTAGGATCAGTTTAGTTCAGTCGCTCAGTCGTGTCTGACTCTTTGCGACCCCGTGGACTGCAGCACACCAGGCTTCCCTGTCTATCATCAACTCCCGGAGCTTACTCAAACTCATATCCATTGAGTCAGTGATGCCATCTAACCATCTCATCCTCTGTCAGCCCCTTCTCCTCCTGCCTTCAATCTTTCCCAGCATCAGGGTCTTTTCCAGTGAGTCAGTTCTTTGCGTCAAGTGGCCAAAGTATTGGAGTTTCAGCTTCAGCATCAGTCCTTCCAGTGAATATTCAGGACTGATTTCCTTTAAGATAGACTGGTTGGATCTCCTTACAGTGCAAGGGACTCTCAAGAGTCTTTTTCAACACCACAGTTCAGAAGCATCAATTCTTCTGCACTCAGCTTTCTTTATAGTTCAACTCTCACATCCATACACAACCACTAGAAAAACCATAATTTTATCCTTAGGATAACTGCCTTAAAGTGAATGAAAAGATGCACAGCCTAAGAACTGAGAATTATGTTTTATGGACTCTCAGAGAGGCCAAACTAAGACTTTGGAGCAGAGAAGAGTTTGTCAGAATTTGGAGTGGAGAAGATTTATTGCAAGGCCAAGCAAGGAGAATGGGGAGGCTAAAAAGATCCAAACTCTCCAGTGGGTTTCAGGGAAACTTTTGTTAAGTTGGAAGTATAGTGGGTCTACCATGTTGTTTCTGATATACAGCAAAGTGACTCAGTTATGCATATATATTATTTCAGGTTCTTTTCCACTACAGGTTAATACAAGATACTGAATATAGTTCCCTATGCTGGCTATATAGTAGGGCTTCGCAGGTACAGAGTGGTAAAGAATATGCCTGCCAATGCAGGAGATGTAGGTTTGATCCCTGGGTCGGGAAGATCCCTTGGAGGAGGAAATGGCAACCTGCTTCAGTATTTTGCCTGGAAAGTTCCATGGACAGAGAAGCCTTACAGGCTACAGTCCATGGTGTGGCAAACAGTCAGACACAACTGAGCGCACAAGCACATGTTATAAAGTAGGACCTTGTTTGTCTATTTCATGTGTAGTGGTGTGTGTTAATCCCCAGCCCCCTCTCCTCTTTCCCCTTTGGTAACCATAAGTTTGTTTTCTTTTCTTATTTATAGCTGTGCTGGGTCTTCCTTGCTGTGTGCGGGCTTTCTCTAGTTGTGGCAAGTGGGGGCTTCTCTGTGCTGTGGCTCATGGGCTTCCCATCGTGATGTCTTCTGTTGTTGTGGAGTCTAGGCTCTGGGCACTTCAGTGCCCGAGGCTCTGGGCACCCCTGAGCCCAGTGGCACATGGGCTCAGTAATTGTGGCTCAAGGGTTCAGCTGCCCCTTGGCATGTGGAATTCTCCCGGACCAGGAATCGATCTGTGTCCTCTGCATCAGCAGGCAGACTCTTCAACACTGAATCATCAGGGAAGTCCTCGTAAGTTTTTTTTCTATGTCTGTGAGTCTATTTTGTAAATAAGTTCACTTGTATTTTAGAGTCCACATATAAGTAATACCTGTAAGTAAGTAATATTTGTCTTTTTTTCTTAGTATGATAATCTCTAGGTCTATCCATGCTGCTGCAAATGGCAGTATTTCATTTTTTTTGACTAATATTCCTTTGTGTGTGTGTATCTCTCTCTCTCTCTCTCTCTCTCTCTCATATTCATCTGTCAGTGGACATTTAAATTGCTTCCCCATTTTGGCTATTGTAAATATGGCTGCTAGGAACATAGGGGTGCATGTATCTTTTTGAATTAGAGTTTTCTCTGGATATATGTTCAGGAGGGGATTGCTGCTTCATATGGTAACTTTTAGTTTTTTAAAGGAACCTCCATATTGTCCTCTGTAGTGGCTGCACCACTTTATATTCTCACCAACAGTTTTTGAGGGTTCCCTTTCCTCCACACTCTCTCCAGCATTTATTATTCGTAGACTTTTTGATGATGGCCATACTGACTGGTGTAAAGTGATACCTCATTGTAGTTTTGATTTGCATTTCTCTCATGTATGGATGTGAGAGTTGGACTGTGAAGAAAGCTGAGTGTTGAAGAATTGATGCTTTTGAACTGTGGTGTTGGAGAAGACTCTTGAGAGTCCCTTGGACTGCAAGGAGATCCAACCAGTCCATTCTGAAGGAGATCAGCCCTGGGATTTCTTTGGAAGGATGCTAAAGCTGAAACTCTAGTACTTTGGCCACCTCATGTGAAGTGTTGACTCATTGGAAAAGACTCTGATGCTGGGAAGGATTGGGGGCAGGAGGAGAAGGGGACGACCGAGGATGAGATGGCTGGATGGCATCACTGACTCAATAGACGTGAGTCTGCGTGAACTCAGGGAGTTGGTGATGGACAGGGAGGCCTGGCGTGCTATGATTCCTGGGGTCACAAAGAGTCGGACACGACTGAGTGACTGAACTGAACTGAAGTAGGGATGTTGAACATCTTTTCATGTGCCTATTGATCATCTGTATCTTTGGATAAATGTCTATTTAAGTCTTCTGCCCATTTTTTGATTGGATCCTTTGTTTTTTGATATTGAGCCATATGAGCTATTTGTGTGTTTTAGAAATTAAGCCCTTGTCAGTCACATCATTTGCAAATATTTTCTCCCATTCTATCGGTTATATTTAATTCTCCAAAGAACTGGTTTGCTGCCTAAATGATATTAAAAGATTGATTTGCCCCACCATATTTTCTTTTATTTGCTTTTTTAGTATTAATGGGATTTCCAACTAAACTGAAATTCAGAATTCTATGTTCTAGGATTTTAGGGTTTAATTTATCATGCATTCAAAAGCTTGCATAAGGCACTTAACAAAGGTCCTCTTTTGAATTCACTGGCTAAATCCAGAGCAAATCTCTGTGATCATCTTTATTAGCCCCTGAATATTGCTCCCAGTCTTTACTTTATATTGGGCAGGCCTAGGTATCCATGGGGTAACAAACAGTTGGACATGACTTAAGTGACTAAACTATCACCACCAGGTAACCCTATTGATTTCCTTTAGTGTGTTTAATTAGTTTCCTGAGGATCAGATTCATATGCCCTGTCCTATGGTACCAGACAGAAAAGCACTCCCCAGTAAGATGCAGTGTCTATCCTGCAGTAGAATTAAGCAAAGAGATGTAGCCATCTTATATAAAGCCCATTTAAATATGCCAATATTCATAAGCTTTTATCTCAATTCTATCAGCTTTTATACTTTTAACTTTATTCTCCGTTAAGATCCCATCAACAAGCTTTACTCTTACAAGGAGTCCAGAAACCATCCTTTTTATCTTGATCATTTTATCCATTTTGCATAATAAGGCTCTGGGGTCCCCAATGAGAGGTTAACCAACTCTTTGGGTTAACCAAAGAGTTAGTTTTTTCCACTTAATTAAAAAAATTTTTTTCTTACTTTTTTTCACTTGATTAATTGGTCCAAGAAATGATTGGCCAGGTATCTCATAATTGTCTTCCAGTCTTTTAAATATAAATATATATTTAAACTGGGGTGAATAGAGTAGACTTGTTTGGGGCCCTTTAAAGTTGGCATTGGGCTGCGTTCCATGGGCCTGCAAGCCTTGTAGTTGCTCAGCCTCAAAAGAGCAAAGAAAGAGCCCCAAGATAGTGACAAGAGATATCAGTGATTTAATAGACAGATCTACATACCTGAAACAAGTTCCTGAAGTGACATCCCACTGTGTGTGGCAGGCAGGACATAACAGCAATCTTTGCTACTGCGAGTAGAAGGAGGCTGCCATTTATAGGGGGAATTGATATTGGATTGGCTCATCAGTTACCAGGGAAACCAGCAGTTGGGGCACATCCCTCATAGCCCCTCAGGTTAACAACCATTAGGAAGGCAGATGTTCTTCTTCCTAGCACATGGAGCCTTTCTGGTCTAAGGGGTAAGGAGGTTCTTGTGAGTAGGGTACAGGTAAAGCAGATTGTCAATCAGGGGAGGCACAGACAGCAAAAGAACAGCATCTTGAATGGACTGACTGCACAGTGAGGGACCAATAGAGGGTCCTTTTGACCCATTTGGGGCTTCCCTGGTGGCTCAGAGGTTAAAGTGTCTGCCTGAAATGCGGGAGACCCAAGTTCAGTCCCTGGGTCGGGAAGATCCCCTGGAGAAGGAAATGGCAACCCACTCCAGTATTCTTGCCTGGAGAATCCCATGGAGGAGGAGCCTGGTGGGCTACAGTTCATAGGTTGCAAAGAGTCAGACACAACTGAAACAACTGAACATGCATGCAAGCTCAGCATTCCGTGGTATTGTTGGGGGAAGGGAGACCCCTTCCAGGGCCCAAGACTGGGCTCTAACACTTGGAAATGAATTGTCCGAGAAGACACATGCTGACAAAGCTAGAGACTTTACTGGGAAAGGGTGCCTGGGTGGAGAGCAGGAGGGTAAGGGAACCCAGGAGGACTCTGCCACATGGCTTGCAGTCTTGGGTTTTATTATAATAGGATTAGTTTCTGGGTTGTCTCTGGGCAGTGATTCTGGCTCAAGGTCCTTCCTGGTGGCGCATGCATTGCTCCACCAAGAAGGATTCCAGTGAGGATTCTGGGAGGTTGGTAGGACACATGGCATCTCCTTTTAAACTTTCCTGAATACTTCTGGTTAGTGGTAACTTGTGAGTTCTGTGTTCCTTACCAGGGCCTCCCATCGTAAAACATGTGCAATGGTTACTATGGTACTTGGCCAGGGTGGGGTATTTCAGTCCCTGTGTTTTCCCTAACAGTATGAGTATCCCATTGATTTATTTATCTATTCACCAGTTGATATTTGGGTTGTTTCCAGGTTAGGGCTATTTTTGAGTACGTTTCTATGAACGTTTGCATATAAGTCTTTGAGTAGACATACTTTTTTATTTCCTCTGGGTAAACATCTAAGGAGAAGGCAATGGCATCCCACTCCAGTACTCTTGCCTGGAAACTCCCATGGATGGAGGAGCCTGGTAGCCTGCAGTCCATGGGGTTGCGAAAAGTCGGACATGACTGAGCGACTTTACTTTCACTTTTCACTTTCATGCATTGGAGAAGGAAATGGCAACCCACTCCAGCGTTCTTGCCTGGAGAATCCCAGGAACGGGGGAGCCTGGTGGGCTGCCGTCTGTGGGGTCGCACAGAGTTGGACACGACTAAAGCGACTTAGCAGCAGCAGCAGCAAACATCTAAAGGTGGGATTGCTAGATTATGTGTTAAGTGTTTATTTATCTTTATTAAAGACTGTTGAGAATACAGTATTGTAAAGCAAAACAAACTAAAAAAAAAAAAAAATGACTGTTGAACATTCCTACTGGCAACATAAGAGCTCCAGACTCTTTAAGGTTCCTTCACATACATATACTCTACTTTTCATGCCATAATAGGTCATTTTTGAGAGGATCATTTCTACTGTGAAAGCTCAGAAAAGGTTTTGTAAGGTGTTTCAGTTATTTACTTTAATGGTTAGCATAACAGATTGCACCATTAAGAAATGCTCATGTTTAGAAATAAAGACTATCCAACCCCAATCCTCTTTTTCTCTGACTGTTACTCATCACTCCTGAATTTTCTTTACCCTCTTTTTTAAAATATTTATTCATTTGGCTGTACCGCAGCATGTGGGATCGAACCTGGGCCCCCTGCATTGGGAGTGCAAAGTCTTAGCCACTGGACCAACAGGGAAGTCCCTTTTCACTTTCTTCATTAGGGTGACCAAATTAAAAACTTTGACTAGCTAACTAATTATTAGTGTCAAGGATTTTTATTTTTGATATTAAAGAAAGCAAAATTCATTTCTGGGCCTCTCCTATTCATTCTTCAGTTTTTCTCATCACTCCTGAAGAAATTCAAGAGTGTGAGTAACAGTCAGAGATAAAGAGGATTGGGGTTGGATAGTCTTTACCTGGGGAAGATCCCTTGAAAGACGGCATGGCAATCCACTCCAGTACTCTTGCCTGGAGAAAACATGAACAGAGGAGCCTGGTGGGCTACAGTCCCTAGGCTTGCAAAGAGTTGGACACGACCGAAGTGACTTAGCACGCAATCTTTACATGTTCTCTCTGAACTTTAAATTTTATAGTCAGACACATTTCCTGGTAGTTTATATTTCCCTTCCCTTATATTTCCTTTCATTTGGTTTTTTTTGGAAGTCCCTCTTCTTTCCTTTCCTCAGGAGTGTATCTTGCCATCGTTCTTTGCCTTTGAGATGGGTGGCTGCTTCTGCCTGCATGATTCCTTGAGTAGGGACAGTCAGGTCTTGGCTTATTCTTGACTTTCCTGCATGCAGAGTGTTTTTGCTTCTTTTTCCGCATGCATAGAAGGAAAAGAGAGAAAATTACGTGATTCTCTGACTGTGTGTGTCCAGGAAAGGCCCTGTGAGCTTGAAAGCCCTGGGTTTTTATTATCCAACCAGAAGGAGGTATTCATTTCTGCTTGAATAGAGGCACACAGCTCTTTTTCAGACTGGAGCTGACTATTTTGCATAAAACAAAGAAGTTATACATTAGCATGGGGTAGCTGGCTTTTCTCAGTAGCTGTCTAACAATGACTAGAGACAATGGTTTAATTATAAGCTGCCACAGTTAAAAGACTCTTAACCCACATACAATATCTTATCAAAATTTCACCATTCCTTTGGAAAGAGGTTTAAACTGGTTTGCAGAGCTAATGAAGAGCCTACTTTGTCTTTTCCATTTCCTTGCTGCTCCCAAAGCATCTCAAGCCTATTTCAGCCTCTGGTTTTGCCAAAGCTGTTCCCACAGTCTGGGGTGCCTTCCCTCCTTTCTTTTGCTTATCTATTATTTACTTCTCTTTCAAAGCTCTTTTCAGACACTTTCTCCTTTAAGAAGGTTTTTGGTTTTTTTGCATCTTTACAATTTTAGTCCACTGAGCTCTACTGTCTATGGACATGCATTTCTAGTGCACATAATTTAATTCAGATTATTCTTTAGTTGTATGAATTGGTGGTCTTATGGTTATTTATTTATTTCAGAAAAGAACTATTGGAGAGTAGATACCATATCTTACTCATTTTTGCATTTCAGTCCCTAAAGCAGCCCCTGGCAAAATTCTGTTGAATAGTGATTGAATGTTAGGCATATGGCAGGGACTTGATAAGTAATTGTTGGTTGATTGATAAGAGGCCTTTCTAGGAAATGCTACATAACTTCATCTGCAGCATCACCATTTTAATGCTGGTTTGTACTGTCTGCAGAAGTTTAGTTAGAAACTATCTACCCTCACATCTTCTTCTGGCACTGACTCTTTTTCTCTCCTTCCAGTGAGTTGGGCAGCAAAAGAGTAGATGACCTAGAAGAGGAGAAGATAGGGAGGATTAAGAAGGTTAAACAGACAATTGGAAAATATTTTAAAATATATCTTGCTTATGAATTGTATTCAGCTCCACAGATTGGGAATAATTTTACATTAAATGAGTACATTAAAAATGTGGGACAAATAATGAATGATTGCAAGGTCTTGTTTACACGTAAAGCCACTGAGCACAGTGCTTATCTCTAAGGATGGCAGGGTGAAGTGAGGCTCCTTTCTTCCACTGGAGGGAGGCACACCTCACCCAAAGGGAAGGTTTCGCCTAGATGTCATCCACAGAGTCAAGACTCAGGACTGTGTTTACGAAGAGAACTTGAATTAGTGTCTTAGTGTGTTTTCTCTATACCCAATTCTTGTTTGCCCTGTCTCCAGGGTTACTCCAAGGCAGCCACTGTGATCAGCACAGGGAGGAAGGAGAGCCACTCCTTGGATCCTGCTTCCATCCTCTTAAGGAGGAGCCTTCTGACAAAGAAAGAGCCTTCCAGACTGAGGAGCTAGCTGGATCTTTGCTCAAGTTTTTTCTCTCCAGGTTGTTGAGGTGAAATATAATGCTGCTGCTGCTGCTAAGTCACTTCAGTCGTGTCCGACTCTGTGTGACCCCATAGAAGGCAGCCCACCAGGCTCCTCTGTCTCTGGGATTCTCCAGGCAAGAACACTGGAGTGGGTTGCCATTTCCTTCTCCAATGCATGCATGCATGCTAAGTCGCTTTAGTCGTGTCCGCCTCTGTGTGATCTTATGGACAGCAGCCCGCCAGGCTTCTCTGTCCACAGGACTCTCCAGGAAAGAATACTGGAGTGGGTTGCCATTTCCCTCTCCAAAATATAATGTCAACTCTTTTCCAAGGAACAAGCAAAGAATGATTTCACTTAACTGTTAAAACTCTGTAATAATATTGTAGGGAGGGGGCCCCATTCACGGCCTGAGAGTGGGCTCTTGTCCAACTGTCTTTCTATGTAAGGACTGGAATTGAGGGATGCTTTAGGGGAGAAACAGGTAGGCCCAATAACAGATACTAGAACTGATGTCAATACAGAAAATGGACGCTTACATAATTAACTGAAAAAAAAAATATGAGCACATGTAGCCACATATCTCCATGGGTTGGTAGACCAGTTGATATATTGGTTACAAATGCATAGATGGGTGACTGGCTGAATGAATGAATGAATGAATTTATTTCACACCAAGGGAATTTGGTATGTCTGTAATTAACTTTCTAGTACTGAAGGCCTTAAACCCTTTACATGAGCAATGTGAAGTTTCTGAGATTTCTAAAATAGTGTGACTTGCAAGTACCTAATGGAATGTTAGAGAAAGCTTAAGGATAAGCAATGCAGGAAGTGAGTTGGGCACTAAGATAGAAGTCTGCAGTGTGGTGTAATAATAAAATGGGAAGGAACATTAATTTACCATTTATAATCCTTATTGCTCTATAAAAAAGGAGTATCCTAAAATGTTGTTTGTTGAGCAGCATGTGGGAATTAAAGCCTGGAGATGCTGGGAAAGGACTAAATTCCTTTTTTAAGCAAGATGCTGGTGGCATCATAAAGGGACAGGTAGGGAGGAACCCAGAGGCTGAGAATGCTGGAACCAGTGGAGAGAGGGATGGGAAGTACTGTTCCTAAAGAGTACATTTTTATCTTTGTACATTTTTGAACTATATATAAGTGGCATCAAACTGTGTATATTCTTTTCTGACTGCAATATTATGTTCCTGACAGTCATCCATGTTAAAATGTGTGACTATCATTCATTCATTTCATGGCTGTATACTATTCTATTATGTAACACTGCTTTATCCTTTACTTTGTGGAGAGACATTTGGATTGTTTCTAGTTTCTTCCCCCCAATTTCTAGAAGTGTGGCTGTGAGTGTTTTTGGATAAGTCTCTTGGACGCACATGTAAGAATTTCTCCAGAGTACCTGCTGGATTTGGTGGTTTCAGTAGGTTGTGGGTTATGCAGATCTTCAATTTCATTAGATAATATGAAATTACATCAATTTATTAATATTTGAAGTTTAAAAAATTTTATTTTATATACAAAGCGCTGGTATTGTTTCTGCATAAGGTAGCTGTGCTGGATGACCCATTTAAAGAAGTTCAGCTAGTCCGACTTAATGAAGCCGATGTCGTTTGTGTACTGGCGGAAACTCTAGGAACACATATTGAGGCCTGTTTCTGGATCAGACCGTGCCGGTTTGAGCAGACCTGGCAAGAGCAAGAACCCTGGTCGAATTGTCTCAGATGGCTCCAGTAGAGCTGCTGGTGGTCCATGTTGTTGTCTTGGCCTCAGCAAGGCTGAAATTGTACCAATTTATAATCTCACCAGCAATTTATGAGAGGTGACATCTTAATAATGTTTTGCAATTCATGAATGTATTTCTGCTTTTATTATTAAAGCCTTTAATTTTTTCTCAGTGGTTTTATCATTTTCAGATTGCATATTCAAGTCTTAAAAATCTTTCGTTAAATTACCCCTTGAAGTATTTCATTTGTTTTGGTGTTGTTGTAAATGTTTGTTTTTTTTTTAAATTCAATTTCTAATTGTTTATTGCTAGCATATAAGGTAGTATCATAGGCTTCTCTATAAGGGCGTCCCAGGGAGCTCAGTGGTAAAGAATCCGCCTGCAGTGCAGGAGACGTGGGTTAGATTCCTGACTGGCGAAGGTTCAGTGGGGCCCTGAGAGTCAGACGGGACTCAGTGACTAAAGCACCACAACCATATGCTTCCCCCCAAGAATCTGGTATTCTACAACCTTACTACACTTATTCATTAATTCTAGGAACATTTTGGGGTAGATTCCTTAGGATTTTCTACATAGATGATTATGTCATTTGCAAACAAAGACCATTTTACTTTCTCTCAACCCTCTCTCCCTCGTGTGGTTTTTTTTCCTTTTTATTGAGGTATAATTGATAAAATTGCAAGGTATTTAAAGTGTACAGAGGTGATGATTTGACAGATGTATATACTGTTAAAGGATCCCCCCAGAGTTAATTAACATATTTATCATCTTACATATTTACCTTTTTATTTGATGAAAACATATAAGTTCTACATTCTTAGCAACTTTCAATTACACAATACAGTGTTATCAATTATATTCACCCCATTATATTAGATCCTCATACTTTATTCATCTTATAATTGAAAGTTCGTAGCCTTTTAGCATGGAGAAGGCAATGGCACCCCACTCTAGTACTCTTGCCTGGAAAATCCCATGGATGGAGGAGCCTGGGAGGCTGCAGTCCGTGGGGTCGCTGAGGGTTGGACGTGACTGAGCGACTTCACTTTCACTTTTCACTTTCATGCATTGGAGAAGGAAATGGCAACCCACTCCAGTGTTCTTGCCTGGAGAATCTCAGGGATGGTGGAGCCTGGTGGGCTGCTGTCTATGGGGTTGCACAGAGTCGGACATGACTGAAGTGACAGCAGCAGCAGCAGCCTTTTAGCAACCTCTCCCTATTTTCACCACCTCAGCCCCTGGTAATCACTTTCTACTATCTGTTTCTATTAGTTCAACCATTTTTTTTTTTTTTTTTTAAGATTCCACATGTAAGTGATACAATGTAGTGTTTGTCTTTGTCTGGCTTATTTTACTTGACATAATGGCCTCCAGGTTCATCCATGTTGTCAAAAATGTCAGGATAAAGGCTGAATAATAGCCCATTGTTTATATATACCACATTTCCTTTATTCATTCATCTGTTAGTAGACATGTAGGTTGTCTCCATACCTTGGCTGTTGTGAGTGTGCGGCAGTGAACATGGGAGTACAGATACCTTTTTGAAACAATGATTTTTGTTTCCTTTGATTGTGTATCTGGAAGTGCGATTGCAGAATCTTCTGCTAGTTCTATTTCTTGAGGAATCACTGTACTGTTTTCTGTGTAATAGTACCGGTTTACATTCCCACCAACAGTACACAAGAGTTCTCTTTTCTCCACATCTTTGAGAGCATTTGTTACCTCTTTTCTTTATAGTGAGAGGCATCCTAATAGGTGTGAAGTGATACCTCATTGTGGTTTTGATTTGCATTTCCTTGATAATTAATAATGTGAATCGCCTTTTCATGTGCCTGTTGGCCATTTGTGTGTCTTCTTTGGAAAAATGTCTGTTCGGGCCCTTTGCCCATTTGAATTGGATTGTTTATCTTTTTTTTGCTATTGATTTATGAGTTCTTTGTATATTTTGAATATTAACCCCTTATCAAGCATGTGGAATCTTTAGTTGTGGCATGTGAACCAGGGATTGAACCTGGGTCCCCTCCACTGGAAGCAAGTTTTAGCCTTTGCACCACCAGGGAAGTTCCCGTTTTGGTAGTTTGTCTTTCGAGAAATTTATCCATTTGATCTAAGTTGTTAAAAACATTACCATAAGTTGTTCATAATGTTCCATTATTACTTTTTAATGCCTAAGGAATCCATAGTGGTGTCTACTTACTTGTTCCCCTTATTGGTAATTTGTGTCTTCTGTCCTTTTCCCCCAACATCCTCTCAACCTCAAGTCCAGATGAGAACTCTTTTTCCACAAGCTCCTGTAAGTATCTCAGGATTGAGATTTGCTTGGCTTCACTGGTCTGATTTTAGTGATATGCCCATTTTTGAGCCAACAGCCATGGTCATGCTCTAACTGGTTGGGGATGATGTCATGCCATGTCAGTTACATGAACTGAGGGGGGAGAGGGGCTTTATTAAGATCAGGGACCTACTACTTTAAGAATGGGAAATGGATTTCAGGCAGATAGTTCAGTCCAGTTCAGTTCAGTCACTCAGTCTTGTCTGACTCTTTGCCACCCCATGAAGCGCAGCACGCCAGGCCTCCCTCTCCATTACCAACTCCTGGAGCCTACTCAAACTCATGTCCATTGAGTCAGTGATGCCATCCAACCATCTCATCCTCTGTTGGCCCCTTCTCCCGCCTTCAATCTTTCCCAGCTTCAGGGTCTTTTCCAATGAGTCAGTTCTTCACATCAGGTGGCCAAAGTATTGGAGTTTCAGCTTCAGCATCAGTCCTTCCAGTGAATATTCAGGATTGATTTCCTTTAGGATGGACTGATTGGATTTCCTTGCTGTCCAAGGGACTCTTAAGAGTCTTCTCCAACACCACAGTTCGAAAGCATCAATTCTTTGGCACTCAGCTTTCTTTATAGTCCAACTTTCACATCCATACATGACTACTGTTTTTTTTTCTCTAACATAAAGAAGTCTAAAAATTTATATAGCCAAGTTTATAAATTTATGTTTTTAGTTCTATTGAAAAAACTCCCTACATATCTTTAAAAAAAAAATATATATATATATATTTATTTGGCATGCTGGGTCTTAGCTGTGGCACTCGGGATCTTTCATCTTTGTTGCAATTAGTTGTAATATGCAGACTCTCTTTTTTTAACTTTTGGCTGTGCTGGGTCTTTGTTGCTGTGTGCAGGCTTTCTCTGGTTTAGGTGAGCAGAGGCTACTCTCTTTTTTGCTGTGCCCACGCTTTTCATTGTGATGTTTTCTCTTATTGCTAAGCACAGGCTGTAGGGCGCTTGGGCCAGTAGTTGTGGTGTGCAGGGTCTAGCTGCCCTGTGGCATGTGGGATCTTACCAGACCAGGAATCAAACCCACGTTCCCTGCATTGGCAGATAGTATCTTAACCACTGGCCCACCAGGGAAGTCCCCTGTGCGTCTTTAATGAGATAATTTTTATCCAAATTTTCTTTTTTGTGGTTTATATCTCTTTACTTAATTATCCTGACTTTATTTCAGTTTAAGATATAAGATGAGGATCTAACAACTTTTTGTCCAAGGTTCTAGGTAATCTCTTCATTTATCTTCATTTATGCAGCTTATTCCTTTAGTAAAATATAGTACCCGACACTTAACATAGCACTTTATCAGGCCCTGAGCTAAGCATTCTGACATATATTAATAATATTTATAAAGATTCTATGAGGTAGATATATTATTATCTCCATATA
The DNA here is from genome assembly GCA_006408695.1 of Aepyceros melampus. Classification (NCBI taxonomy): domain Eukaryota; kingdom Metazoa; phylum Chordata; class Mammalia; order Artiodactyla; family Bovidae; genus Aepyceros; species Aepyceros melampus. The sequence continues at coordinate 234,125 of SJXQ01009568.1, read as the reverse complement.
TATACATATGTTGTTGTTCAGTTGCCAAATTGTGTCTGACTCTCCGTGACCCCCATGGACTGCAGCATGCCAGGCCTCCCTATCCCCTACCATCTCCCGGAGCTTGCCCAAGTTCATGTCTGTTGAATTGGTGGTGCCATTCAACCATCTCATCTTCTGTTGCCCTCTTCTCCTGCTTTCAATATATGTGATGCAAGAAGTATTGCTTATTTAAGCTCAAATGGCTAATAGCTGGGAATCTAAACCTAGATGGTGGACTTCTAGTAGCTGTTTCAGCCTCTGTGTTATATTACCTCCCCAAGTCCTTGATGTTCACAGCATGCCTTTGCAGCTAGAAAATTTCTGCTGTACCCATGCATATTTTTATTCCCACCGGTTAGCTTGTACCAAGAATCAGTTGTTTCCAAACCTTGATTTGATAATTGGACTTGTTACTATAATGACATTTTTAACTAAATAAAGATAAACCAATGAAATATGAGTATTAAAAACAAAGCTATTTCTGCAAAAACAAAATTGAGTCCTTGAGATAGATTCCATAAAGTCAGATAATGAAAAAAATTGTTGATTGAGGTGTGGGCAAGGACTGTGAAGACGGCAACAGGCAAACAAAATGCAAAAATTCTAGAATTCTCTTCACAGATGGTTTCTCTGGCATCTTTACAGTTTTTGTACCACTGAAGCAAATCCTGAAATTTCATATTGCGAATGTGGTTTAAGCAAGAAAGACTACAGCAATCATCATATTCATACTCAAAGAAAAGAATATTTATTGGTTAGTGAATACATGTTTCTAGCTTTTAATTTCAAATAAATATTTAAGGCATGCATCACTTTTAAACTGATCTTCTGCTCTAACCTTTTCCCAGTAATGTACTAGACCCCAATCTTTTTAAAAGACAACAGTCTTCTATTGTGGTTAGCCAATAGTCTTGGCATTCTTTATCCACTGGACTGTCTCTTCTTTACAGATTAGAAAGTCTACTTTGTTTTATTGTTATTATTTTCTTGGCCTCACCATGTGGCTTGCTGGATTTTAGTTTTCTTTCCTACCCAGGGATCAAGTTCATGCCTCCTGCAATGGAAGCTTGGAGTCCTAACCAGTGGACCACCAGGAAATTTCCTAGAAAGTCTACCCTAATCATCTATTAGATCTTTATGTCTAATCTGCATCCTTTTTCTAGACTCTCCAATTCCACTGTTCTATTTGTTTGTTCTTAAGTTAGTGTTTTAATACCTGACACTTTTTTTTGTTCAATATTTCTTGGCAATTCCACCTCATTCATTTTTCTGGACACATAATAATTCTGAAGCCTATCATAAATATATTCTCATTGAGAATATTTTCATTGATTTTTAAAGGTTTTAGTGGAGAAGGTATGTTAAATTGTACTTTGAAATGAGGCCAGATTAAGACACCCAGGGCAGTCCAGTTGTTAAGGACTCTGCACTTTCACTGCTGAGGGCCCGCGTTCAATCCCTAGTCAAGGAGCTAGGTAAGATTCCACAAGACAAGTGGCATGTGCAAACAAAACAAAACATACAAACAAAAATGACAACAGGGCTTCCCTTGTAGTCCAGTGGTTAAAAATCTGCCTGCCAATGCAGGAAATATGGGTCTATCCCTGGTCCGGGAAGATTTCACATGCCACCAGGCAACTTTTACTACTGAGCCCAGACACTTTGCTGCTGCTGCTGCTAAGTCGCTTCAGTTGTGTCCAAGACTGCATGAGCCAGTAATGATAAATGTCAGAAACCACTGTAGATTATAGCATTTGCTAAGAAACTGTCTGGGAGGAAATAGTTCATGGAGATCGGGAAGCAGCAGTATTTGGAAAGGTGCAGGAAAGGAGCCAACTTTCTCCACCCTCTCAGATCCAGCTCCTATTTATGAGAAGAGCTTGCTAATTTGCTTGTTAAACACCAGCTTCACCTGTTTGTTCCGCAAGGTGTAGATGAAGGGATTGAGCACTGGGATCACCACGGTGTTGAGCAAGGCCACCACCTTGTTCCTGTCCTCCCCCTGGCTGCCCTTGCCTGACCGGACATACATGAAGATGCAGTTGCCATAGAAGAGAGAGACAACAGTGATGTGGGAAGAACAGGTTGAGAAGGCCTTCCACCTCTCCTTGGCTGCGGGGAGGCTCAGGATAGTGTGGAGGATGTGGCCATAGCAGGCAGCCGTCACGGACAGAGTGCCCAGGAGGCTGACGTTGGCCACGATGAAACCCAGAAGCTCGATCAGACTTGTGTCTGCACATATGAGTTCCAGGAGTGGAAAGCTGTCACAGAAGAAATGATCAATGATATTGGGACCACAGAATGGTTGCTGAAATATGATGGAACATGGAATGGCTATAAGAAGGAATCCCGTGATCCATGAAAAAAGAACTAGCTGGACACAGACCCTTTTGCTCATGATGGTGACATAATGCAAGGGGTTACATATGGCCACATACCTGTCAAAGGACATCACTGCCAGTAGGAAGAACTCTGTGGTGCCCAGGAAGAAATAGAGGAAAAGCTGGAGAAAGCAACTGGCTAGGGAGATGGTCTTGTTTCCCGTCAGGATGTTGGTCAGCATCTTGGGGAAGATGACCGAGGTGAACCAGATCTCTAGGACAGCAAAGTTACGGAGGAGTAGTACATGGGGGTGTGGAGGCGCCTGTCCATGAGGGTGAGGCCCACGATGAGCAGGTTCCCCAGTAGAATGAGCAGGTAGGTCAGGAGGAGCCCCAGAAAGAGCAGCATCTGCAGCTCACAGGCATCTGAGAGCCCCAGCAGGATGAACTCGGTGACAGGGGTGTGGTTCCCCGTGGCTGCTCTGGCCTCTGCTGGGAATGTGATGAAACCCAGAAGCTCGATCAGACTTGTGTCTGCACATATGAGTTCCAGGAGTGGAAAGCTGTCACAGAAGAAATGATCAATGATATTGGGACCACAGAATGGTTGCTGAAATATGATGGAACATGGAATGGCTATAAGAAGGAATCCCGTGATCCATGAAAAAAGAACTAGCTGGACACAGACCCTTTTGCTCATGATGGTGACATAATGCAAGGGGTTACATATGGCCACATACCTGTCAAAGGACATCACTGCCAGTAGGAAGAACTCTGTGGTGCCCAGGAAGAAACAGAGGAAAAGCTGGAGAAAGCAACTGGCTAGGGAGATGGTCTTGTTTCCCGTCAGGATGTTGGTCAGCATCTTGGGGAAGATGACCGAGGTGAACCAGATCTCTAGGACAGCAAAGTTACGGAGGAAGTAGTACATGGGGGTGTGGAGGCGCCTGTCCATGAGGGTGAGGCCCACGATGAGCAGGTTCCCCAGTAGAATGAGCAGGTAGGTCAGGAGGAGCCCCAGAAAGAGCAGCATCTGCAGCTCACAGGCATCTGAGAGCCCCAGCAGGATGAACTCGGTGACAGGGGTGTGGTTCCCCGTGGCTGCTCTGGCCTCTGCTGGGAATGACTGATCAGAGGTGTGCAGCATCAGGAGTCGTGATGTTCTGGATCTGAGGACACTCGAATCTGAAAGGAAAGAGGGATTTTCAGCTAAAGGAATTCTTTATTTCTTTGACCTACAAGTCCCATTTTCTCCTTCCTCAGGCTGGTTGTCCAGACCCCTCATTGAGTTAGCATTAAGTCACATACTTTGACCCATTTATCTGGTATTTTTTGGGAAAAATTTCACCTTTACCAGTTCTTTTTCTACTCTTTTTGTTTGTTTGTAAGGAAACTACAACAGTTTCCCTGGTGGCTCAGAGGTTAAAGCGTCTGCCTCCAATGTGGGAGACCTGGGTTCGATCCCTGGGTTGGGAAGATCCCTTGGAGAAGGAAATGGTAACCCACTCCAGTATTCTTGCCTGGGAATCCCATGGACAGAGAAGCCTGGTAGGCTACAGTCCATGGGGTTGCAAAGAGTCAGACACGACTGAGTGACTTCACTTTCACTTTCAAGGAAGCTATATTAAGTCCGTTCTTATTTTTTTAGATCAGATGACATATTTTCCCATATTTGTCCAAATATTGTGAAGGCTCTCAATACATTAAAATATTTTCCTCTGCAAATTTTGCATCCTGTGGCTCATGGCAATCTATTGAAAGCACTAATGGAATATGTACTCTAGAACTTGTTGCAGAGGCATTTGTGTTAGAGAAATGATGTGATTGCACCTGAGCTCCATCATCTACTAACTTGTCTGGGATCAGTTCTCTAATCTCACCAAAACTCTGTTTCTTCAAAGGGAACAATAACAATACACATGTAAAACGTTCTCTCAGAACTTAAGTGAATGATGTATATCCAACACCTAGCACAAGGTTAGCCATAGAGCAAGCAGTCACATAATGTTAGCTATTTTTATTTTTCCCTTTGTGGCTAAAATAGAGAAGTAGTATCAGCTCATTATGGAAAATTTAGGAAATACAAAAACAAAAAATGAAAAGAATTGTCTGTTGCCTCACAGAGACAACTATTATTAACATTTTGATTAACTTCTTTTGTGTTTTTTTCTATTCTTATTCAGTGTTTATTGCTTTATATAGCCATGCTTGTAGATAATGTATTTTGCACTTTTTTCCTTCACACATATTATTATAACAAATTTTTGTTATATGTTACTACAAATTTTTTTAACATATTATTTGGTTGATATTTTTTGAGAGATCCATGTACTATGAAATTGTTACATGGGAGAGGGAACATGCATTTGTAGAGTAGATGTCACTGAGGTTATTACTTTGGGATAAATTCCTAAGTAATAATAATTCTAAATAATAATGACAAATGCTGATTTTCTGAATTCTTCATTGGTTCAATTTCAGTTTTAGAGACTATGTCTTCATTTTAAAGGATTTTTTTTTCTACTTTTTGCATTGTTTAACACTGTTTTAGAGATCTGGTTAAAGAGCTAGGCTTTCTTGCCATTGATTGTCCTTCATAGAAATGACAGGTATAGGCAAACTTCTGTGGAGAAGAGCTGACTCTATCTGAGACAAGAGCAGGAACTAATGTGATGAGCCTGACTCAGAGAAATGGTAACACAGTACATTGTAGCTGTGTAAAGTACGTATCTATATGGAGAAGAATTGGATGAGAACACAGAAAAATGAGCATAATTGCCACAATAAGACGGGAGGATGGTGGGTGATTTTTCTTCTGTCTCTTTATTACTTTTATTAAAGCTTATAAAATAACCTAAATTCAAAGTCATAAAAGAAACCAGCGCAGTGAGCCCATTTGGACTAAGAGTTGAGTAGAAGAGTTTGAGAGACAAAGGGGGAGTAAACAGCTGTCCATGAAAACAGTGAAAAAAAAAAGTCTTAATGATTCTGTGAGCCATCAGCTATTCTTGAGTCAGGATACTGAGAATAATGCAAAAAATTAAAGAAGTGAGCTATGCCACAGCCTGCCACTGGACACCTGAAAACAGTTGGCAGGCTTCCAGCCAGAGCATCCAGAGGAATCAGCTTCCCCTTCCCCACACCAAATATTGCACCAATGTAGATTACCTTAGTAGATTCTAGGTGAGGTGCTTAGTTGTCTCCAAGGCAGTTCTGATGAGGGTAGACTCCTGATTTTCACAGGAAACTCCTGACTCTGCAGTGTTGCCTGAGGAGTACAGTTCTTGGGGGCTCACCAGAGATGCGAAGTGAAGGATGCTCCAGAGCTGTAACATGGTCTGGAGATCATGGAACAAGCAGGTCCTTTCTTGTAGACAGTACGTGAAAATGTCAGCAAATATCCATATTTTCCTACCACCAATTTCTCTTAAATATTCTCTGACTCTCTTGCCATCAATGTATCCTCAGATATCCTCAGAAATAAACTATCCCTAAATAGTCCCCAGAATATTAGCAGTTTATCAGGAAGCTCCTGGTGCTCCTGACATGTCATGGCCAGTACACATCCAATTAATGATTCTTCCATCCTTCCTATATTAATTGATGCACACTCATGTGACTCATCTTCAGTTGGGCTTAAGAGGTTTCTGGTCCTTTCAGGAGTATAGTGTCCATAGAGGATTCTGGGGTAAACTAATCATGGCAGACTCCTTGTCTCTGTGGAACTGGCTTCAGACTTTGACTGCTTGGGGTTCTGTTTGGTTCCCATGGAAACTCAGAGATACAGCAGTTCCACAGCTCAAACTTAATCAGTCTAGAGGTTCACATGCTTCTTTTGCAGGGTGGAGCTGTATTTCCCTGGAAATTCATTATCATCAGTGTTAATAGGGACTCGAAAGTTCCCTTACCTCTTACTTTCTTCAATTTTGGGATTTAGAGTTTACTTTGTTCTGACAGAGAAGCTCAGAAACTTCTAATGATGTTTATTTGTAACAAAGAAATAGTTATTAAAACATTCAGTGAATTTTAGTTGAGTTACTGCATGATTAGTTTTAACTTTAGATGCCAGAGACAGGCAGAGTCTTGTGGGGAAGACAGACATTAAACACACAAGTATTAATTATTATTGTAACAAGTGTTTTGAAAAACAGCTCATAGGAGATCCTGAATCAGACTGAAGGATAAGGGAATATATTCCTGATGGAGTTATATAAAGTTGAAATTGGAAGGATAAGCTGGAGTGTAGGGGGGCTGAAGGACCTTTCATCAGTCATTCAATAAATGTTTATTGAGCAGCCACTGTGTGCTAGGTTCTATACTATGTACTGAGGATGACTATGAGTGGTGAATGAAACAGAGATGATCCCAGGTCCCCCTCGAGTTTACTCTCCATTGGGGGAATCTTGGTAACAGGGTTTTGAAATTGTCTTCGTCTTCATTCTTGGGCCGTTCAAGTTAAAACTACTTTGGATTCCCACTTTCTCTCTTTGGTCACCAGACTATTTCCCAGACTGGATAAAACTGGCTGATGTAACTTGACTGCCGGAAGTGGTATGATTTTAGGAGCCGATGATGTGTTTGAAGAGGCAATGAATGACTGGCTTTCAGTTTTCTGTTTTAAATGGATTAGTGAGTTATTCTGACTAGGGAAGAATAACTTCGGGGAATATTCTTCCCCGAGAGTGAAGAGCCAGCAACCCACTGCCTAAACACCTGATCACTTCATATGAACTGCTTGTGTAGTCATCTTACTCCTGGTAAGAGTCATGGCTACACCACGAACCTATAAGAAGGAGGCCTAGACAACTGGACAGCTGAATTTAAGGAGTGTACACGGCATACACTGGTTGCATCTCCCGGGATCAGCTTATAGAGATTGTATTCTTCCTCTGGCCGTATGAGAAAGCACACTGCTTTCTGAGCCCTGCAGCTCTCAGGCTGTGAGCAGAGAAAAAAATTAGTGTTTTTGTCATACTAAAATTTAGAGAGAGAAACACATGAGAGTAAATATGTAATAACAAGACACTGAGGGCTGTGAAGGCATAGAACTGGGTGGTTAAGGAGAGAAAATAAGTGAGACTTGCCTCTGCTTTAGATGGATAGACAGAAAAGACATGCATGAGGAATTGTGATTGTAGCTCAGACTTGAATGCAGAGGAGGGCTTGACCAGATGGCTGGTTGGTTGAGTCCCAGGCAAAGAGAAGGTATGTCAAGGCCATGATATGGCAAAGAGGTAGTATTTTTGACTTAAAGTGAGAAGGCCAGTAAATCAGAAAGAAGGTGATAGTGATTTGATATTTGGCTGGAGACTTGCTGGGTTCAAAATTTGTAGAGCTTTGTAGACCATACATAGGTTTCATTCCAAATGCAAGTGGAAGCTATTGGAAGGTTCTAAACAGAGACATGACCTCCCCACCTCCTGCTATTCATGTCCTTGTGTAATCCCTTCTGTGCTGCTGCACCTAGTGACTGCCTTCTAATAAACAGAATATAGCAAAAGGGATGAGATGTCATTTTCGAGAATATATCAAGATGATGGTTTCCATCTTACATGCGTCTCTTGCTCTGTTGCCTGCTCTGAGGGAAGCCAACTGCCATATTGTGAGCTGTCTGTGGAAAAGCCCATGTGCCTTTAAACTGCTATCTGTAGCCAGTAAACAGTGAGTGCTTGAGGCCAATGAGCAGCCACAGGAGTGAACATGGGAGCAGATTCTCTTCCAGGAAAGCATTGAGATGACTCCTGCCCCAGCCTATATCTGGGTTACAGCCTTGGGAGATATCTTGAGCCAGAAGCACATAGTCAATCCTTGGTCAGATTCCTAACTCAGAAACTGTGAGCTAATAAATGCTTGTTGTTTTATGGAGCTAAGTTTTGGGATAATATGGGACTCTTCAATAGATAACTAATAGTTCTCTTCTAGCCTTTTTAGGCTTTATTCTTGAAGTGTCATGATGGGGAACTCAGTGCACGATGGTCCATTTATAGATATCATACCTCTATAACTTTTGGTCTTTTACATTCTGCTGACAAAACTGTTTTGAATCTCTTGTACTATAAACCCTGAACTTAGTTGATATCATTAATGATTCTTATATAAACTTATAGAGAGTAGTATTTGCTACTTCCTGGGTTTGAATGGTGGTGGTTTAGTCATGAAGTTGTGTCCAACTCTTGTGACTCCATGGATTATAGCTGGCCAGGCTCATCTACCCATGGAATTCTCCAGGCAAGAATACTGGAGTGGGTTGCCATTTCCTTCTCTGTGGGATATTCCCAACCCAGGGATCGAACCCATGTCTCTTTCACTGCAGGTGGATTCTTAAGCCACCAGGAAATCCTGGGTTTGAATATAGAGATGTAACTGTACAAGTGGTTAGTGACAAGCTTATAAATGTTAAGTTTTCTTCTCGGTTTTATGACAATCCAATTTCAGGACAGCTTTCTTTGCTATAAACTAAATAATGAGAATGAGAGACAAATATTTGGACAATTCCAATGGCATTGGAAACTGTTGTGAAGAGTTCCTTTTCCCAGTCAACAGGCAATGCCTCAGGTTTGCAGTGCCCACAATAGAAGTGTCTAACTATTATTTCCTCTTCAGCCAGCTTTTCTGCCTTACTGTTCTATTTCTGGATAACATCGTTTTAATTACTTGAATTCAATATCTGGGGATCATCTTTGTTTTTATGTTTAATTTTTTCTCTCCAAACGTTTTATCTCTTCAGTACCCAATCCCTACCAGGTTCTGCATGTGCAACATCTTACACTTTTCTTGCTGCTTTGTCATAAGTACTACCCAAGGTCGTATACACATGACCTCTTATTTTAAGTTTTCCATTATCTTTTTATGTTAATTTTTTAATATGGAATTTCAAGCACATACAAAAATAGACAAATTGTATAACAAATTTCCATGTAGTCATCACCTAGATTCAACAAAAACCAAGTCATGGCTTCTTATTCTTATTTCAATAGACCACCATCTGCTTTCCATATTATGATGGAATAAATCCAAGACATTATATCATTTCATCTGTAAATATTTCAGAATTAAAATACTGCTACTGCTGCTAAGTCGCTTTAGTCATGTCTGACTCTGTGTGACCCCATAGACGGCAGCCCACCAGGCTCCCCTGTCCCCAGGATTCTCCAGGCAAGAACACAGGAGTGGGTTGCCATTTCTTTCTCCAATGCATGAAAGTGAAAAGTGAAAGTGAAATCGCTGAGTTGTGTCCAACCCTTCGCAACCCTATGGACTGCAGCCCACCAGGATCCTCCATCCATGGGATTTTCCAGGTAAGAGTACTGGAGTGGGGTGCCATTACTCTTTAAAATAAAAAGATAATGTCATTATTACTTTAGAAAATTAAAAATACTTTATCATAAAAAGGGTTGTTATTTTGAGTTGTACTAATTATTAGTATGGTTGAACATGTTTTCATTTATTTATTGGCTCTTTGTGTCTGTTTCTCTGTGAAATATCTATGTATATCCTTTTTTAGATCATTTATCTATTGAGTTGTTTATCTTTGTGTATTATGGAAAATAATCCTTTATTTGTAATTTGCATTCTCTACCCCCTTCTTGAATGTCCATTTAAACCTGTTCATGTAGTTATTTCTTCCTTGACCTTTGATGAAGTTCAGGACAGTTAGCAAATTTTTTGGGCATACATATAATTTTAGAAGTCCTTCATTCACCATTTGTTCAAAGAATGGGATTATCAGATTGTCTGATCCCATATAATTGTTAAAATTTGAACTTCATTTAAAGTTAAAATGTATTCCTTCCTCCATATAAGGCCTTTTTCAAGCAGAAAATCTTCAGAGAGAAAGGGTGTGTGTTGTTGGCTTCATCTGTTAAGTCTGTAAGTCCACCTCTCCCTTACCTGAGTTTGCTAATCCTACCCTGGGGATCGGAGAAGGCAATGGCACCCCACTCCAGTACTCTTGCCTGGAGAATCCCATGGACAGAGGAGCCTGGTGGGCTGCAGTCCATGGGGTCGCGAAGAGTCGGATACGACTGAGCGACTTCACTTTCCCTTTTCCCTTTCATGCACTGGAGAAGGAAATGGCAGCCCACTCCAGTGTTCTTGCCTGGAGAATCCCAGGGATGGCAGAGCCTGGTGGGCTGCCATCTATGGGGTCGCACAGAGTTGGTCACGACTGAAGCGACTTAGCAGTAGCAGCACCCTGGGGAGAGGATTCGGGTGGTAAGAAGTAGATGGATGTCCTATAGGAAGTGGAAGATGATATGGAGAAAGATGGTAGTGGTGGTGGTAAGTAGTGGTGGATTTGATACTTATTTTGAATGTATGATCCACAGAATTAACAGATTAGTTGTGGAATATAAGAGAAAGAGGAGTCAAAGGTAATGTAGTTTTGTTTTTGATCTGGAATCTGTACTTTTCTTATTGTGGTAAAATACGTAACAATATAAACGTTACCATTTTAGCCACTTTAAAATGTACAGTTTGTTGGCATCAAGTATATTCACATTGTTGTGCAGTCATCACCACTGTCTCCTGAACTTGTTTATCATCCCAAACTGAAATTCTGTATCCATTAAATAAAACTCTCCATTCCTACCCCCACCTTCAGCCCCTGTTAACCATCATTCTACTTTCTGTCTCCATGATTTTGATCACTCTATACCTCATATAATGGCTTTCCTGGTGCTCAGGGGTAAAGAATCTGCCTACAATGTAGAACGGGTTCAATCCGTGGGTCAGGAAGATCCCCTGGAGAAGGAAATGGTAACCCACTCCAGTATTCTTGCCTGGGAAATTCCATGGACAGAGGAGCCTGGTGGGCTACAGACCATGGATGGGGTTGGAAGAGTAGGACATGACTTAGTGGCTAAACTACCACCACTCTACTTCAGGTAAGTGGACTCATACAACACATTCCCATTTATGTTGTACTTAGTTCAGTTAGCGTAATGTCTTCAAGGTTCCTCCAAGTTGTAGGATTTATCAGGATTCCATTCCTTTTTTAAAAAATCCTTCATTTGTTTATTTTGACTGTGCTGGGTCTTCACTGCTGCCTGGGCTCTCTCTAGCTGCAAGAAGCAGGGCTACTCTCTTGTGGTGTGCAGGCTTCTCATTTCTGTAACTTTTCTTGTTGCAGAGCACGGGCTCCAGGGTGCATGGGCTTCAGTAGCTGAGGTGTGCTAGCTCAGTACTTGCGGTCCCCAGGCTTTAGAGCACAGGCTCAGTAGTTGTGGTGCGTGAGCCTAGTTGCTCTGCTGCATGTGGGATCTTCTTGGACCAGGCATTGAACCTGCATCTTCTGCTTTGGCAGATTGATTCTTTACCATTGAGCCACCAGAGAAACCCCAAAATTCTATTCCTTTTTGAGACTGAATAATATTCTATTGAATGCACATACCATATTTTGGCTATCCATTCATTTATCTGTGGACATTTGTGTTGTTTCTGGCTTTTTGGTTATTATGAATAATGTTGCTATAAACAAGGATATAAAGATATCTCTTTGAGTCCCTCTTTCTCTTCTTTTGGCTATATATCCAGAAGTAAGATTGCTGGATGATATGGTAAATCTGTTTACTTTTTTTTTAGGAACTGCCATACTGCTTTCCACAGTGGCTGCATCATTAGACAGTCCCATCAGCAGTGCACAGGAGTTCTAGTTTCTCCACATTCTTGGCAGCACTTGCTATTTTCTATATAAAAGTATGAAAAAAATAATAGCCATCTTGCTGCTGCCGCTGCTGCTGCCAAGTCGCTTCAGTCGTGTCTGACTCTGGGTGACCCCATAGATGGCAGCCTACCAGGCTGCCGCATCCCTGGGACTCTCCAGGCAAGAACACTGGAGTGAGTTGCCATTTCCTTCTCCAATGCATGAAAGTGAAAAGTGAAAGTGAAGACACTCAGTTGTGTCAACTCTTAGCGACCCCATGGACTGCAGCCTATCAGGCTCCTCCATCCATGGGAGTTTCCTGGCAAGAGTACTGGAGTGGGCTGCCATTGCCTTCTCTGAATAGCCATCTTAATGGGTGTTAAGTAGTGTCTCATTGTGATTTTGATTTGCATTTCCCTAAGTGATTAGTGATGTTGCACATCTTTCATGTCCTTATTGGCCATTTGTAGAACTGTTTGTTTTTGTTGTTGAGAACATTGTATTTTAGTTTATAGTAGATACATAATCCTTTTTGAAATCTCTCTGTGGTAATTTGCCTAGTTAAGTTTTCTATTTCTTTTTTGATTTTTGAAAATTCTCTTTCTCTAGGGAATCATTAATTCCCTCTTGTTTTTCAAATTTATTGTTGAAGAGCTACATATGATATTTTCCTAAAAAAATCATTTTATACCCTAGACTATAGCTATTTGTGTACTTTCTATCTTCCTTATCAGACTTCAGATTCTTCGAGGGCATATATTATTATCTCTTAGATGACATAGAATATTTCCTTGAACATGTTATTCATGTAATAATTTTTGGTTAATAATATGTTAATTTCTTCATTTAATCTTTGATTATTTACCAACATGACTTAATTTCAACTTCATCAAATATTAAACAACTTAGTAACAAATTTCAAAGTGAAAGACTGTATGTAACTTTATATATGATTTAATATAACATTTTGAATATACAATTTGTAACATTATTAAACATTTAAGGCATTTTGAACAAAAAAGCATTTGTTAGTAACTGTGGAAAATCAAAAGAAAACAGGGAAGGTGAGTGAGAAACAGTGAAAGGAACTAACATTTAGTGAGGAATTATTATCCTCTAGTCACTAGAGGCACTTTGCGTAGAATATCTCTTATGTTTCATCACAATCCTCTGGAATGGATATTGTTATCCTCTTTTATAGATCAGAAAATTGAGACTCAGGGAAGTAACCAGTTAGTAGGTAGAAGCATCTTTCTCAGTAGGAATGAGGAATTTCTAAGAGTTTTGATACTAAAGAAACATAAGTAACTTCTATGTAAAATAATAAGCAAGTTTTCTTATCTTTGAGTTCTTGCTGATGTATTTTTGTGACAGGGGTGTAAGACTGAAATGAGGACAGGGCTACCAGTGGACTGTACTCCTCTCCTCTGACGGTGCAGGAGAAACAGACACAAAGCGATCAATCGGACTGAAAGTGCTTACAGACTGTTTGGTCTGTGACAATGGATTGTTGTTGAGGCTTATGGTGACTTATAGAGCTAGTGCGTGTGTGTGAGCATGCTAAGTCACTTCATCCATGTCCGACTCTGTGACTCCATGGACTGTAGACCACCAGCCTCCTTGGTCCATGGGATTCTCCAGGGAGTAATACTGGAGTGGGTTGCCATGCCCTTCTCCAATAGAGCTAGTACCTGCCATCAAAGAACTTATATTCTGCTGGGAAGCCAAGCAGATACTGATGGAATGAAGAGAAATATTCAGATCTGATAATTACTAAAAATGCCTTGAGGGGCCACAGAGCTTATGAGTTGATGCTGAGTTGCACAGTGACTGGCACCCCAGAAACATGTCATTAAGCTTTTTCTGGATGAGAAAGCCTCCATCTGTTGCAGAGGCCTGATGCTCCCTTAGCTTGACTGGGGATCCTACCTGCAGCCTGTTGGATCCACAGGTTTATTAGAAGAGCTTGTTCATCTGCTCCCTAAACACCTGCTTCACCCGTTTGTTCCTCAGGGTGTAGATGAAGGGATTGAGCACTGGGGTCACCACGGTGTTGAGCAAGGCCACCACCTTGTTCCTGTCCTCCCCCTGGCCGCCCTTGCTGACCGGACATACATGAAGATGCAGCTGCCATAGAAGAGAGAGACAACAGTGATGTGGGAGGAACAGGTTGAGAAGGCTTTCTGCCTCTCTTTGGCTGCGGGGATGTGCAGGATGGTGTGGAGGATGTGGCCATAGCAGGCGGCCGTCACGGACAGAGTGCCCAGGAGGCTGACGTTGGCCAGGATGAAACCCAGAAGCTCGATCAGACTTGTGTCTGCACATACGAGTTCCAGGAGTGGAAAGCTGTCACAGAAGAAATGATCAATGATATTGGGACCACAGAACGGCTGCTGAATTGTGAGGAAAGTTGGAATGATGATGGTAAAGAATCCTGTGACCCAAGAAAAAAGAACTAGCTGGACACAGACCCTTTTGCTCATGATGGTGACATAATGCAAGGGGTTACATATGGCCACATACCTGTCAAAGGACATCACTGCCAGTAGGAAGAACTCTGTGGTGCCCAGGAAGAAATAGAGAAAACTTTGTAGGAAACAGCCTGCCAGGGAGATGGTCCTGTTTCCAGTCAGGATGTTGGTCAGCATCTTGGGGAAGATGACCGAGGTGAACCAGATCTCTAGGACAGCAAAGTTACGGAGGAAGTAGTACATGGGGGTGTGGAGGCGCCTGTCCATGAGGGTGAGGCCCACGATGAGCAGGTTCCCCAGTAGAATGAGCAGGTAGGTCAGGAGGAGCCCCAGGAAGAGCAGCATCTGCAGCTCACAGGCATCTGAGAGCCCCAGCAGGATGAACTCGGTGACAGGGGTGTGGTTCCCCGTGGCTGCTCTGGCCTCTGCTGGGAATAGCCAATCAGAGGCGTGCAGCATCAGGAGTCGTGATGTTCTGGGGATCTGAGGACACTTGGAACTGAAAGGAAAGAGGGATTTTGAGCTGAAGGAATCCTTTATTTCTTCAACCTGCAAGTCCCTTTCCCTCCCTCGTCAGGCCAGTTGTCCAGGTCCCTCACTGAGTTAGCATCAAGTTACATACTTTGATTCAATTGTCTGGTATTCTTTGGGGAAGTTTTGCCTTTACCAATTCTTTTTCTATTTTTCTTGTGTCAGTTAGGAAGTGTTTGTCCCTTTAAATCTTGATCAGATGATTTTTTTCCCCCATATTTGTCCAAATGTTTTAAGGGGTCTCTCAAAGTAAAATATTTCCTCTGCAAATCCTGCATCCATTAGTCACAGGCCTTTATCAAAAACACTAATGGAAAATTTACTCTAGAACTCTTTACAGAGGCATTTGAGTTAGAGATTTCGTGTTTGTTCCTGAGCTCCATCATTTACTAACTTGTCTGCGGCCAGTTCTCTAACTTCACCAAACTCTGCTTCTTCAGTGGGAATAAAACATGTATTTATAAATTAGGTATCATGGTTACTTCTTTGGGATAAATTCCTAAGTAATCATAATGAAGAATAATAATGATAAATGATCATATTTAGAATTGTTCATTGGTTCAATTTCAATTTTAGAGAATATGTCTGTGTTTTGAATAATTTTTTTCTAGTTTTTACATTATTTAACAGTGTCTTACTGACGTCCCTGATGGCTCAGACGGTAAAGCGTCTGCCTACAATGCAGGAGACCTGGGTTTGATCCCTAGGTTTGGAAGATCCCCTGGAGAAGGAAATGGCAACTCACTCCAGCAATCTTGCCTCGAAAATCCCGTGGACGGAGGAGCCTAGTAGGCTATAGTCCATGGGGTCACAAAGAGTCGGATATGACTGAGTGGCTTCATTCACTTAGAGATCTGGATAAAGAAGTAGGCATTCTTGCCATTGGTTGTACTTTATAGAAATAACAGGTAAAGGCAAGCTTCTGTGAAGAAGAGCTGACTCTCTCTGAGACAGAAGCAGATACTAATGTGATAAGCCTGCCTCAGAGAAATGATAACACAGTGCAGTATAGCTGTGTAAAATATGTATTTATATGGAGAAGAATTGGATGAGAACACAGGAAAATGAGCATAATTGCCATAATAGGAAGGGAGGATGGCAGGAAATTTTTCTTCTGTCTCTTTATTATTTTTATTATCACATAAGTAACTTAAATTCAAAATCAGAAAAGAAGCCAGCACAATGAGCCCATTTGGACTAAGAGTTGGGTAAAAAAGTTTGAGAGAGACAAAGGGGAAATAAATGGCTGTCCGTGAATAGAGTGAAGGAAAGCCATAATGATTCTGTGAGCCATTGGCTGTTCCTGAGTCAGGATACTGAGAATGATGCGAAAAAGCAGAGAAGTGAGCTGTGCCACAGCTGCCAGTGGACACTGAAAACAGATGGCAGGCTTTCAGCCAGAGCATCCAGAGGAATCAGCTTCCCCTTCCCCACACCAAAAATTGCACCAACATAGATTACCTCACTAGATACTAGGTGAGATGCTCAGTTGTCTTCAAGGCAGTTCTGATGAGGGCAGACTCCTGATTTTCACAGGAAACTCCCAACTCTGCAGGGTTGCCTGAGGAGTACACTTCTTGGGGGCTCACCAGAGATGCAAAGTGAAGGACGCATCAGAGCTGTAACATGGTCTGCAGGTCATGGACACAGACAGGTCCTGTTCCCTTATACACAGTGTCTGCAAATATTCATATTTTCCAACAACCAATCTCTCTTAAGAATATTCTCTGACTCTCGCCATCCACATATTCTCAGTTGTCCTCAGAAAGTAACAATCTCTGGATATTCCCCAGAACTCACCAGTTTCTCAGGAAGCTTCTATTTTTCTGATCCATCACAATGTCATGAACCACTTTCCTGGGGAAATGGATATGAAAACCTATTTAATTATTCTTCCATCCCTCATATAGTAAGGCAGAGACAGACATCAATAGATGCTGATTAGTTTAACTCATCTTCAGTTGGGCTTAAGAAATTTCTGGCCCTTCCAGGAGTGTGGTGTCCATAGAGAGTTCTGGGGTAAAATAATCGTGGCAGATTCTTTGTCTTGGACTGCTTGGGATTCTGTTTGGTCTCCTTGGAAGCTCAGAGATACAGAAGGTGCAGAGCTCAAACTTAACCAGTCTAGAGATTCATGTTATTCTCTTACTGGATGGAGCTATGCTCCCTGGAGATTCATTATCATCAGTGGTAATAGGACCTAAGAAGGTCCCTTACCTCTTACTTTCTTCAATTTTGGGATTTAAAGTTTACTTTGTTTTGACTAAGAAGCTGAGAAACCTCTAATGAATTTTGACTGTAACAAAGAAACACAGTTAATAAAACATTCAAAAAGTTTTGTGATGTGCTTTTGTGTGATAAGTATGGCTCTAGATGCCACAGACAGGCAGTTATCTTGTGGGGAAGACAGACGTTAAATAATCAGATAAATATTAATTACTATTGTGATTAGTGTCTGAAAAAGAGCTCAGAGGATATCCTAAATCACACTGAAGGATGATGAAAGGTACTCCTGATAGAGTTACGTAAAGTTGTTCAGTCGCCAGTCGTGTCTGACTCTTTGTGATCCATGGACTGGAGCACCCAGGCTCCCATGTCCTTCAACGACCCCTCCGCCCCAGTTTGCTCAAAGTCAAGTCCATTGAGTCGACGATGCCATCCAACCATTTCATCTTTTGTCATCCCCTTCTCCTTCTGCCTTCAATCTTTCCTAGCACCAAGATCTTTTCCAATGAGTCAACTCTTTGCATCAGGTGCCAAAGTATTAGAGCTTCAGCTTCAGCATCAGTCCTTCCAATATTTCAGAGTTGATTTCCTTCAGGATTGACTGATTTGATCTCCTTACTGTCCAAGGGACTCTCAAGAGTTTTCTCCAGCACTACAGCTCTATAAAGTCAACAAAGACAAGACCAGGAGCTGACTGTGGCTCAGATCATGAACTCCTTATTGCCAAATTCAGACTTAATTGAAGAAAGTGGGCAACACCACTAGACCATTCAACTATGACCTAAATCAAATCCCTTATGATTACACAGTGGAAGTGGGAAATAGATTTAAGGGCCTAGATCTGATAGATAGAGTACCTGATGAACTATGGAATGAGGCTCGTGACATTGTACAGGAGACAGGGATCAAGACCATCCCCATGGCAAAGAAATGCAAAAAAGCAAAATGGCTGTCTGAGGAGCCTTACAAATAGCTGTGAAAAGAAGAGAGGCGAAAAGCAAAGGAGAAAAGGAAAGATATAAGCATCTGAATGCAGAGTTCCAAAGAATAGCAAGGAGAGATAAGAAAGCCTTCTTCAGCGATCAATGCAAAGAAATAGAGGAAAAGAACAGAATGGGAAAGACTAGAGATCTCTTCAAGAAAATCAGAGATACCAAGGGAACATTTAATGCAAAGATGGGCTCGATAAAGGACAGAAATGGTCTGGACCTAACAGAAGCAGAAGATATTAAGAAGAGGTGGCAAGAATACACGGAAGAACTGTACAAAAAAGATCTTCACGACCCAGATAATCATGATGATGTGATGACTAATCTAGAGCCAGACATCTTGGAATGTGAAGTCAAGTGGGCCTTAGAAAGCATCACTACGAACAAAGCTAGTGGAGGTGATGGAATTCCAGTTGAGCTGTTTCAAATCCTGAAAGATGATGCTGTGAAAGTGCTGCACTCAATATGCCAGCAAATCTGGAAAACTCAGCAGTGGCCACAGGACTGGAAAAGGTCAGTTTTCATTCCAATTCCAAAGAAAGGCAATGCCAAAGAATGCTCAAACTACCGCACAATTGCACTCATCTCACATGCTAGTAAAGTAATGCTCAAAATTCTCCAAGCCAGACTTCAGCAATACGTGAACCGTGAACTCCCTGATGTTCAAGCTGGTTTTAGAAAAGGCAGAGGAACCAGAGATCAAATTGCCAACATCCGCTGGATCATGGAAAAAGCAAGAGAGTTCCAGAAAAACATCTATTTCTGCTTTATTGACTATGCCAAAGCCTTTGACTGTGTGGATCACAATAAACTGTGGAAAATTCTGAAAGAGATGGGAATACCAGACCACCTGACCTGCCTCTTGAGAAATCTGTATGCAGGTCAGGAAGCAACAGTTAGAACTGGACATGGAACAACAGACTGGTTCCAAATAGGAAAAGGAGTACGTCAAGGCTGTATATTGTCACCCTGCTTATTTAACTTATATGCAGAGTACATCATGAGAAACGCTGGACTGGAAGAAACACAAGCTGGAATCAAGATTGCTGGGAGAAATATCAATAACCTCAGATATGCAGATGACACCACCCTTATGGCAGAAAGTGAAGAGGAGCTAAAAAGCCTCTTGTTGAAAGTGAAAGAGGAGAGTGAAAAAGTTGGCTTAAAGCTCAACATTCAGAAAACGAAGATCATGGCATCTGGCCCCATCACTTCATGGGAAATAGATGGGGAAACAGTAGAAACAGTGTCAGACTTTGTTTTTTTGGGCTCCAAAATCACTGCAGATGGTGACTGCAGCCATGAAATTAAAAGACGCTTACTCCTTGGAAGAAAAGTAATGACCAACCTAGATAGTATATTCAAAAGCAGAGACATTACTTTGCCGACTAAGGTCCGTCTAGTCAAGGGTATGGTTTTTCCTGTGGTCATGTATGGATGCGAGAGTTGGACTGTGAAGAAGGCTGAGCGCTGAAGAATTGATGCTTTTGAACTGTGGTGTTGGAGAAGACTCTTGAGAGTCCCTTGGACTGCAAGGAGATCCAACCAGTCCATTCTGAAGGAGATCAGTCCTGGGATTTCTCTGGAAGGAATGATGCTAAAACTGAAGCTCCAGTACTTTGGCTACCTCATGCGAAGAGTTGACTCATTGGAAAAAACCCTGATGCTGGGAGGGATTGGGGGCAGGAGGAGAAGGGGACGACCGAGGATGAGATGGCTGGATGGCATCACGGACTCAATGGACGTGAGTCTGAGTGAACTCCAGGAGTTGGTGATGGACATGGAGGCCTGGCGTGCTGCGATTCATGGGGTCGCAAAGAGTCGGACACGACTGAGCGACTGAACGGAACGGAACGAAACAGTTTGAAAGCATCAGTTCTTTGGTGCTCAGCCTTCTTTATGATGAAACTCACATCTGTACATGACTACTGCAAAAACCGTAGCTTTGACTCTATGGATCTTTGTGGGCAAAGTGATGTCTCTGCTTTTTAATATGTTGTCTAGATTTGTCATAGCTTTTCTTCTAAGCAGCAAGAGTCTTTTAACTTCATGGCTGCAGTCACTATCTGCAGTGATTTTTTAGTCCAAGAAAATAGTCTGTCACTGTTTCCTTTGTTTCCCCATCTATTTGCCATTAAGAGATGAGACTGGATGCCATGATCTTTGTTTTTTGAATGTTGCATTTTAAGCCAGCCTTTTCACTCTCCTCTTTCTCTTTCATCAAGAGACACTGAAGTTCCTCTTCACTTTCTGCCATAAGGGTGGTGTCACCTGCATATCTGTGGTTGTTGATATTTCTCCTGGCAATCTTGATTCCAGCTTGTCTTCATCAGCCTGGCATTTCTCATGATATACTGTGCATAAAAGTTAAATAAGCAAGGTGACAATATACAGCCTTCATGTACTTCTTTCCCAATTTTTAACCAATCTGTTGTTCCATGTCTAGTTCTAACTGTTGCTTCTTGACTTACTTACAGGGTTCTCAGGAGGCATGTAAGGTGTTCTGGTATTTCCATCTCTAAATTTGAGACCTGAAGAATAAATTGGAGTGTGTGTGGAGGTGAAGGAACTTTAATTAATTAGTCATTCATTCAATAAATGTTTATTGAGTACCTGCTTACCTACTGTGTACTAGACTCTATTGTGTACTGAAGATGACTATGAGTGGTGAACGAAACAGAGATGGTGTCCAGTCCCCATTGAGCATCCTGTCTATTATGTGAATCTTTGTAAAAGGATGTTGAAATTGTGTTCGTCTTGGTCCTTGGGCCATTCAAGCTATAACTACTTTGTAATCCTTTCTTTGGTCACCAAACTATTCTGTGCATTGGAGAAAACTGGCTGATGTAACATGACTGTCAGAAATGATACGATTAGGAGCCAATGATATGTTTGAAAAGGCAAATGAAGGACAGGCTTTCAGTTCTCTAAGTGCATTCAGTTCAGTCGCTCAGTCATGCCCGACTCTTTGTGACCCCATGAATTGCAGCATGCCAGGCCTCCATGTCCATCACCAACTCCCGGAGTTCACCCAGACCCACGCCCATGGAGTCAGTGACGCCTTCCAGCCATCTCATCCTTGGTCGTCCCCTTCTCCTCCTGTCCCCAATCCCTCCCAATAAGTCAACTCTTTGCATTAGGTGGCCAAAGTAGTGGAGTTTCAGCTTTAGCATCATTCCTTCCAAAGAAATCCCAGGGCTGATCTCCTTCAGAATGGACTGGTTAGATCTCCTTGCAGTCCAAGGGACTCTCAAGAGTCTTCTCCAACACCACAGTTCAAAAGCATCAATTCTTCGGTGCTCAGCCTTCTTCACAGTCCAACTCTCACATCCATACATGACCACTGAAAAACCACACCCTTGACTTGACGGACCTTAGTCGGCAAAGTCAAGTCTCTGCTTTTGAATATACTATCTAGGTTGGTCATAACTTTTCTTCCAAGGAGTAAGCGTCTTTTAATTTCATGGCTGCAATCACCATCTGCAGTGATTTTGGAGCCCCCCAAAATAAAGTCTGACACTGTTTCCACTGTTTCCCCATCTATTTCCCATGAAGTGATGGGACTGGATGCCATGATCTTCGTTTTCTGAATGTTGAGCTTTAAGCCAACTTTTTCACTCTCCTCTTTTACTTTCATCAAGAGGCTTTTTAGTTCCTCTTCACTTTCTGCCATAAGGGTGGTATCATCTGCATATCTGAGGTTATTGATATTTCTCCCGGCAATCTTGATTCCAGCTTGTGTTTCTTCCAGTCCAGCATTTCTCATGATGTATTCTGCATATAAATTAAATAAACAGGGTGACAATATACAGCCTTGACATACTCCTTTTCCTATTTAGTGGTTTAATCTAACTAGGGTTATCTTTCCTGATAGTCTGGCTATCCTTAAGGTAGTCAGATGGCTACCAACTCACTCTAAACACCTGGTCACCTTATATAAACTGCATGTGTAGTCACCTTATTCCTGGTAAAGAGTCATGACTAATCAATAACTTATAAGAAGTAGGCTCATATGACTGGATAGCTGAAGTTAAGAAGTGTACATGGCACACACTGCTGGCATCTGCTGAGATGTGCTTGTAGAAATTGTATACCTCCTCTGGTTGACCAGAACTTTCATAATTTTCAGTTAGACATGATATAGCCTATGTACTTGGTGTCACGGATTGATTTGACATAGCGCCTGTGATAGCTTCTAAGGTGGCCCCGATGACCCATCTCCTGATATTCATGTCCATGTGTTATCCCCTCCCCTTGTGTGTGGCTATACCTAGTGATAGTCTTCTAATGAGTGGAATACAGTGAAAAGGATGAGATGTCATTTTTGAGAATGTTACAGACTGTGGTTCCATCTGGCGTGTCCTTTCTGCTCTCTTGCTTGCTCTGAAGGAAGCCATATTATTAGCTGTCCAGTGGAGAAGCCTACATGGCAAGGGACTCATGTCTCCAGCCAACAGCCAGCAAGGACTTAATGACAACGAACAGCCACTGTAGTGAATGTGGAAGCAGATCCTCCCTTAGACAAGCATTGAGATGACCACTGTCACAGCCTGTACCTTGGTTACAGCCTTATGAGATGTCTGGAGCCAGAGGCTAATACAGTTCTCATTGAGATTCTGGTCTTTATTCCGTAGGTGTCCTGATGGAGCACTCAGTGCATTTTTGTTGTTCATTCACCAGTTGTGTCTGACTCTTTGTGATCCATGGACTACAGCACCCAGGCTTCCCTGTCCCTCACTATCTCCCAGAATTTGCTCAAACTCATGTCCATTGAGTTGATGATGCCATCTAACCATCTCATCGTCTGTCATTCACTTCTCCTCATGTCCTCAGTCTTTCCTAGCATCAAGGTCTTTCCCAATGACTCAGCTCTTTGCATCAAGTGACCCAAGTATTGAAGTTTCAGCTTCAGAATCAGTCCTTCCAATGAATATTCAGGACTGATTTCCTTTAGGATTGACTGGTTTGATCTTGCTGTCCAATAGACTTTCAAGAGTTTTCTCTAGCACTACAATTTGAAAGCATCAGTTCTTTGGTGCTCAGCCTTCTTTATGATCCAACTCTCACATCTGTATATGACTACTGCAAAAACCATAGCTTTGACTCGATGGATCTTTGTGGGCAAAGTGATGTCTCTACTTTTTTGTATGTTGTTTAGATTTGTCATAGCTTTTCTTCCAAGGAGTAAGTGTCTTTTAATTTCATGGCTGCAGTCACCATCTGCAGTCACTGTTTCCATTTCCCCTCCATACATTTGCCATTAAGTAGTAGGACTAAATTCCATGATCTTGTTTTTTGAATGTTGAGTTTTTTAAAATTTTTATTTATGTATGTATTTATTTTTGGCCATGCTGGGTCTTTGTTACTGTTTGGGCTTTTTTCTAGTTGCACAAGCAGGGGTTGTGGTGCACAGGCTTCTCACTAAAGTGGCTTCTCTTGTTGGGGAATATGCACTCTTGGTCTCTTGGGCTTCAGTAGCTGTGGGACATGGGCTTAGTGGCTCTGCATGTGGGATCTTCCTGGACCAGGGATTGAACCCATGTCTCCTGCATTGACAGGCAGATTCTTTATCACTGAGCCACTAGGGAAGCCCGAACGTTGAGTTTTAAGCCAGCTTTTTTACTCTCTTCTTTCATCTTCTTCAAGAGGTTCTTTAAATCCTCTTCACTTTCTACCATAAAGGTGGTGTCATCTGCATATCTGAAGTTGTTGATATTTCTCCTGGCAATCTTTATTCCAATTTGCTTCATCCAGCCTCGTATTTCACATAATGTACAGTGCATAGATGATACTTTGTGTATGAAGTGTGAAAGTTGCTCTTTGTGTCCGACTATTTGCAACCTCATGGACTTTGCAGTCCATGGAATTCTCCAGGCCAGAATACTGGAGTGGGAAGCCGTTCCCTTCTCCAGGGGATCTTCCAAACCCAGGGACTGAACCCAGGTCTCCTGTGTTGCAGGAGGATTCTTTACCATCTGAGCCATCAGGAAAGCCTGAAAAAGTATCATCAAATAAGATTAGAATGCATGTCAAGTATAGCAGTACCAGTCTCTCCAAGGAATACAACTTACTTTACTTTCCTGGTTGTTCCATGTCAAATATGTCAAGGCTGTATATTGTCACCATGCTTGTTTAGTTTATATGCAGAGTACATCATGTGAAATTCCAGGCTGGAAGAAGCACAAGCTGGAATCAAGATTGCTGGGAGAAATATCAGTAACCTCAGATATGCAGATGACATTACCCTTATGGCAGAAAGTGAAGAGGAACTCAAGAGCCTCTTGATGAAAGTGAAATAGGAGAGTGAAAAAGCTGGTTTAAAACTCAACATCTGAAACACAAAGATTATGGCATCCAGTTCCATCACTTCATGGCAAATAGGTGGGGAAACAATGGAAACAGTGACAGACTTATTTTCTTGGGCTCCAAAATCACTGCAGATGGTGACTGCAGCCATGACATTGAAAGACACTTGCCCCTTGAAAGAAAACCTTTGACAAACCTAGACAATGTATTAAAAAGTAGAGACATTATTTGCCAACAAAGGCCCACAGAGTCAAAGCTATGGTTTTTGCAGTAGTCATGTATGGATGTGAGAGTTGGACCATAAAGAAAGCTGAGCACTGAAGAACTAATGCTTTTGCACTGTGGTGTTGGAGAAGACTCTTTTGAGAGTCCCTTGCACTGCAAAGTGATCAAACCTAGCAATCCTAAAGGAAATCAGTCCTGAATATTCATTGGAAGGACTAATGCTGAAGTTGAAGCTCCAATATTTTGGCCACTTGATGCAAAGAACTAACTCATTAGACAATACCCTGATGTTGGGTGAGATTGAAGGCAGAAGGAGAAGAGGACAACAGAGGATGAGATGGTTGGATGGCATCACCGACTTGATGGACATGAGTTTGAGCAAGCTCTGGGAGTTGGTGATGGACAGGGAAGCCTGGCATGCTGCAGTCCATGGGGGTTGCAAAGAGTCAGACATGGCTGAACTAATTAACTGACTTCCATGTCCAGTTCTAACTGTTACTTCTTGACTTGCATACAGGATTCTCAGAAGGTAAGTAAGGTGATCTGGTATTCCCATCTCTTTAAGACTTTTCCATAGTTTGTGATCCACAGTCAAAGGCTTTTACGTAGTCAATGAAGCAGAAATAGATGTTTTTCTAGAATTCTCTTGCTTTTTCTATGATCAAACAGATGTTGGCAATTTAATCTCTGGTTCCTCTGCTTTCTCTAAATCCAGATAGTATGTCTGGAATTTCTAGTTCACATATGGTTGAAGCCAAGCTTAAAGGATTTTGAGCATTACCTTGGTAGCATGTGAAATGAGTGCAGTTTTGTGCTAGTTTGAACATTCTTTACCATTGCCCTTCTTTGGGATTGGATTAGATGTTTAAAATACTTTACCATCAAAAGGGTTATTATTTTAACTCAGTTATCTTGACCATTAGTACAAGGGTTTCCCCAGTGGCTCAGTTCAGTTCAGTTCAGTCACTCAGTTGTGTCTGACTGTTTGCAACCCCATGAACCACAGCATGCCAGGCCTCCTTGTCCATCACCAACTCCTGGGGTTTACCCAAACTCGTATCCATTGAGTCGGTGATGCTATCCAACCATCTCATCCTCTGTCATCTCCTTCTCCTCCTGCCCTCAATCTTTCCCAGCATCAGGGTCTTTTCAAATGAGTCAGCTCTTCGCATGAGGTGGCCAAATTATTGGAGTTTCAGCTTAAACATCAGTCATTCCAATGAACACCCAGGACTCATCTCCTTTAGGATAGACTGGTTGGATCTCCTTGCAGACTCTCTCAAGAGTCTTTTTCAACACCACAGTTCAAAAGCATCAATTGTTCTGCGCTCAGCCTTCTTCACAGTCCAACTCTCACATCCATACACGACCACAGGAAAAACCATAGCCTTGACTAGATGGTGGCTCAGGGGTAAGGAATCCTCTTGGCATTTCAGGAGATGTGAGATAGATTCCTTAGTCTGGAAGATTCCTGGGAGAAGGAAATGGCAACTGACTCCAGTATTCTTGACTGGGAAATCCCATGGAGAAGAGGAGCCTGGTGGGGTAGGGTACTTCGGGTTGCAAAATAGCTGGACCAGACTTAGGGACTAAACAACAACAATGACCATTAATATAGTTGAACATCTTTTCACTTATATTGGTCCTTTGAGTTTACTTTACTGTGTCTATGTATATACCTATCTCAATTATCTATTTGGTTATTTATCTTCATATATTATAGAAAATAATTCTTTATTTGTAATTTACATTCTTCCATCTACCTCCTTCCTGAAAGTTCATTTAAGCCTCTTCATGAAGTTATTTCTTCCTTGACCTTGTATCAAATTCAGAACAGTAATGCAAATTTTCTGGGCATATGTATAGTTTTATAATTTTTATTTTTAAATATAAATTTATTTATTTTAATTGGAGGCTAATTACTTACAATATTGGTTTTGCCATACATCAACATGAATCTGCCATGGGTGTACATGTGTTCCCCATCCTGAACCCCCCTCCCACTTCCCTCTCTATACCATCCCTCTGGGTCATCCCAGTGCACCAGCCCTGAGCATCCTGTATCGTGCATCAAACCTGGACTGGCAATTTGTTTCACATATGATATTATACATGTTTCAATATCATTCTCCCAAATCATCCCACTCTCGTCCTTTCCGACAGAGTCCAAAAGACTGTTCTATACATCTGTGTCTCTTGCTGTCTCCCATACAGGGTCATCATTACCATCTATCTAAATTCCATATATATGCATTAGTATACTGTATTGGTGTTTTTCTTTCTGGCTTACTTCACTCTGTATAATAGGCTCCAGTTTC
This sequence comes from Aepyceros melampus, assembly GCA_006408695.1. Taxonomy (NCBI): domain Eukaryota; kingdom Metazoa; phylum Chordata; class Mammalia; order Artiodactyla; family Bovidae; genus Aepyceros; species Aepyceros melampus. The sequence continues at coordinate 207,074 of SJXQ01009568.1, read as the reverse complement.
ATCCACCTCATTAGAATGGATTCAAATGTATTGTTTTTAATGGCTGAGTAATACTCCATTGTGTGTATATACCACAGCTTTCTTATCCATTCATCTGCTGATGGACATCTAGGTTGCTTCCATGTCCTGGCTATTATAAACAGTGCTGCGATGATGGGCATATGTATAATTTTAAAAGTCCTTCATTCACCATTTGTTCAAGGAATGGGATTATTAACTGTTTGGTCCTATGTAATTGTTAAAGTTTTGAACTGCATTTAAAGTAAATTGTATTTCTATTGATGCATAAGGCCTGTTTCAGGCAGGAAATCTTCAGAGAGAAAGGGTGTGTGATTTCAGCTTCCTCTGTGTTAACTATGCAAGTCCACCTCCCCCTCACCTGAGTTTGCTAACCCTGTCCTCCTCCAGAGATATGGGCATGGGCTTGGTGTGGCAAGTAGGGATGGATTTCCTAGAGGAAGGGGAAGGTTATATGGACAAAGATGGTAGTGGTGGTGGTAAGAAATGGTGGATTTAGTACATATTTTGAATGTATAATCCACAGAATTTGCTGATGGATTGACTGAGAAATAAGAGAAATGGAGGAAGTCAAAGTAATGCAGTTTTGTTTTTGAGCTGGAATCTGTACTTTCTTATTGGGTAAAAAACATAATAATATAAAATGTATCATTTTAACCATTTTAAAGTGTACTGTTTGGTGGTGTCAAGTACATTCACATTGTTGTGAGTTCATCACCATTATCCATGTCCAGAACTTCTTCATCATCCCAAGCTGAAATTTTATATTCATCAAATAATAACTCTCCATTCCTACCCACACTTCCTGGTAACCACCATTCTACATTCTATCTCTATGATTTCTTTTTTTGCTCATTCTATACCTCATATTGTCAAATCTGACTATATTTGCCCTCTTATGTCTTGCTTATTTCACTTACCATATGTCTTCAAGTTTCCTCCATGTTGTAGCACTTAATTGATCAGAATTCCATTTCTTTTTAAGGCAGAATAATATTCCAATGTCTGTATGGATGTGAGAGTTGGACTGTGAAGAAGGCTGAGTGCCCAAGAATTGATGCTTTTGAACTGTGGTGTTGGAGAAGACTCTTGAGAGTCCCTTGGACTGCAAGGAGATCCAACCAGTCCGTTCTGAAGGAGATCAACCCTGGGATTTCTTTGGAAGGAATGATGCTGAAGCTGAAGCTCCAGTACTTTGGCCACCTCACGCAAACAGTTGACTCATTGGAAAAGACCCTGATGCTGGGAGGGATTGGGGGCAGGAGGAGAAGGGGATGACCAAGGATGAGATGGCTGGATGGCATCACGGACTCAATGGACGTGAGTCTGAGTGAACTCCGGGAGTTGGTGATGGACAGGGAGGCCTGGCATGCTGTGATTCATGGGGTCGCAGAGTCGGAGGGGACTGAGCGACTGAACTGAATTGTAGATAGGTACCTGCCCAACGATACACAATGACAAAACCAGATCCACACAGCCTGACCTTTAGAACTTGGCCACCTCACGCAAACAGTTGACTCATTGGAAAAGACCCTGATGCTGGGAGGGATTGGGGGCAGGAGGAGAAGGGGATGACCAAGGATGAGATGGCTGGATGGCATCACGGACTCAATGGACGTGAGTCTGAGTGAACTCCGGGAGTTGGTGATGGACAGGGAGGCCTGGCGTGCTGCGATTCATGGGGTCGCAAAGAGTTGGACACGACTGAGTGACTGAACTGAAGTGAACTGATGTACATACCACATTTTGTTTATCCATTCATTCGTCCATGGACATTTGAGTTGTTTCTACCTTTTTGGCTGTTGTGAATAATGCTGCTGTGAACACAGATGTAAAAATATCTGTTCAAGTTCCTTACTTTCAATTCTTTTGGGTTTATGTCTAGAAGTGAGATTGCTGGATGATATGGTAAACCTATGTTTACCTTATTTAGGAACTGCCATATGTTATCCACAGTGGCTGAATCATTTTATACTCTCATCAGCAATGCACCAGAATTCTAATCTATCCATATCCTTGCCAACACTTGGTATAATCTGTTCAAGAAAATTTTTTAAAATAGTATCCCTCTTTATGGCTATATTATTTCATTGTGATTTTAATTTGCATTTCCCTAATGACTGGTGATGCTGCACATCTTTTCATGTACTCATTAGCCATTTGTAGAAGAGTTGTTTTTGTTGTTGAAAACATAGTTTTTAATTTATAGTAGCTATATAATCCTTTCTTGAAATCTTTCTATGGTAATTGGGCCAATTAAGTTTTTTATTTCTTTTTACAGTTTTGAAAATTCTCATTCTCTAGGGATTCATCCATTTTCTCCAGGTTTCCCTTTTTGTTATTGAAGAGTTACCCATGGTATTTTCTTACAAAGATCATTTTATACCCTAAAATGTAGTTATTTGTGTCCTTTTTATCTTCCTTATTAGATTTCAAATTCGAAAGCATAAAGTAAGTGTTAGCCACTGAAATGTGCATTTCCTTGAACATGGCATTCATGTAATAATTATTTGGGGATAAGTTAACATGTGAATTGATATTATTTAGTTAATATTTGATTATTTACCGATATGACTTAATTTTCATTTTCATGAAAATAATGGACATCTTAGTAACAAATTTAATAGGTTTAATACTGTATTTAACTTTGTATAAGATAAATAGGATATCCTGAATATAAAATTTATAGTATTTCAAACAGATAAGTTTTTTAACATGAGTGTGAAATTTAAAAGGAAGAGAGGGAAGGTAGGATGAGATACAAATGAAAGAAACTAACATTTAATGACACTTATTATGTGCCAGTCACTATTTAAGATTCTTGCATAGAGTATCTTATTTGACTTTTATCATAATCCTTTGAAACGGATCTTCATTGTACAGATGAGAAAACAGGGGCTCAGGGAAGTAACCAACCAGGTTACTTGGAATAGGAATGATGAATATCTATGAATTTTAATACTAAACAAAGAGTTTAGTATTAGCTTATATGCAGGATAATAAACAACTAACCTTATTTTTTGAATTCTTATGGATATATTACTGTGACAAGATGAGGACTGTGTTAACAGTGTTCTCCTCTCCCTTGAGGTTGTTGGAGAAACAGAAACACAAAATCAGTCTGAAAGTACTTTCTGAGTGTTTATATGGTCTATCACGACAGATTGGTGTTTGAGGCTTATGATGAATTACAGAGCCAGTACCTCTCATCAAAGAATTTGTATTCTGCTGGGAAACCAGGCATATAGATGGAATGAAGAGAAATATACAAATATGATAATTACTCAAATTGCCTTGAGGGGCCACAGAACTTATGAGTTGATGCTGAGTTGCACAGTGACTGGCACCCCAGAAACATGTCATCAAGCTTTTTCTGGATGAGAAAGCCTCCATCTGTTGCAGAGGCCTGATGCTCCCTTAGCTTGACTGGGGATCCTATGTGCAGCCTGTTGGATCCACAGGTTTATTAGAAGAGCTTGTTCACCTGCTCCCTAAACACCTGCTTCACCTGTTTGTTCCTCAGGGTGTAGATGAAGGGATTGAGCACTGGGGTCACCACGGTGTTGAGCAAGGCCACCACCTTGTTCCTGTCCTCCCCCTGGCCGCCCTTGCCTGACCGGACATACATGAAGATGCAGCTGCCATAGAAGAGAGAGACAACAGTGATGTGGGAGGAACAGGTTGAGAAGGCCTTCCACCTCTCCTTGGCTGCGGGGAGGCTCAGGATGGTGTGGAGGTGTGGCCATAGCAGGCGGCCGTCACGGACAGAGTGCCCAGGAGGCTGACGTTGGCCAGGATGAAACCCAGAAGCTCGATCAGACTTGTGTCTGCACATACGAGTTCCAGGAGTGGAAAGCTGTCACAGAAGAAATGATCAATGATATTGGGACCACAGAACGGCTGCTGAAATGTGAGGAAACTTGGGATGATGTTGAGAAGGAACCCTGTGATCCATGAAGAAAGAACTAGCTGGACACAGACTCTTTTGCTCATGATGGTGACATAATGCAAGGGGTTACATATGGCCACATACCTGTCAAAGGACATCACTGCCAGTAGGAAGAACTCTGTGGTGCCCAGGAAGAAATAGAGGAAAAGCTGGAAAAAGCAACTGGCTAGAGAGATGGTCCTATTTCCAGTCAGGATGTTGGTCAGCATCTTGGGGAAGATGACCGAGGTGAACCAGATCTCTAGGACAGCAAAGTTACGGAGGAAGTAGTACATGGGGGTGTGGAGGCGCCTGTCCATGAGAGTGAGACCCACGATGAGCAGGTTCCCCAGTAGAGTGAGCAGGTAGGTCAGGAGGAGCCCCAGGAAGAGCAGCATCTGCAGCTCACAGGCATCTGAGAGCCCCAGCAGGATGAACTCGGTGACAGGGGTGTGGTTCCCCGTGGCTGCTCTGGCCTCTGCTGGGAATGACTGATCAGAGGCGTGCAGCATCAGGAGTCGTGATGTTCTGGGGATCTGAGGACATTAGGAAATGAAAGGAAAGAGGGATTTTGAGCTGAAGGAATCCTTTATTTCTTCAACCTGCAAGTCCCTTTTCCTCCCTCCTCAGGCCAGTTGTCCAGGTCCCTCACTGAGTTAGCATCAAGTCACATTGATTCAATTGTCTGCTATTCTTTGGGGAAAGTTTTGCCTTTACCAATTCTTTTTCTGTTTTTCTTATTTATGTTAGGAAGTGTGTGTCCCTTTATTTCTTCTTGATCAGATGATGTCTTTTCCCATATTTGTCCAAATGTTTTAAGGGGTCTCTCAGTAAAGTAAAATATTTTCTCTGCAAATCCTGCATCCATTGGTCACAGACCTTTATCAAAAACATTGATGGAAAATTTACTCTAGAACTTGTTACACAGACATTTCAGTTAGAGAGACTCCGTGTGTGCACCTGAGTGTGTGCAGCTGAGTTTCAACATTTACTAATCTGTCTGGGGCCAGTTCTGTAACCTCACAAAACTCTGCTTCTTCAATGGGAATAAAACAGTTCACAAGAGAAAAGTTCTCCAGAATTTAAATTAGTAATGTATACTCAACACCTAACACAGGGTTGACCACTGACCATGCAGTCATACAATGCTAGCTATTTTTATTTCTCCCTTTCTGGCTGATATTCTTGCAGGATAATTAAGGATAAGTAAAAATAAAATTTGAGAAAACATACTGGATTTAGGGCAATATATATTTAAACAAAAAGTTTTAAAATATAAAAATATTATCAGATCATGTACACTTTAAGATATACAGAAAATGAAAAGAATCACCTATAGTCCTACAGAGACAACTGCTATTAATATACTGATTTATTTCTATTGTACTTTTCTATTATTTACAGTGTATGGATTTGGATGGTCATGCACACACATTATTATTTTCAACATCCTTGCTTCCCACATATCAGTACAACAAATTATTCTTGTGCTATTACAAACCCTTTCTTAGATATTATTGGCTGATATTATTTGAGGGATTCATGTGGTATAAAATTGTTGTATCAGAGGAGAGAACATGCATTTGTAGATTAGGCATGATGGTTATTTCTTTGGGATAAATTCCTAAGTATATTAACAATAATGATAAATGTTCATATTTAGAATTTTTTGGTTCAATTTCAATTTTAGAGAATATGTCTTTGCTTTCTTGGTCTTTTTTAAATGGTTTTTTTTTTTTTTCCTAGTTTTTACGTTGTTCAACAGTGTCTTTCTGGCTCTGGATAAAGAAGTAGGCATTCTCGCCATCGGTTGTTCTTTATAGAAATGACAGGTAAAGGCAAGATTCTGTGGAAAAAGCTGACTCTGTCTGAGACAGGAGCAGGAACTAATGTAATACACCTGCCTCAGAGAAATGGTAATGCAGTGCAGTATAGCTGTGTAAAATATGTATTTATATGGGGAAGAATTGGATGAGAAGACAGAAAAATGAGCATAATTGCCACAATAGGATGGGAGGATGGTGGGTGATTTTTGTTCTGTCTCTTTATTATTTTATTATTGATTATAAAATAACTTAAATTCAAAGTCATAAAAGAAACCAGCAAAATGAGCCCATTTGGACTCCTGGTTAGGTGAAACAGTTTGAGACAAATGGGAAATAAATGGCTGCCAATGAATAGAGTGAAAAAAGAAGTTTTAATGATTCTGTGAGCCATCGGCTGTTCCTGAGTCAGGATACTGAGAATGATGCGAAAAAGCAGAGAAGTGAGCTGTGCCACAGCCTGCCAATGGGCACCTGAAAACAGATGGCAGGCTTCCAGCCAGAGCATCCAGAGGAATCAGCTTCCCCTTCCCCACACCAAAAATTGCACCAACGTAGATTACCTCACTAGATACTAGGTGAGGTGCTCAGTTGTCTTCAAGGCAGTTCTGATGAGGGCAGACTTCTGATTTTCACAGGAAACTCCCAACTCTGCAGGGTTGCCTGAGGAGTACACTTCTTGGGGGCTCACCAGAGATGCTAAGTGAAGGACGCATCAGAGCTGTAACATGGTTTGCAGGTCATGGACACAGACAGGTCCTGTTCTCTTGAACTCAGTGTCTGCAAATATTCATATTTTCCAACAACCAATCTCTCTTAAGAATATTCTCTGACTCTCACCATCCACATATTCTCAGTTGTCCTCAGAAAGTAACAATCTCTGGATATTCCCCAGAACTTCACCAGTTTCTCAGGAAGCTTCTATTGCTCCTGATCCAGCACTGTGTTACCATTGGACCAATTTCTTAGGGAAATGGACATGAAAACCTATTTAATTATTCTTCCATCCCTCATATAGTAAGGCAGAGACAGACATCAATAGATGCTGATTATATGACTCCTTTTCAGTTGGGCTTAAGAGATTTCTGGCCCTTCCAGGATTATGGTTTCCATAGAGAATTCTGGGTGAAATAGTAATGGTAGACTCTTTGCCTTTGTGGAGCTGGCATCAGGCTTGGACTGCTTGGGGTTCTGTTTGGTCTCCATGGAAACTCAGAGATACAGAAGGTGTAGAGCTCAAACTTAACGAATCTAGAGATTCATGTTATTCTCTTACTGGTTGGAGCTATGCTTCCCTGGAGATTCATTATCATCAGTGGTAATAAGACCTAAGAAAGTCCCTAACCTCTTACTTTCTTCAACTTTGGAATTAAAGTTTACTTTATTTTGATGGAGAAGCTGAGAAACCTCTAATGAATTTTAACTGTAACAAAGAAACATATTTGTTAAAACATACAATAAGTTTTGTGGTATGGTTATTGTGTGGTAAGTATGATTCTAGATGCCAGATATAGGCAATGTCTTGTGGGGAAGACAGCCATTAAATAATAAGACACTATTGAGACTAGTATCTGAAGAAGATGACATCGGAGATCCTGAACCAGACTGAAGTTTGAGGAAAGATATTCCTGATGAAGTTACATAAAGTTGTTTTTCATTCACTCAGAGATGTCCAACTCTTGTGACCCCATGGACTGCAGCGTGCCAGGGTTCCCTGTCCTGGAGTTTGCTCAAACTCTTATCCACTGAGTCGATGATGCCATCCAACCATCTCATCCTGTGTCGTCCACTTCTCCCCATGTCCTCAGTCTTTCCTAGCATGAGGTCATTTCCAATGAGTTGGCTCTTTGTATCAGGTGGCCAAAGTATTGGAGCTTCAGTTTCAGCATCAGTCCTTCCAATGAATATTCAAGGTTTATTTCCTTTAGGATTGGCTGGCTTGATGTCCTTGCTGTCCAAGGACTCTCAAGGGTCTTCTCTAGAACCACGGTTCAAAAGCATCAATTCTTCTGCACTCAATTTTCTTTATGGTCCAGATCTCACATTTGTACTTGACTACTGGAAAAACCATAGCGTGAATATATGGACTTTTGTGCGCAAAGTGATGTCTCTGCTTTTTAATATGCTGTTTAGATTTGTCATAGCTTTTCTTCCAAGGAGAAAGTGTCTTTTAATTTCATGGCTGCAGTCACCATCTGCAGTGATTTTGGAGCCCAAGAAAATAAAGTCTGTCGTTGTTTTCATTTTTCCCCGATGTATTTGCCATGAAGTGATGAGACTGATGTCCTTGCTGTCCAAGGACTCTCAAGGGTCTTCTCTAGAACCACGGTTCAAAAGCATCAATTCTTCTGCACTCAATTTTCTTTATGGTCCAGATCTCACATTTGTACTTGACTACTGGAAAAACCATAGCTGTGAATATATGGACTTTTGTGCGCAAAGTGATGTCTCTGCTTTTTAATATGCTGTTTAGATTTGTCATAGCTTTTCTTCCAAGGAGAAAGTGTCTTTTAATTTCATGGCTGCAGTCACCATCTGCAGTGATTTTGGAGCCCAAGAAAATAAAGTCTGTCGTTGTTTTCATTTTTCCCCGATGTATTTGCCATGAAGTGATGAGACCAGATCCCATGATCTTCATTTTTTGAATGTTGAGTTTTAAGCCAGCTTTTTCACCTTCATCAAGCGGCTCTTTAGTTCTTCATTTTCTGCCTTTAGGGTGGTGTCATTTACGTGTCTGAGGTTACTGATATTTCTCCTGGCAATCTTGATTCCAGCTTGTGCTTTATTCAGACCAGCATTTCGGATGATGTACTCTGCATAGAAGTTAAATAAGCAGGGTGACAATACACAGCCTTGACATATTCCTTTCCCGATTTTGAGCCAGTCCATTGCTCTGTATTCAGTTGCAACTGTTTTTGTTTTTTGACCTCCATTCAGATTTCACAGGAGGCAGGTAAGGGGGGGCCAGTCTTCCCATCTCTTTAAGAATTTTCTGCAATGTGTTGTGATCGAACAGTCTTTAGCGTAGTCCATGAAGCAGAAGTAGATGTTTTCCCGTAATTCTCTTCCTTTTTCTATGATTTTACATATATTGGCAATTTGGTCTCTGGTTCTCCTGCCTTTTCTAAATCCAGCTTGTACATCTGGAAGTTCTTGGTTCACATACTCTTGAAGCCCAGCTTGTAGGATTTGCGCATTACCTTGCTAGCATATGAAATGAGTATAGTATGCCGTTGTTTGACCATTCTTTGACACTGCACTTCTTTGGGATTCGATTAGATGTTTAAAATTCTTTAACATCAAAGGTTTGACTTTCTTTAAAATAAAACTTATTTTATTTAAAAATAAAACTCATTTTAATTTGAGTTATCCTGACCATTAGTATTATTTGGAAGATCCCCTGGAGAAGGAAATGGCAACCCACTCCAGTACTCTTGCCTAGAAAATTCCATGGACAGCAGAGCCTGGTGGGCTATACAGTCCATGGGGTCTCAAAGAGTCAGACATGATTGAGTGACATCACTTTTCCTTGGTGGTTCAATGGTAAAGCATCATCCTGGCAATGCAGAGACATGAGTTGGATCCCTGAGTAGGAAGGTCCCTTGGAGAAACAAATGGCAACCTACTTCAGTATTCTTGCCTGGGGACCCCCATGGACAAGAAGAGTTTGGCAGGCTCCATTCCATGGGGGTCACCAAAGGGTTGGACACAAGTTACTGACTAAACAATGACCGTTAGTAAGTTGAACATCTTTTCACTTGTATATGGGCCCTTTGGATTTACTTTTATGTCAGGTGTCTATGTATATACTTATTTCATTTATCTCTTGGGTTGTTTGTCTTTGTTTATTATAGAAAATAATCTTTTATTAGTAATTTACATTCTTCCATCTACCTCCTTCTTGAATGCCCATTTAAACCTGTTCATGTAGTTATTTCTTCCTTGACCTTGGATAGAATTCAGGACAGTTATGCAAATTTTTTGGGCATACATATAATTTTAGAAGTCCTTCATTTACCATTTGTTCAAAGAATGGAATTATTAAATTGTCTGAACCCATATAATTGTTAAATTTTGAATGTCCCTTAAAGTGAAAATGTATTCCTTTCTTCACACAAGGCCTATTTCAGGCAGGAGAACTTCAGAGAGAAAGGGTGTGTGGTTTTGGCATCCTCTCTGTTGACTATGCAAAGAGACCTCCCCTTTATCTGTGTTTGCTAACTTTGTCCTCCACCAGGGATATGGGGTGGGATTGAATTGGCATCTAGTGGATAGATATCCTAGAGGAAGGGGAAGGTGGTATGGACAAAGATGTTAGTGTGATGGTAAGAAGTGATACACTTGATACCTATTTTGAATGTATAATCCACAGAATTTGCTAATGTATTGACTTTGGGACATAAAAGAAAGAGAGAGAGTCAAAGGTAATGTAGTTTTGCTTTTGATCTGGAGCAATAAGTACTTTTCTTATTGTGGTAAAATGCATAATAATATAAAATTTATCATTAAATTTTTTTTTTTTACTGCAGGATAATTGCTTTACAGAATTTTGCTGTTTTCTGTCAAACCTCAACATGAATCAGCCATAGGTGTACATATATTCAGTCCCTTTTAAACTCCCTCCCATCTTCCTCCCCATCCCACCACTCTAGGTTGATACAGAGTCCCTGATTGAGTTTCCTGAGCCATACAGCAAATTCCCATTGGCTATCTATTTTACATACGGTAATGTAAGTTTCCATGTTGCTCTTTCCATACATCTCGCCCTCTTCCCCCCTCACCCCATGTCTATGTCTGTTTCTCCATTCAGTTCAGTTCAGTCGCTCAGTCATGTCTGACTCTTTGTGACCCCATGAACTGCAGGACGTCAGGCCTCCCTGTCCATCACCAACTCCCAGAGTCCAGATGGCTGGATGGCATCACCGACTCGATGGACGTGAGTTTGAGTGAACTCCGGGAGATAGTGGTGGACAGGGAAGCCTGGCGTGCTGCAATTCATGGGGTCGCAAAGAGTCGGACATGACTGAGTGACTGAACTGAACTGAACTGAATATTCCATTGTGTATAAATACCACAACTTCTTTGTCTATTCATCTGTCAATGGACATCTAGGTTGCTTCCATGTTCTAGCTATTGTAAATAGGGGTACAGTGAACAATGGGATACATGTGTCTCTTTCAATTTGGGTTTCCTCAGGGTAAATGCCTAGGAATGGGATTGCTGGGTCATATGATGTTTTTTTTTTTCTTTTCCCTAGTTTTTTAAGGAATCTCCATATCATCTTCCATAGTGGCTGTATCAATTTACATTCCCACTAATAGTGCAAGAGCATTCCGTTTTCTCCTCACTCTCTCCAGCATTTATTATTTGTAGACTTTTTGATGATGGCAATTATGACCAGTGTGAAGTGATGTCTCATTGTAGTTTTGATTTGCATTTCTCTAATAATGAGTGATGTTGAGCATCTTTTCGTGTGTTAGCCATTTGTATGTCTTCTTTGGAGAAATGTCTGTTTAGATCTTTTCCCCACTTTTGATTGGTTTATTTGTTTTTCTGGTACTGAGTTGTATGAGCTGTTTGTATATTTTGGAAATTAGTACTTTGTCAGTTGTTTCATTTGCTATTATTTTCTCGCATTCTAAGGGTTGTCTTTTTACCTTGCTTATAGTTTCCTTTGCTGTGTAAAAGCTTTTAAGTTTAATCAGGTCCCACTTGTTTACTTTTTTTTTTATCATTTGACTTTTTATTTATTTTTTGATTTAATTGATTTTTATTTTTTTGTTTGTTTTGCTTTACAATACTGTATTCGTTTTGCTATACATTGACATGAATCAGCCACGAGTGTACATGAACTCCCAATCCCGACCCCCACCTCCCCCGTCCCGCCCCACACCTTCTCTCTGGATTATCCCCGTGCATCAGTCCCAAGCATCCTGCATCCTGCATCAAACCTAGACTGGTGATTCGTTTCACTTATGATATCATACATGTTACATTGCCACTCTGCCAACTCATCCCACCCTCTCCCTCTCCCACAGAGTCCAAAAGGCTGTTCTATACATCTGTGTCTCTTTTGCTGTCTTG
>SJXQ01009568.1:114095-195158 GCA_006408695.1 Aepyceros melampus | reverse complement strand
CTATGTTCTCCTCTAAGAGTTTTATAGTTTCTTGTCTTACATTTAGATCTTTAATCCATTTTGAGTTTATTTTTGTGTATGGTGTTAGAAAGTGATCTAATTTCATTCTTTTACAAGTGGTTGACCAGTTTTCCCAGCACCACTTGTTAAAAAGATTGTCTTTAATCCACTGTATATTCTTGCCTCCTTTGTCGAAGATAAGCTGTCCATAGGTGTGTGGATTTATCTCTGGGCTTTCTATTTTGTTCCATTGATCTATATTTCTGTCTTTGTGCCAGTACCCACTTGTTTACTTTTGTTTTTATTTCCATTACTCAAGGAGGTGGGTTATAGAGGATCTTGCTTTGATTTATGTCATCGAGTGTTCTGCCTATATTTTCCTCTAAGAGTTTTATAGTTTCTGGTCTTACATTTAGGTCTTTAATCCATTTTGAATTTATCTTTGTGTATGGTGTTAGTAAGTGTTCTAATTTCATTCTTTAACATGTAGCTGTCCAGCTTTTCCAGCACCATTTATTGAAGAGGCTGTCTTTGCCCCATTGTATATTCTTGCCTCTTTTGTCAAAAATAAGGTACTCATAGGTGCGTGGGTTTATTTCTGGGCTTTCTATCTTGTTCCATTAGTCTATATTTCTGTATTTGTGCCAGAACCATACTGTTTTGATGACTGTAGCTTTGTAGTATAATCTGAAGCCAGGAAGGTTGATTTCTCCAGCTCCACTCTTCTTTCTCAAGGCTGCTTTGGCTATTTGGGGTCTTTTGTGTTTCCATATGAATTGTGAAATTTTTTGTTCTAGTTCTGTGAAAAATGCCATTGGTAATTTGATAGGGATCACATTGAATCTATAGATTGTATTTGGCAGTATAGTTATTTTCACAATATTGATTCTTCCTACCCAGGAACATGGAACATCTTTTCTCTGTTTATATTGTCTTGGATTTCTTTCATCAGTATCTTATAATTTTCTGTGTACAGTTCTTTTGTGTCCTTAGGTAAGTTTATTCCTAGATATTTAATTATTTTTGTTGCAATGGTGAATGGGATTGATTCCTTAATTTCTCTTTCTGATTTTTCATTGTTAATATATAAAAATGAAAGTAATTTCTGTGTATTAATTTTGTATCCTGCAACTTTGCTAAATTCACTGATTAGCTTTAGTAATTTTCTGATACTATCTTTAGAATTTTCTATGTATAGTATCATGTCATCTGCAAACAGTGAGAGCTTTACTTTTTCTTTTCTGATCTGGATTCCTTTTATTTCTTTTCCTTCTCTGATTGATGTACCTAGGACTTCCAGAACTATGTTGCATAATAGTGGCAAAAGTGGACACCCTTGTCTTGTTCCTGATCCTAGGGGGAATGCTTTCAGTTTTTCACCATTGAGAATGTTTGCTGTAGGCTTACATATCTGGCCTTTACTATGTTGAGGTAGGTTACTTCTTTGCCCATTTTTTGAATAGTTTTAATCATAAATGGGTGCTGACTTTTGTCAAAAACTTTTTCTGAATCTATTGAGATTATCATATGGTTTTTAATCTTTCAATTTGTTATATAATTTGTGTATCACATTGATTGATTTGCATATATTGAAGAATCCTTGCATCTCTGAGATAAACCCAACTTGATTATGGTGTATGAGCTTTTGGATGTGTTGCTGAATTCTGTTTGCTAAAATTTTGTTGAGGATTTTTGCATCTATGTTCATCAGTGCTATTGGCCTGTAGTTTTCTTTTTTTGTGTTGTCTTTGTCTGGTTTTGGTATCAGGGTGATGTGGCCTCTTAGAGTGAGTTTGGAAGTGTTCCTTCCTCTGCAATTTTTGGAAAGAGTTTTAGAAGGATAGTCATTAGCTCTTCTTTAAATGTTTGATAGAATTCTTCTGTGAAGCCATCTGGTCCAGGGCTTTTGTTTTTTGGGAGATTTTTGATCACAGCTTCATTTCAGCACTTGTAATTGGGTGGTTCATAATTTCTATTTCTTCCTGGTTCAGTCTTGGAATATCGAACTTTCCTAAGAATCTGTCCATTTCTTCCAGGTTATCCATTTTCTTGCCATATGGTTGTTCATAATAGTCTCTTATAATCCTTTGTATTTCTTCATTGTCTGTTGTAACCTCTCCTTTTTCATTTCTAATTTTGTTGATTTGATCCTTCTCTCTTTTTTTCTTGATGAGTCTGGCTAGAGGTTTGTCGATTTTGTTTATTTTCTCAAATAACCAGCTTTTAGTTTTATTAATCTTTACTATTGTTTCTTTCATTTTCTTTTTCATTTATTTCTGCTCAGATCTTTATGATTTCTTTCCTTCTACTAATTTTGTTTTTTGTTGTTGTTGTTGTTCTTTTTCCAGTTGTTTTAGGTTTTAGGTGTAAAATGAGGTTGTCTATTTGATGTTTCTCTTGTTTCTTGAGGTAGGATTGTATTGCTATAAACTTCCCTCTTAGAACTACTTTTGTTGAATCCATAGGTTTTTAGTTGTCATGTTTTCATTATCATTTGTTTGTAGAAATTTTTTTATTTCTTCAGTAACCTATTGGTTATTTAGAATGTGTTGTTTAATCTCCATGTGTTTGTGTTTCTTACAGTTTTTTTCTTGTAATTGATATCTAGTCTCATAGCATTGTGGTCAGAGAAGATGCTTGATATGATTTCAATATTCTTAAATTTACTGAGGTTTGATTTGTCACCCAAGATATGGTCTATCCTGGAGAATGTTTCACATGCATTTGAGAAGAAGGTGTATTCCTTTGCATTTGGATGGAATTTCCTGAAGATATCAATGAAATCCATCTTATCTAATGTATCATTTAAGACTTGCATTGCCTTATTAATTTTGTGTTTTGATGATTTGTCCATTGGTATGAGTGGGGTGTTAAAGTCTCCTACTATTATTATGTGACTGTCAATTTCTCTTTTTCTGTCTGTTAGTGTTGTCTTCTGTGTTGACGTGCTCCTATGTTAGTGCATAGATTATTTACAATTGTTATGTCTTCCTCTTGGACCAATCCCTTGATTGTTATGTAGAGTCCTTCATTGTCTCTTGTAATCTTCTTTATTTTAAGGTCTATTTTGTCTGATATGAGGATTGCTACTCCAGCTTTCTTTTGCTTCCCATTTGCATGGAATATATTTTTCCATCCTCTCACTTTCAGTCTATATGTATCTTTAGGTCTGAAGTGGGTTTCTTGTAGACAGCATGTATATGGGTCTTGTTTTTGTATCCATTCCGTCAGTCTGTGTTTTTCGGTTGGAGCATTTAATCCATTTACATTTAAATTAATTATTGATATACACATTCCTATTTCCATTTTCTTAATTGTTTGGGGTTGATTTTGTAGATCTTTTTCTTCTTTTGTATTTCTTGACTATATAAGTCCCTTTAACATTTGTTGTAAAGCTGGTTTGGTGGTACTGAATTCTCTTAACTTTTGCTTGTCTGAAAAGCTTTTTATTTCTCCATCAATTTTGAATGAGATCCTTGATGGGTATAGTAATCTTGATTGTAGATTTTTCCCTTTCAGTACTTTAAATATTTCCTGCCATTCCCTTCTGCCCTGCAGAGTTTCTGCTGAAAGATCAGCTGTTAATTGTATGGGGTTTCCCTTGTATGTTACTTGTTGCTTCTCCCTTGTGACTTTCAATATTCTTTCTTTGTGTTTAGTCTTTGTTAGTTTGATTAGTATGTGTCTTGGTATGTTTCTCCTTGGGTTTGTCCTGTATGGGACTCTTTGTGCCTCTTGGACTTAATCGATTGACTATTTCCTTTTCCATGTTGGGGAAATTTTCAACTATAATCTCTTCAAAAATTTTCTCATACCCTTTCTTTTTCTCTTCTTCTTCTGGGACTCCTATAATTCAAATGTTGGTGCATCTGATATTGTCCCAGAGGTCTCTGAGATTGTCCTCAGTTCTTTTCATTCTTTTTACTTTATTATGCTCTTCAGAAGTTATTTCCACCATTTTGTCTTCCAGCTCACTGATTCTTCCTCTGCTTCAGATATTCTGCTATTGATTCCTTCTAGAGTATTTTTAATTTCAGTAATTGTGTTGTTTGTCTCTATATGTTTATTCTTTAATTCTTCTAGGTTGTTGCTAATTGATTCTTGCATTTTCTCCACTTTGTTTCCAAGGTTTTTGAACATCTTTACTATCATTATTCTGAATTCTTTTTCAGGTTCAGTTCAGTTCAGTCACTCAGTCGTGTCTGACTCTTTGTGATCCCATGAACCACAGGACATCATGCCTCCCTGTCCATCACCAACTCCCAGAGTCCACTCAAACCCATGTCCACTGAGTTAGTGATGCCATCCAACCATCTCATCTTCTGTCATCCCCTTCTCCTCCTGCCCTCAATCTTTCCCAGCATCAGGGTCTTTTCAAATGAGTCAGCTCTTCTCATCAGGTGGCCAAAGTATTGGAGTTTCAGCTTCAACATCACTCCTTCCAATGAACACCCAGGACTGATCTCCTTTAGGATGGACTGGTTGGATCTCCTTGCAGTCCAAAGGACTCTCAAGAGTCTTGTCCAACACCCCAGTTCAAAAGCATCAATTATTTGGTGCTCATCTTTCTTTATAGTCCAATTCTCACATCCATACATGACCACTGGAAAAACCATAGCCTTGACTAGACGGACCTTTGTTGACAAAGTAATGTCTCTGGTTTTGAATATGCTGTCTAGGTTGGTCATAACTTTCCTTCCAAGGAGAAAGTGTCTTTTCATTTCATTGCTGCAGTCATCATCTGCAGTGATTTTGGAGCCCAGAAAAATAAAGTCAGCCACTGTTTCCCCTTCTATTTGCCATGAAGTCATGGGACTGAATGCCATGATCTTCGTTTTCTGAATGTTGAGCTTTAAGCCAACTTTTGCACTCTCCTCTTTAACTTTCATCAAGAGGCTGTCTAGTTCTTCTTCACTTTCTGCCATAAGGGTGGTGTCATCTGCATATCTGAGGTTACCGATATTTCTTCTAGCAATCTTGATTTCAGCTTGTGCCTCCCCTAGCCAGAGTTTAGTTTGCCTATTTCCTCTTCATTTATTTGGACTTCTGTGTTTCTAATTTGTTTCTTCATTTGTGTAGTATTTCTCTGACTTTTCATTTTTTTTTTTTTAACTTATTGTGTTTGAGGTCTCCTTTTCCCAGGCTTCAAGGAAAGTTGAATTCTTTCCTTGAAGAAGGTTGAATTCTTTCTTCCTTTTGGTTTCTGTCCTTCTAAGGTTTGTCCAGTGGTTTTTTGTACAGGGTGAGATTTGTGCTGAGTTTTTGTTTGTTTGTTTGTTTTTGTTTTTCCTCTGATGGGCAAGGCCGAGTGAGATGGTGATCCTGTTTGCTGATGATTGGGATTTTACTTTTGTTTTGTTTGTTGTTTAGATAAGGCATCTTGCACAGGGTGCTACTGGTGGTTGGGTGATGCTGGGTCTTATATTCAAGTGGTTTCCTTTGTGTGAGTTCTCATTATTTGATACTCCCTAGGGTTAGTTCTCTGGGAGTCTAGGGTCTTGGAGTCAATGCTCCCACTCCAAAGGCTCAGGGCTTGATCTCTGGCAGGAGCCCTCTCCCCAGGGACTGTAGGAGTCCACCTGACGGTGACCAGGAGCCAAACCCTCATACCACCCGCTCGCCTGTCTGCTCATGCAAAACTCACTGACCATATGGGGCCATCCCACCGTGCATATGTTCTTGCATTCCCCAAATTTATCATTTTAACCACTTTAAAATGTACTGTTTGTTGGCATCAAGTACATTCACATTGTTGTGAAATCATCACCATATGCATCTCCAGAACTTTTCCATCATCCAAAACTGAAATTCTATATCCATTAAATAGTGACTCTCTGTTTCTACCCACACTTCCTGGTAACCACCATTCTACATTCTGTCTCTATGATTTTGATCACTCTATAATAAACTGTGGAAAATTCTGAAAGAGGTGGGAATACTAGACCTCCTGACCTGCCTCTTGAGAAACCTGTATGCAGGTCAGGAAGCAACAGTTAGAACTGGACATGGAACAACAGACTGGTTCCAAATAGGAAAAGGAGTATGTCAAGGCTGTATATTGTCACCCTGCTTATTTAACTTATATGCAGAGTACATTATGAGAAATGCTGGACTAGAGGAAGCACAAGCTGGAATCAAGATTGCCGGGAGAAATATCAGTAACCTCAGATATGTAGATGACACCACCCTTATGGCAGAAAGTGAAAAAGAACTAAAGAGCCTCTTGATGAAAGTGAAAGAGGAGAATGCAAAAGTTGGCTTAAAGCTCAACATTCAGAAAACTAAGATCATGGCATTTGGTCCCATCACTTCATGGCAAATAGATGGGGAAACAGTGGCTGACTTTATTTTTCTGGGCTCCAAAATCACTGCAGATGGTGATTGCAGCCATGAAATTAAAAACCACTTACTCCTTGGAAGGAAAGTTATGACCAACCTAGACAGCATATTAAAAAGCAGAGACATTACTTTGTCAACAAAGGTCCATCTAGTCAAGGCCATGGTTTTTCCAGTAGTCATGTATGAATGTGAGAGTTGGACTATAAAGAAAGCTGAGCGCAGAAGAATTGATGCTTTTGGACTGTGGTGTTGAAGACTCTTGAGAGTCCTTTGGACTGCAAGGAGATCCAACCAGTCCATCCTAAAGGAAATCAGTCCTGAATATTCATTGGATGGACTGATGCTGAAGCTGAAACTCCAATACTTTGGCCACCTGATGCGAAGAACTGACTCATTTGAAAAGACCCTGATTTTGGGAAAGATTGAGGGCAAGAGGAGAAGGGGATGACAGAAGATGAGATGGTTGGATGGTATCACTGACTCAATGGACATGAATTTGGGTGGACTCTGGGAGTTGCTTACAGACAGGGAGGCTTGGCGTGCTGTGGTTCATGGGGTTGCAAAGAGTCGGACATGACTGAGTGACTGAAGTGATACCTCATATTAATGGAATCCTACTATATTTTTCCTTTTATGTCTTGTTTATTTCACTTAGTATAATGTCTTCAAGTTTCCTTCATGTTGTAGAGTTTTATTTATCAGAGTTCCATTTCTTTTAAGGCTGAACAATATTCCATTGTATGTACATACTACATTTTGTTTATCCACTCATTCAATCTGTGGACATTTGAGTTGTTTCTACCTTTTTGGCTATTGTGAATAATGTTGCTATGAACACGGATATAAAAATATCTGTTCAAGCCCTTACTTTCAATTCTTTTGGGTTTATGTCTGGAAGTGAGATTGCTGGATGATATGATAAATCTATGTTTACTTTATTTAGGAACTGCCATATTGTTTTCCATAGTGGCTGCATCATTTTGCACTCTCATCAGCAATGCATGAGAGTTCTAATTTATCTACCTTCTTGACAATATTTGGTATAATCTGTTCATAAAAATGTTTTAAATAATATTCATCTTAATGGATATAAAGTAATATTTCCTTGTGATTTTAATTTGCATTTCTGTAATGATTAGTGAGCTACACATCTTTTCATGTACTTCTTAGCCGTTTGTAGAAGGATTGTTTGTTTTTGTTGTTGAGAACATAGTTTTTTAGTTTACAGTGGCTATATAACCCTTTTTTTGAAATCTTTCCATTGTAATTGGGCTAGTTGTTTTCTATTTCTTTTTAGATTTTTTAAAATTCTCTTTCTTTAGGGATTCATCCATTTCCTCCTGGTTTTCCTATTTGTTGCTGAAGAGCTACCTCTGGTATTTGATTACACAGATCATTTTATACCCTAAATTATAGTTATTTATGTATATCTTCCTTATTAGATTTCAAATTCTATTCAAAGGATAAATTAAGTATTATCAATGAAATGTACATTTCCTTGAATATAGTATTCATATAATAATTATTTCAGAATAAATTAATATGTGAATTCCATTATTTAATTAATATTTGATTATTTACCAATGACTTAGTTTTCTTTAAAATATTGAACATGTTAGTAACAAGTTTCATAGGTTAAATACTATATTTAGCTTTGTATAAGATTAATATGACATTCAGAATATAAAATTTATAGCATTTCAAACAGAAAAGCTTTTGTTAGCAACTGGTGTGAAATTCAAAAGGAAGAGGGAAAGTAAGATGAAAGATAGATGAAAAAAACTAACATTTAGTGAGACTTATTAGATTCCTGTCACTAAGTTTCTTGCATAGAGTATCTCATTTGACATTTATCATAATCCTTTGGAATGGCCATTGTCATCCTCATTTTACAGATGAGAAAACTGAGGCTCAAGGAAGTAACCAACCAGAAAGAGGAAGAGTCTTTGTAAATAGAAATGAAGAATTTCTATGATTTTTTTCTACTAAACAAAGCATAGGTAGATTATGTGCAAGATAATAAGCAGCTAGCCTTTTTTTTTTTTTTTGAATTTTTACTGATGTGTATCTGTGGCAAGAATATAAGTGTGAAATGAGAACAGTGCTAAATGAGGACTGGTCTCCTCTCCTCAAAGTTGTTAGATAAACAGACACAATGCAATAGGCCTGAAAGTACTTTCTGAGTATGGATACTACCTACGACTATAGATTGGTGTTGGAGGCTTATGGTGAGTTACAGAGCTAGTGCATGCATGCGTGCCTGCTAAGTTGCTTCAGTCATGTCCAACTCTTTGTGACTCTATGGATTGTAGCCTGCCAGACTCCTCTGTAATGGGATTCTCCAGGCAAGAATATAGGAGTGGGTTGCCATGCCCTTCTCTAAAGAGCTAGTACCTGCTATCAGAGAGCTTATATTTTGCTGGGAAGCCAAGCAGACATTGATGGAATGAAGAGAAATATTCAGATCTGATAATAACTGAAAATGCCTTGAGGGGCCACAGAGCTTATGAGTTGATGCTGAGTTGCACAGTGACTGGCACCCCAGAAACATGTCATCAAGCTTTTTCTGAATGAGAAAGCCTCCATCTATTGCAGAGGCCTGATGCTCCCTTAGCTTGACTGGGGATCCTATGTGCAGCCTGTTGGATCCACAGGTTTATTAGAAGAGCTTGTTCACCTGCTCCCTAAACACCTGCTTCACCCGTTTGTTCCTTAGGGTGTAGATGAAGGGATTGAGCACTGGGGTCACCACGGTGTTGAGCAAGGCCACCACCTTGTTCTGTCCTCCCCCTGGCCGCCCTTGCCTGACCGGACATACATGAAGATGCAGCTGCCATAGAAGAGAGAGACAACAGTGATGTGGGAGGAACAGGTTGAGAAGGCTTTCTGCCTCTCTTTGGCTGAGGGGATGTGCAGGATGGTGTGGAGGATGTGGCCATAGCAGGTGGCCGTCATGGACAGAGTGCCCAGGAGGCTGACGTTGGCTAGGATGAAACCCAGAAGCTCGATCAGACTTGTGTCTGCACATACGAGTTCCAGGAGTGGAAAGCTGTCACAGAAGAAATGATCAATGATATTGGGACCACAGAATGGTTGCTGAAATATGATGGAACATGGAATGGCTATAAGAAGGAATCCCATGACCCATGAAAAAAGAACTAGCTGGACACAGACCCTTTTGCTCATGATGGTGACATAATGCAAGGGGTTGCATATGGCCACATACCTGTCAAAGGACATCACTGCCAGTAGGAAGAACTCTGTGGTGCCCAGGAAGAAATAGAGGAAAAGCTGGAGAAAGCAACTGGCTAGAGAGATGGTCTTGTTTCCCGTCAGGATGTTGGTCAGCATCTTGGGGAAGATGACTGAGGTGAACCAGATCTCTAGGACAGCAAAGTTGCGGAGGAAGTAGTACATGGGGGTGTGGAGGCGCCTGTCCATGAGGGTGAGGCCCACGATGAGCAGGTTCCCCAGTAGAATGAGCAGGTAGGTCAGGAGGAGCCCCAGGAAGAGCAGCATCTGCAGCTCACAGGCATCTGAGAGCCCCAGCAGGATGAACTCGGTGACAGGGGTGTGGTTCCCCGTGGCTGCTCTGGCCTCTGCTGGGAATGGCCAATCAGAGGTGTGCAGCATCAGGAGTCGTGATGTTCTGGGGACCTGGGGATACTTGGAATTTATAGGAAAAAGTGCTGAATGTACCATTTAGAGTTGTAGGAGTCATTTTTTTGTTCTCTCTTTTTTTTTTTTTTACAGAGCCTCTTTGAGGCTACTTGTTTCTTTTATTGCCCCTGGTTTTTCTACTGGTAGAGAGTGGTGTTGCCAGTGATGCTAGGTAAACGTCCTAAACCAAGTTATTCTTGCTTGTTTTTTTTTTAACTGAAAATTTATTTCTGTTCCTCAACAATTCCTTTGCCTCTGACTTTCATTACCTTTCACTACCTTTCATTGTTATCTTTATTCTAATATTGGGTCTTCATTCATAAGAAGTCCCTATTTGAGGCTGACAAATATTTGAGGTTGCAAAAATAGCAAAATGGCTAAGTTAAGCCATTTTACTTAATTTAGTCATTCACTATACAGATCCATATTCTTGGGTAAACTGATTATTCATAGACACTCTATTGCTATTTCAGTATTACCTGAAAATGTGATGCTTTTCACTAGTTTTTGGATTAATAAAGAGAGAAGAGGAAATCTATGAGAGAAAAGCACAATGCTTACCGATCAAAAAGAGAATAATCCAAGTAATGTATGTACAAATAAAAATTTGTTAGTGGAAAAAAATTTGGTAATAGGAATTTGGTATTTATCCTAATGTGGACATTGGATTTGTCCTCATGTGATAGATCCATAGTCTCCTGATTACATATTCCCATGGGCTCAAGATACAATAGACCCTTTGTTTTTAAAAAAATTTTTTAGCTGTTTTATATACATAGGTTTCAGCACATTGCATTTCAGCTTGGAATCATCAGCTTTTCAAATCTTTTAAATCTCTCCTTAATGAGTGCTATCATTTCCATAAAATCTTCTCTTTTGAATGCATGAGTCTCTGTATCCTGCATAATTTTATTATATATCACAACTTTTATTGTGTTTTATAGTTGTTTTTCATCTTTGTATTTTATATGGCCCTTAGAATAAGTTTCTTGAAACAATCAGCTTTAATAAGCATGTATTGAATGAGTGAACAACACCTCAAATATCTGTGGGATGGATTTGGTGGTTTTTGACACACAATAGATTGAGGATGTGTCACTTACGTGGTACCTCATAGAAGACAGAAATCTTGCTGTCATATGCCAAGTAGTCTGTTAAATTGGCCATCTGAAGAGGGTTTGCTTTTCCTCATGAGAAGGTGGAGATGTCTCCCCACAAACATTCTCTAAGGAGTAACTCTCCATCTTTGAGATAGTCTGGAGTTTGAGCTAGTAAATAGAGGTCTGTTTGGGTCTGCTAGAATGCTTCCAGCAGAAAACAAAACAAAAGCAAAACCCCAAACCTAAAAAATAGCTCTTTTTAAAAGTCTGCCTCCCTACAAGTTTCCTTCCTTAAGCATTATCAACTACTCCCTTAATTATCAGACAGAACTGTAGCAACAATTATTTTTCAGTCACTGGAGAATAAGATTGGGACCCAGTTTGGGTACCTGGGATGAAGAAAATGCTAGGGGATATTAGTAGAGAGGATGAAATGGTAAACTATATAAACTTTACCTCTCGTATGATTTTGCCTTCTCTTCAGCACTGGCTACACTAGTCAAAGTTATTCCAAAACTACTATTGTATCTAACATTTGTTTACAGGTATTAAAGAGCACAAAATAGTTATCAGCCTCAGAGAATATAACTAAGGGCTCTTCACAAGCGGTTATTTCTAGGCTCAATGTCATTTAGCTTCTCAGCAATTTGAAAAAGAGCTCTCTGTGGCCCAATCATGCAGTTCACAGGTGAGTCCAGGTGGTTGAGAAACTTACCCAACTCATTTTAGAAGAGAAGCAGGATCCAATATGAGTATGATATCCAGACACATCACCAGGAGCTAATAGAATGAGTGTCATTTAGGCAACGTCCTGATGGAACATATTGGGAAAGAAATGGGAATAGAGACTAAGATGAAGAATTGGCTGGGGGTGGAAGGAGAAAGCTCTGGGCTCATACTGAATCATGAAGTTAGCACAGATAAATCATGAAAAGACACTGTGATTAGCCCAAGGATATGTCTCACAGACAGGGTGGCTAATAAACTTTTATTTTTTCCCTACTTCAAATGGGAGGTCAACAGCTGCGTGGGACAGTCTTCCAGATACAAAGGGAAGGGGTCCACTTCATGAATTCGGTTATTTCCCCTTTATCCTTCAGACTTGGTGAGTGGACTGGGAGACTTGCCTGGCACCCTGAGAGCCTAGGCATGACTGCACTATTCACCCAGACTATTCATTGTTTTAAGGGTCAGTTATGCAGCACCCAATAAGAAAGTCTTTATGAATGCCCTGGAGGTTTGTCCTCCCTCTCGATAGTTCTAGTACTTAGAAGGAGAGTGAGATCTTATCTTTCTAAGGAAAATCATTAAGAGTTTCAGGCAGACCTGATGCTCTCCAGAGCTTTGGGTTTTTCAAGGGGACAGCTACACAGAGCACAAGGCAGGACAGACAAATTTCCTCAATGTGAGTAACTTATTGGTTCTGCCTGGATAAACACTGGCTTGTGTAGCACTGACCTGGATGGTGGGACTGAAGCTACAGATGAGACCCAGTGTGTGTGCTCAGCATGCTCGAATATAGAAGATAAGGGCCGAGAAAAGCATGGTTTGGGGAAGTCACTGCTGCTCTGCCATCTGTGCAAGGCCAAAGTGGAGATTACTCTCTGGCCCAGGGTTAGGTTTCTAGCTGCCCTCTGAAAAGTGAAAATGTTAGTTGCTCAGTTGTGTCCAACTCTTTGGGACTCCATGGACTACAGCCCACCAGGCTCTTCTGTCCATGGAATTCTCCTGGCAAGAATACTGGAGTGGGTTGTCATTTCCTTCTTCAGGGGATCTTCCCGACCCGGGGATTGAACCCAGGTCTCCTGCACTGCGGAGAAGGCAATGGCTACCCACTTCAGTACTCTTATCTGGGAAATCCCATGGACGGAGGAGCCTGGTAGGCTACAGTCCATGGGGTCGCGAAGAGTCGGACATGACTGATGTGACTTAGCAGCAGCAGCTCCTGCACTGAAGGCAGATTCTTTGCTGTCTGAGCCACCCGGCAGCCCTCTGGGGAGGTTCCAATCAGGCTATCTAAAATACACTACTCACAGGATTTCAGAAGATAATCTGGTTCACATGAGTACGTCTTGAGCTTGCAGTATTGTCTATGTGTGCTAAATGCGATCTTATACCATTGGTTTGAGACCCTTATCTCATGAATTTGATGGCATCCTTTAAGAACAATTCTTTTCCAAAGTATCCTGAATGGTCATTTGGCTTTTCCTGGGTGGGAGAATGATGTCCTTAACTTTGTCATCATTCATTTCACAGAATCTGATGAGGCCAGAATGTCTTGAAAATTTCCAAGTTCAGCAAGCTCATCCTGGGAAAAGCCTGGGAAGCATTCAGTTACCATTTAATGGAATCTTCCTTCATTCTCCTTTTGGACTAATTGAGGGTGATTTTGACTGATAAAGACTTCTATTACCTCCTCCATGTTGGGCCAGTCTCTGTGAGATATTTCTCCTGTGGACAATGGGGCTCTATAAGACAGAGAATGAGCTACTCCTGGAATAAACACATCTGCTTGTGGAAGTGACGTAACAGTTGGAAGATTTGGATGGCAGCTTTGTTTTCTTCAGGGATCTACTCTTATCCTAAGATTTATGGTCCCTGGGTTCCCTGGAGAATTAGTATAATGAGCCTCACTCAGCTTCTGCCCAACTCTCTTGCCTGTTCCTTATTACAACTTTTCAAATAAAAGTTTCAGCTGTTTGTTCCAGTCAAAAATAATAGTTACTTTTAAAGTGATACATCTAATTATTCTTCTGAAATTGAGGCTCCTGTCTAACGTTAGATAGTCCTATTATTGCAGGGATGTAAGGAGCCATCACAAGCAATGTAGAACCTTGAGATTTCCTTGGTGGTCGAGTGGCTAAGACTCTGTGCGTCCAATGCAGGAGGCCTGGGTTTGATCCCTGGTTGAGGAACGAGAATCCCGCATGCCACAACTAAGATTCCATGCAGCTGAATAAGGAAATAAAAATACTAAATATTTTAAAAAAAGCTAAAGTGAGGGTATAGAGGGCCCAACCTGTTGATGGAAATTTTGGCAAAGTCACGTTGTAGAAAAGCATTTGGGATGAGAGATAAAGTTCTGGCCATATTTAGAAAATACAGTCTGCCATATGCGGGTAATATTATGCCTATTTCATGAGGCTCTGTGAGTATCAAATGAGAAATGTTCTTAGTATAGGACTTAATCAGCACTTAAGTACTGATTTAATTGCTTAAGTGCTTAAATATTGATTAAGCACTTAATCAACACTTAAGTCGTTAATCAGTACTTAACGTAGTTCCTGGTGCATTGGAAAGGCTCAGTAAGAGTAACCATAATTATTACTTGAACCTTGCCCTTTGGACGGTTTTTGGTTTTCTGAATTCTGGTTCTCAGAGAAATCTGATTAAGAGTAGACAATGTGCAAAAAAAAAAAATTACAAGTGAAATTGAGTAAAAGTGTATTGTGGTTACCTTTTAAATGTCGTCTTCTCACTTTAAAAATTCTGAAGTTGGGAATTTCCTGGTGGTTCAATGGTTAGGACTGTCCTTCCAATGCAAGGGGCACGGGTTCAACCCCTGGTGGAGGAATTAAGATCCTATATGCTGGAAGGCCAAAAAAGAACAAAAGAAAAATTCTGAAATACAGGGCAGCCTGATGTGGAACTAAGATGTCCGAAACCAGGGGAAAATGCTTTGTGGCCCACGTACTTTGTGGCCCTCTTGCTTGCTTTGAAGTGGTGAAAATGCTTTGGATCCGAACTTGCTCTAGAACATTAGCAGCTATTGTTTTTGGCTTTGTTTTCTCAGTGTTAAATCTGTTGCAATGAAATCAGTATAAACTTCCTTATCAAGGCTTGCAGAACTGTTTTTTATGACTGGAAAAGTCATAGATTTTAAGGCTTTTGAAATTTAGCAGCAGTAACTTTGGCTTCCCAAAACGTTTTGAGATGAACACGGAGACAAAGAACAACCGCTGACAAACTCAGCTTGTGCTTTGTTGTCAACTATGATAACTTAAATTCCTCTCTCCTTGGCACTGAAATTGATGTCATAGCTGCACTAGGAACCAGGCAAATGATCTTCTTTTTATCTCTTTTTAGCTATGAAAATTTGTTCTTTTTATCACTGTGGACAAAGAAGGACATCTTTGTACCTCAGCACTTTGTTTGAAGGTGATGTCAAACAGATTTTGATGCAAATAAAATATTCAGTTGTGCCAAGAATTACAAATAGAATCTTGTGACCTTGTTTCAGTTCAGAAAAATGTGGAATGAATTAGGGAAAAATATACTAAAATAACATTATTGGTTTCCTCTTGCTACAGTATAGTTTATGTTCCTCCTAGGAAATTTTAGAAAAGCCAAGCAAAGAGAGAAAAATAAAAATCCACCTGCATTCTTATCATCTGGATTAAATAATTATTCACGTTTTAGAATAAGCATTTTTGCATACATACATTTATATACACCACAGATTTTTTAAAAAATTGGTCATGACGCACATGTTATTTAGCATTTGGATTTGTTTAAAAAAAAAACTTGATGGACTTCCCTAGGAGTCCAGTGGCTAAGACTCTGTGCTTGCAATGCAGGAGGCCAGGGTTCGATCCTCGGTTAGGGAACTAGGTTCCACATGCTCCAGCTAAGAGTTTGCATGTTGCAACTGAAAAAAGAGTTTGAATGCTGCAACTAAAACAACAAACAAACAAACAAAAACAAAACAAACAATAGAGTGTGGAGGTCTTTCCATGTCAGCAAATACATACAATCAATTTAAATGATTTTAATCAGATTCTTATTTGTCTCTTTGTATTTAGATTGTTTCTCATTCCCACAGTTATAAACATAGAGTGTGTACTTGTACAGATATTTAAAAGTGTTTAAAAAATTATAGAAGTAATACACATTTAAAAATTCAAATATTATAGAGAATTATAAAATGAAAGGTTAAAAAGTTTTCTTTCCTCTTCCTCTACTTCAATTAAAAACAAGCATCTGATAATTCTTTCTGACTGAGATTGCTCACATGATTATTATTTTAGCTTTAATTAATGCCTTTGGTTAATTATATCTTTAATTAATATTTTTGTCTTTAGTAATATCTCTGTCTTTTTCCTTGGTTCATCATCTTTTAACAGTGGGGCTTCCTTGGTAGCTCAGACGGTAAAGCGTCAGCCTACAACGCAGGGACCTGGGTTCGATCCCTGGGTCAGGAAGATCCCCTGGAGAAGGAAATGGCAACCTGCACCAGTATTCTTGCCTGGAAAATCCCTACCAGGCTCCTCAGTCCATGGGGTCCCAAAGAGTCGGACACGACTGAGCAACTTCACTTTCTTTTCACCTCCTGTCTTTTTCCTTGGTTCATCATCTTTTAACAGTGTCCTGGGCTATTTATCACTGCTGCAGTACCTCCCACTTCAGTAACTCCTCCAACTCCAGAATGCAGTAGTTACTTTTTTATGTAGTTAACAATATACAGTATAATTGCATCTCTATTCTTATTGTTAACTTTAGTGTTCCTAGAAATTCTGTAATCAAAGATTAATAAATTGATTATCCTCCCACCACTCTTTTCTAATATTTTTAGCTATATTGTAATTTTATATTGACAAGATTTATAACATTCCTGTTCTGTTCCATAACTCCAATTAAATCTTCATTTCTCATCTCTAGGTTAATTTAATTTAATTTTATTTTTTATTTTTTTAATTAATTTTTATTTTTTTTTAGTTTGTTTTGCTTTACAATACTGTATTCGTATTGCTACACATCGACATGATAGGTTAATTTTAGAAATGGATAATCAGTAAGCAAAAATATTTTTCATGTGATTAGATAAATACCATTATAAGAGTTTGATTCAACCCAAAGAAAGAAATGTAATTCATGTCATTAAAACTTCATTGCTTGAAGGATGGGTCCAGGTTTTGTAGGTCTTGAATTTTATACAACGGGGGAGCTATATTTCAAGAGAAGAAATAAAAAATTACAAATACTCGCAGTTAAGGCCTATGCTTTGGCCTTGGAATGGTCTTTAGTGAGTGAGAAGCCCTGAAGCTTATTATTACTAGTTTCCTAGAAAACCTGTCTCTAGGTCTAGCAGATCCTTTTCAACTTCTTTTCAGAATCACTTCTCATAAGTCACATGCAGCTGCTGCCATATATCTAGTGTCTATCCTGTGTGTCCCCTTTCTTGGCTCCCTTTTCATTTGTTGGAATCTTTCTCTAGCATTTTATTTCACAAAAACCCCATGGTACACTATACTCTGAGTGCTTGTGTGTTACATATGCAATTACTTTGCCCAAACTTGTTTGATTTTGGGGGCTTGATTTGGGTTGATTGTTTAGAAATTTAAGTTCAAATTTGTTTTCCAAACTTGGAGGATAAATAAGAAACTAACAGAAATGATTATTACCTTTGGGGACAGATGAGTGGAGAATGGAGCAAATAGGGATGAGAGTGAGATTCTAAATGTTTTTTTAATATAGTTTCATTCTTTAACCAAGTAAAAATATTATTTGAGTAATATAAACATTCCAACCTTTCCCTATCCTTGAAAGTTTGAAATATTATCCAACTGTCTTTGAGCATTAAGTGCTGATGAGAAGTTTGGTGCTATTCTCTTTTTTTGAAATTTGTTTATTTATTTATTTAGGCCACTTTGAGCAGCATGCAGAATCTTAGTTCCTGGACCAGGGATCGAACTCGTGTTCCGTGCAATGTTAAGTGGGGGGTCTTAACCACTGAACTGCCAAGGAAGTCCTTGGTGCCATCCTTATCCTCATTTCTTCTGGTAACCTATTTTCTCACTGCCTCTCTCAGAATTTTCAGGATTTTCTCTACTCTTGGAGTTCTGAAATTTTACTAGATTGAGCCTAGGAGTGGGTCTTTTAAAAATTAATTTTATTTGCCTCTACATAGATCATTTAAAAATGAAGTCTTCATGAAGTTTGGGGAGATTCTCTTCTGCTATTTCTTAGTTATTTCTTTTCTGCCACTGTCTCTGTTTGAAACTTCTTACATCTTGACTTTTGGATCCATCTTCCATGTGGTTTTTTTTTTTTTTTCTTATTTTTGAATTATTTACCTTCTAGTTTCCACTATAGGACATTAAATTTAAATATGATTTCTTATTATCTTATTTTCATTTTATTATTCTCTCAGTTCAGTGTAATTTTTTGACATTTGCATTTTTAATGTTCCAAGACATTTTTTTCCCCTCTGATTGCTCTTTTTCCTGACAGACTATATGCTTTAATGAGAGTCATACCTACTCAATCAGTTTGAGTACTTCATGAATTTGGGGGTGGTGCTCTTCTGCATGGCTTGTGGGATCTTATTTACCCAACCTGGGATTGAACCTGGGTCTTCAGCACTGAGCACGCAGAGCCCTAACCACTGGACTTCCCAAATATTGCATAAATTAAATAAAATTTTTAGTTTCCTAATCACCTCAGGTTTCTCTGATGTTTGTTGCCCTTTTGTTCATCTTTGTGCCTCTTTCTTCATGCTGTTGATTTTCATTCAAATATTAGGTGGTACTTGAGAATCCAATTATATTTATGAACAAACACTGTTAAATAAGGGTAGCTGGTGTGGGTTTTTCTCCTGAGAGGAGTAGGTCACTTGAATAAGAAAGCCAACTGTTGGCTCTGTGTGAGCTGGCTAGGTTTGTCAAGAGGCAGACTTCTCTCTAGGGTGGGAAGGTATAAACTAGGCAGACCAGTGGCAGCCAGGTGGGGCTTCCCAGGTGGCAGAGTGATAAAGAATCCACCTGCCAGTGCTGAAGATGCAGGAGACCTGGGTTCAATCCCTGGGTCAGGAAGATCCCTTGGAGGAGGACATGGCAGCCCACTCCAGTATTCTTGCCTGGGAAATCCCATGGATAGAGGGGCTGGTGGGCTACAGTTCATGGGGTTACAAAATGACTGAGCATGCATGCACACGTGTGGTTGCCCGAGTAGTCCAGTTACATTGTGAAGACTGGAAAGCTAACTATAAGATTCAGTAATAAAAAGGGGCAGAACCAGGTAGATTCACAGCTCTATTTTGTTGAACATTTCAAGACAAGATAATCTCAATGTTATTTAAACTATTTAAGGTCATAGAAAAAGATGGAAATCTCTATGATTCCTTTTGAGAAGCTAACATAACTTTAACCTAAAACTTATAAATTAGGGAAAGGAATATAGAACAACAAGCTTGCTTTTGAATATAAGAAAAAAATCTCTAAATTAAATACTAGTAAGTAGATCTGGTATTTATCAAAAGGATAATAAATAATGTCTAGAAAAGTTTATTTTAGAAATACAGGAAATTCAATATCAGAAAATCTAGCAACATAAGCTAGAACAATAAAAAATTAAATAAAAATGATATGATCCTATCAATAGATGCTGAAAACTTCTGATAAAATTTAGCAGCATTCTTAATTTAAAAACTATAAAAATAGGAACAAAAGCAGATTTTTAAAATATAGCAGAAACCAATTACCAAGCATGCCAGTAGAGCTAATTGAAATATGATTTCAATTAAAATTAGGAGCCAGATAAGAATGCTTGCTATTGACATTATTATTTCTAGCAAATACAATCACACAAAATGAAATAGCTGGTCAAGACACTGGAAAAGAAGAGATAAACATAAGCTGGTGATATGACTGCATTAAAACCCCAGAGATTTAGTACTATATCACTGTAGTTAATAAAGAATAAGCCAATAGGAAAAATAATGTATTCATAGCAAGAACTATAACAATAAAAACTATAAAATACTTGTTTGAAACAAGAAAAGGAACATCTTTATGAATAAAATTATTTTATACAAAACCTGAACGAATGGAAAGACATACCATGCTCTTGGGAAGACTTGATATTAAAAAAGTTGATTCTTTCAAAAGTAAACCCAGAGAGATTCCTGGTGGTCCAGTGGCTAAGGCTCTGAACTCTCAGTGCAGGGGCCTGGGTTTGATCCCTGGTCAGGGAGCTGTATCCCACCATGCCTCAACTAAAGATTCCACATGCTACAACTAAGGCCCAGTACAGACAAATAAATATTTTTTAAAAAGTTAGTCCAAGGTCATTGTAATTGGAATACTAACTTGGGACTTTCCTGGTAGTGCAGTGGATAGGAATCTGCCTGCCAATGCAGGGGACATGGGTTGGATCCCTGGTTTGGAAAGATTGCACATGACTCAGAGCAACTAAGCCCATGCACCACATCTCCTGAAGCCCGTGAGCGCTAGAGCTCTTGACTGAGCCTGAGCGCTACAACCATGAGCCTGAGCTCCAGAGCCCGTGAGCTGAAACTGCTGAGTGCTTGTGTCGCAACTACTGATGCCTGGTGTGCCTAGAGCCTGTGCTCTGCAACAAGAGAAGCCATCACAATGAGAAGCCCAGGCACCAGAACAAAGGGTAACTCCTGCTCACTGCAACAAGAGAAAGCCCTCACAAAGCAATGAACACCCAGTGCAGCAGAAAACAAATAAATAAAAGAACACTAACCCGTGTGTATGTGTGTGTGTATATGAATAAAACAAACCATGTTTTACTAAAAGAATAAGTGCCTTGCAATAGGGAAGAAATTTTTTGTGTGAGGAAATGTTAAAAACTAGCAATGATCTGCTTGCCTTACTACGTATCAGAATGGACTACAAAGCTCCATAGCAGATCAGCATGACAGAGACGTAGAGTAGGAGTAGGTTGGTGGAAATTGAATGAAATATCCAAATTAGATTCCGTTGTGTGTGAGAACTTAAAATACCTGAAAAGTGGACTTCCTTGGTGGTAGAGTGGATAAGAATCCACGTGCCAGTGCAGGGGACAGGGGTTCAATCCCTGGTCCGGGAAGATTCCACATGCCTCGGAGCAACTAAGCCTGTGCACAAGTACTGAGCCTGCGTGCCACAGCTACCGAAGCCCATGAGCTCTAGGGCTCTTGAGCCACAACTACTGAGCCCGGGTGTTGTAGCTACAGAAGCCTGTGCACCTAGAGCCTGTGGTCCACAGTAAGAGAAGCCACCGCAGTGAGAAGCCCGAGCACCGCAACAAGGAGTAGCTCCCACTCACCGCAACTAGAGAAAACCTGTGCATAGCAATGAAGACCCAGCGCAGCCAAAAAAAAATAAAAAGGGGTAAAACCACTAAAAAATATATATGAAGAGCATTGCAATTAAATCAAATGGGAAAATGAGACTTTTATTATTTATTTATTTATTTCTACTGTGAGAAGATTGTATTAGTAGTTCAGTTCAGTTCAGTCGTGTCTGACTCTTTGCTACCGCTTGAATCGCAGCACGCAGGCCTCCCTGTCCATCACCAACTCCCAGAGTTCACTCAGACTCACGTCCATCGAGTCAGTGATGCCATCCAGCCATCTCATCCTCTGTCACCCCCTTCTCTACTGTGGTAGAAAGGATTGGATTTTTGAATTACAGTTTTCCACATCAAATCACCAAAAGTTGCAGGTAATACATGAGTTTAGTAAAGTTTCATGATACAAGAGCAATAAACAAAAATCAGCTGAATTTCTGTACACTAATAAAGTAGTATCATAAAAATTAAGAAAACAACACATTTACAATTGCATTAAAAAGAACAAAATACCTAGGTATGAATTTAACCAATGATGTGAAAGACCTGCACAATGAAAACTGTAAGACACTTCAATAAAGAAACTGAAGAAGAAACAAACAGAAAAATATCCTGAGAACTTCCCTGGTGGTCCAGAGGCTAAGAGTCCCCGCTCCCCATGCAGGGGGCATAGGGTCACTCTCTGGTCGGGGAACTAGATCCCACATGCTGCAACTGAAAAAAAGATCCCATGTATTGCAATACCCAGCACAGTCAAGTGAATAAATATGTAAATAAATATTAAAAAGGAAAATATTCTATAACCAGGCATTAGAAGAGTATTGTTAAGATGTTCCTCCAGTTAAAGCACCTTACACATCTGATTCAATCTCCAATGCAATTAAAATGGCATTTTTCACAAAACAGAACTAACAATTCTGTCATGTGTGAGGAACCAAAGAGGACCCCCAAAAAGCAAAGTGATCTTACAAACAGAGAGCACAGCTGGAATCAACTGGCTGACTTCAAACTAAACTATGAAACTACAGGAATCAAAAAAGTATGGATTTGGCACAAAAACAGGCACACACACTGAAGCAATATGGTACACAGATGGCTATTCACGTGGAGGATATAAGCTTCTTTTTTGCAAACAAGGACTTTGTGGCTCTAGAAAGACAATTTCCTCTGTCTTGGTTATTTTGTTTTTAATTGAGACTTGTGGAATTGAGGCACAATTTTATTTTCTTTAGCTTTTCATTTTGACATAACTTTTGATTTGCAGTTGTGAGGAATTCCCATATGTCCTTCACCCAGATTCCCTGTATGTTAACAATGTACCACATTTACTTTATCTTTTTCTCTCTTGGTATATTTCTCTTAGCATAAGTTTAGTAATAACTTCTTAATAGTTATACTACTAGTATTATATATTAATATATGATACTAATAGTATATATTGGAGAAAGAAATGGCAACCCACTCCAGTACTCTTGCCTGGAAAATCCCATGGACGGAGGAGCCTGGTAGGCTACAGTCCATGGAGTTGCAAAGAGTTGGATCTAATATAGCATAGTAAGCTTAGTACATTAGATTGCTATTGCTACTAAGTCACTTCAGTCGTGTCCGACTCTGTGTGACCCCATAGATGGCAGCCCACCAGGCTCCTCCATCCATGGGATTTTCCAGGCAAGAACACTGGAGTGGGTTGCCATTTCCTTCTCCAATGCATGAAAGCGAAAGGTGAAAGTGAAGTCGCTCAGTCAAGTCCGACTTAGCGACCCCATGGACTGAAGCCTACCAGGCTCCTCCATCCGTGGGATTTTCCAGGCAAGAGTACTGGAGTGGGGTGCCATTGCCTTCTCCGAGTACATTAGATAGCCTCTCATATTTTCTGTCCATATTTCTCTGATCATCTTGATAAATTTTATAACATAACCTAACATTCTTTGCAACTTGCTGATGTTCCCCTAAAACTTCTGAAATCTAGATCCTTATTCTCCCTCTTTTTCTCTCTTACGATTTACTTAACTGAACTGTGGTCATTTGTCCTGTAGCACGCCCACAGCCCCTGCTTACTGTTTGCATCCTTGTGGTGCTGTGCAACCCATTCCTCTGCCCCTCTGTGTTCCCTGAAGCCTGGTTTATTCAGTGTAGAAGCTTGATCAGATTCAGGTTTGATTATCTTGGCAAGACTATTTCATATGGTTGGATTCTAATTCTTTCATACTTTCTTTACTTAGTAGCTGGAATACTTCCACAAGGAGATTATATCAACTATTTCGTCATCCTGTCTAGATTGTTACTTTTGCAGAAAGGAGTCAGTGAATTCTGGTACCAGCCTCAGTAATTAAAAGTCATTTGGGCTTGTTATAAGTTATGAAGAACCGAATCTGAATATCAAGCAGGAGTTCATTGGGACATCAGATTTACTGGAAGTGATTCACAAATATCATTATTAGGCTATTATTATCTCCTTCACTTAGCTGTGCCTCACCACTTCTGTTTAACTAAACCCTGTTCATGATTTTTGATAAACTTTAAGGTATTCATTTAAAATGAATAATGAAATAATGTAACAGTGAATCACATTTACTTATTTACTTTTATATTGAAGAGCAGGAAAGCAACAGAGAAATTTGTCACTTTTGTTTGAGAACACAGTTAAATTTATTCTTATCTGACTCTTTCCCCATGGTTGACTAACCAGCTGTGTTTAATTTTGAAAGCTTATAAAATTGAGTTTCTTATCAGCACAAAACAAGGCATTTTATAATACAGCATCTGAAGTTAAAAGTCTTTTAGGTCCAAGGAGATTATTTTTAGTTTTTCATTAGAGCTGACTTTCTATAGTTGAAAACTACATTGCCAAGACCAGAATAACTAGTATTCTGGATCGAATCTAGATTTTGTACATGCAGAAAATACAACTGGAGCTCTGTTATGTGGGGTAGAGTGGCAGGGCATGAGATAATGGGGTTCCCAGCAGATGGTGTCATTTTTCCTGATCCAGCAACTTCCTGCAGCAGAATTGCAGTGTACCCCATCACAGCACAGGGTTTCCCAGGTGGCGCTAGTGGTAAAGAATCCGGGGCCAATGCAGAAGATATGAGACAGGAGACATGGGTTGGATTCCTGGGTGGGGAAGATCCCCTGGAGGAGGAAATGGCAACCCACTCCAGTATTCTTGCCTGTAGAATCCCGTGAACAGAGGAGCCTGAGGGGCTACAGTTCATGGGGTTGCAAAGGGTTGGACACGACTAAAGTGACTTAGCACACACACAATCACAGCAAGGTAGTCTGACTAAGGGTTCCTCGGAATTCTGCTTAGGTCCTGTTCCTCCAGCCCTTCCTGTGACTTTGTGAACCACACACAAAAAAATCACCTTCTATTTATATCAATTTGAATGATTTCTCGGAGAAGGCAATGGCACCCCACTCCAGTACTCTTGCCTGGAAAATCCCATGGGCGGAGGAGCCTGCTAGGCTGCAGTCCATGGGGTCGCTAAGAGTCGGACACGACTGAGCGACTTCACTTTTACTTCTCACTTTCATGCATTGGAGAAGGAAATGGCAACCCACTCCAGTGTTCTTGCCTGGAGAATCCCAGGGATGGGAGAGCCTGGTGGGCTACCGTCTATGGGGTCGCACAGAGTCGGACACGACTGAAGCGACTTAGCAGCAGTAGCAGCAGTGAATGATTTCTGTTATCTGTAACCTATTTGTCACTAATAATAAAGCTATTGATTTTTGTGTATTGTTTTTGTATTGAGCCATCTTACTCTATTGGCAGCAATAGTTTTTCAGGTAATTCTCTGGAAGTTCCTAGTTAAAAATTGTTCAGTTTTCAACTTCTCTTTGCTAATTCCTTCTTCATTTCTCTTGAATATTTGCACCTTATATTGGTAGGCAATAATGAACATTTTGTTGTTTTTCTAACTTTATGGGAAAGTTTTTTATCTTTCCCAACTGAAAATAATTCTGACTTTGGAGATTACAGATATATAACATTATGAAGATATTCATCTTTTCCCATTTTATTAAGAACTTCTAACCTAAAAAAATTAAGAATGTAAATTGATTTTTAGAAAAAAATTTTTTCCAACATCTATGGAAGTGATTATGCTTCTCTTTTTCCTCTTCATATGGTGAGTTATATTAATAGATTTCCTAATATTGAATCATCCTGCATTCCTTGAAAAATTACACTTGGTTATGGTATCTTATTTTTTTTACTTCTTCACTGGATTCTTACTGCAAATATTTTGTGATTTTTGCCCTGATATTCATAAGTGGGAGTTTTCCTTTTCTGTCTATTTTTTTTTCTGTTTTCCTACTGATGCAATGCTTGCTTTATGAAAATAGCTAGAAAGATTTCCTTATTTTCTGTGTTTAGTTGTGAAATGGAGCAGGACCATATGGTCCTTGCCTCTCTACCATGTCCTCTGCCTGCCTTTTGCTTGTGGAAAACTTTAATCAAAGAATAAGTTTAATCGAAGAAGTGAGAAATGTGGAAACAAAGGAAAGCAGTCTGAGACCAAACAATAATAATGTAGTCATCAAGCATAAACAAGCACCTTTTGTTCTTGCTCAAGGGCTGTAGATAAATATTCTGAGCCATATCCTGGGAGCTGTCTTATAGATACTAAAACACCAGGTGGAAAAGTTAACGACATGATGACCGGACTGTAGCCAGGACTCGAGTTGCCACAGTTCCGAGAATTGATCACAAAGAAATGGGAACAAAGGGACCCCAGAACTGAAGACTACCTATACCTAAAACAACCCAGATGATGCTAGTCAGACCACTGATGACCAATTTGAAGAGGACTGTTAGAGATGACTGTGCTGTTTCCGCGTGTTGCCCACCCCCCACCCCACGTTAAATACCCTCACCCCCTGCTTGGAGGAGGCGGGGGTGGTGGTGAATCGACCTCTGGAGAAGTGTCCGCCACCCTCTCCCACCAGTTGCCGGCATCTGAAATAAAGCAAACTTTCCTTTCCAACAACCTGGTTTGCTTATTTGCTTTTGAGCAGTGGATTCCCCATGCATGTCTTTAACAGTTCTGCTGAATTATGTGCTGGTAATTTTGGGGTGGGGAGAGAGTGTGTAGAGGGTAAACGACAGCTTTCTTTATTCTGTGTTACTCTGTGCTACTTGGTGTATTTAGATTTTCCACATTTTCTAGGGTCAGTTTTGATCCATTGATATGTGTGAGCAAAACCAAATATATGTATATATCTTTATATACACACACACATATATATTTCTGCTGTGTCTGGTTATTTCTTCCTTTTCTATCTGGTGTGTTTGTGCCTTCTCCTTTTATAAAAAGTAGACTCACTAACAGTTAATCTATTAGTTGATTTTCAAAAATCAGTTCTTGTATTTGCTGTTGCTAGTTATAAAAATTCACTCTTTTGTGCTTTTCTCTATATTAATTTCTTCCTTCTAACATTTCTTCCTGATATATTCTTTTGCATCCTCAATTCAGTAAGTTTTGTTCTTTCTTGTTTATTAATATAAACATTTTAGACTATGACGTTTCTCTTGGTGTTTATTTAACTATATAATTTAATATGTGAGGTAATAACAATAACAGTGGCAAATAAATCAGCCTCTCATGAAAACAGTTTACAACTATGTATGAACACATAGTCTTCTGAAAACAAACATTTTACACATATGTGGTTTCCTATAACAAATATTTTGCATTTCAGTGTTATAAGACAGTGATCCATGGAAGTATTAAAAAAAAATCTTTCAGTAGAAGCTTCCCTGGAGGTTCAGTGATTAAGACCCTGAACTTCCGCTTCAGGGATCAAGAATTCAATCCATGGTCAGGAAACTAGGATCCTGCATGTCATGTGGTGTGGCTAAAAAATAATTAAAAGAGGGAAAAAAATCTTTCAGTACTGTGGGAATGCTCTTTGGTCTTTTTAGTTGACTGATTCAGACAAACGGTCAATTCTGTAAGCACAAGATCCAGAAAAGAAGTAAATTTCACTAAAAATTTGAGTAACTTATATGTAAATATTTTTGCTGTTTTCTATCTATAAGATTCAATGGTTGCTTTATGTCTCAGCTTTCTTAAAGCCTCTGTGTCAGTGGTCTCCCTTTCTTTCAAGGCAGTTTGTTACATTGTTAACTAAGGGTTATAACTTTTGTCTTCAGTCATAATTTCTAACCAAGATCAAATTAGTGCATATCGAGCTTATATTTTTCTGATTTCAGTGTTAGAATTATGTTAATGTTTCATCATTGAGTATAGTCATTAATTAGGTTTCTTTTTCCAGTCCTTAGGAATTTCACATATCCACTGAAGCATAGATGCTCACCAAGAGTTAAAAAATTGCATAGATGGTGGGTTTGGGGTGTTCATTGCACTATTTTTTTTTAATGCTTTCCTGTGTATTTAAACATTTTCATAGTAAAAAGCTGGAAAAAACCAGATCTGTTTATATAATTATGAGACATCTAGGAATGCTTCAGAAATGATAAAAGAAGTCAGTCAGTCACAGGAAAGGACACAGTAGCTGTTTGAATTAAAAGCAGACAGTTGTTACCCTCTGTTTTTCCTCTTGGACAGCGGAAATTACTTGTGTGTGACAGGAAGTATTTAGGTCAGAGAGTACAGGAGGGTATGACTTTTTGTAGGAGACGATACAGCTACTTCCCCTTGCTTGTCTTTAAGAGCTTCGGGTGTAGCATGGTGCAAGCGAGACCGCTATCCCTTTGGCTGGAGGGAGGAGACGTGAATGGTTTCTCAAACAGATCCAGGAGCAGCTGCAACCCACAGAACTATACACGGTTAGTAGGATGTTGCCCAGCAGGCTTCCCAGGTGGCGCTAGTGGTAAAGAACTCAACTGCCAATGCAGGAGAGGTAAGAGATGTGGGTTCAAAGCCCTGGGTCGGGAAGATCTCCTGGAGGAGAGCATGGCACCCCACTCCAGTATTCTTGCCTGGAAAATACCATGGACAGAGGAGCCTGGCGGGCAAACAGTCCATAGGGTTACAAAGAGTCGGACACGACCAAAGCGATTTAGCACATGTGTCCAGGTATAAGTTAGGTTCTGCCTATACAGTGGACCTGGTGAGCTCCACAGTTTCCCTCTGTGGTAACGGCTCTGCCTTGCATCTTACCCAGAGCAATTCCTTTAGAACTGGGAGCACAAGGCAGGGAGCGGCCCTGGAGTTCATGGAGCCCAGGTTACTACTCTTCTGGGAAAGGTCAGTTCATACCAACCTAGCACTTAACAAAAGTAGGGGATTTTCCATCAGAGAAACAGACTTTAAGACATTGGTCAGGCAAATTTCCCTGACAGTAAAAAGTCATGCACGCAAAAAAGAGTTGGTGCCCACTATATCCAGAGCCATACGAAACTATTCAGACTGTAGGGTCGTTTCCAGACTGCCACACGTGATAACATCTAGGGGCGTGGGTTCTGGATTCTGACCTGAATTTAAATCCTGACTCTTCCATCAATATGTAACTTTGGAAGCAAGTGCCTTATTAGTCTCGGTGCCTGCATCTTCTTGGTGGATTGGGTATCATGATAACAGCACCTAACTCATAGGGGCTGTTTGGAGGATTCAAGGAAATGTGTAAAGCGCTTGGAACAGCACATAGTAAATGTTCACTTTTATTATTTAGCTTAGTTGTGTTGCATCCTCTTTGACAAGCCATATGCTCTTCATTTTGTGGTCACTTGGCTACCGTAAACAGAACAAGTTCTCAGGGCTGAGAAACAGCTACTCTTGGATCTTCCTGATCACCCAGCTGCAGAGGGTTTCCAGACTCTCAGGAGCTTTTTGCCTTTTTAGGTTCATCAAAACCATTGCATTCTCCAGACAGAAAAGGAGAAATATCATATGACCTTCCTTATAGGCTTTCCTTGGAGAAGGCAATGGCACCCCACTCCAGTACTCTTGCCTGGAAAATCCCATGGGTGGAGAAGCCTGGTAGGCTGCAGTCCATGGGGTTGCTGAGGGTCAGACACAACTGAGCGACTTCACTTTCACTTTTCACTTTCATGCATTGGAGAAGGAAATGGCAACCCACTCCAGTGTTCTTGCCTGGAGAATCCCAGGGACAGGGGAGCCTAGTGGGCTGCTGTCTTTGGGGTCGCACAGAGTCGGATACGACTAAAGTGACTTAGCAGCAGCATAGGCTTTCCTGGTGGCTCAGATGATAAAGAATCTGCCTGCAATGTGGGAGACCTGGGTTTGATCCCTTTGTTGGGAAGATCCCGTGGAGGAGTGCATGGCAACACACTCCAGTATTCTTGCCCAGAAGATCCCCATGGACAGAGGAACCTGGAGGGGCCCATGGGGTTGCAAAGAGTCAGACATGGGAGACGAAGCACAGCATAGCACATAGGTGGAATCTAAAAAGAAATGAACAAAGGAACTTACTTACAAAGCAGAGACTCACAGACTTAGAAAATGAAGTTACCGTTGCTGGGGAAAAGGACTAGTTGGGGACTTTGGGAAGGTCTTGTACACACAGCTGTGTTTACAATGGATAACCGACAAGGAGTTACTGTATAGCACATGGAACTCTGCTCAATGTTATGTGCCAGCCTGGATGTGAGGGAGTTTGGGAGAGAATGGATAAATGTATATTTATGGCTGAATCCCTTGACTGTTCACCTGAAACTGCCACAACATTGGCTGTGCTGCTGCTGCTA
Organism: Aepyceros melampus; assembly: GCA_006408695.1. Classification (NCBI taxonomy): domain Eukaryota; kingdom Metazoa; phylum Chordata; class Mammalia; order Artiodactyla; family Bovidae; genus Aepyceros; species Aepyceros melampus. Next base: position 165,311 of record SJXQ01009568.1, on the reverse strand, counting down.
AGTCGCTTCAGCTGTGCCCGACTCTTAGGGACCCATGGACTGTAGTCCACCAGGCTCCTCCATCCATGGGATTTTCCAGGCAAGAGTACTGGAGTGGGGCGCCATTGCCTTCTCCGAACATTGGCTATACCTCAATACAAAAGAAAAAATTGAAAGCTTGGAAAAACAAACCAAAACATTACATTCTCAGCTGAGAGGTCTCTGACCCTTGCTCTTGGGATCTGTGGGAGAGGGAGCAAGTGCACCATCCCGTGGCAATGGCCTTGGAGTCTGTCCTCCTGCCTTCTCCTTCTGAGCCATAGGTGTAACTGTGGGTCATGAGATTCACTTAGCGCAACTACAGATGGCCCCAGGGGTCCTGCCAGATTATCCCTCATCTACATTCAGGAATAATATCCTTAAAAAGGCCTTGGTATAAGCCATTTTGGGGGAGACTTTGTGACTCCATGTGTCTGTGGTACATAGATGTGTTTGGATGGTTTCCCAACTTCTATGGAATTTTGAAACTTGGAACCCTAAGTGCTGATTCACTGAGGCAAACTTTTCCCTCTCTGGAGTGATGGTGTGAGGTTTCTCTGGAGACTCATTACAGCACTGTGATAACAAGGCCCCAGGGACCTCAAATCCCTTGGCTGTTGATTGCTCTAACTTTTAAGCTAGAAGTTTGCCCTTTCATCCCCTTGTTGCAGAGCATAGTAACTCTGGAAAAGTTGAATGAGTCTGGTTGAGAGAGGAGGGAAAAATGCTAGGCAAGGCCCTTCCAAGGGCTGGAGCAGTGGGGTTATGAGCATGGGCATTGTGTGACTGTGATGGGCTGGAGTGGACCACACTTGAAGAGCTGCAGGCTAATTCCCCTCTGTCCCTTTCCTAGAAATCTCTGCCTGTCCCTATTCCTGTTCAGTGAGCTTGCCCCACCCCGAGTGGGCTTCTCAAAACTTGGGTCCAATTCTAGGTGTGGGACCCCATACCTATGGCCTTTCTCTGTTCAATGTCACCTCTTTAGATGGGCTTTTCCTGCTCATCTTATTTAAGATAGACCCTCTTCCCTTTTCTGTCCCCTTACACTGCTTTTTTTTTTTTTTGCTTTAAATTTTTTATTGCAAGGTATTGGCTTTACAACATTGTGCTGGTTTCTGCCATACATCAACATGAATCAGCCACAGGTGTACATATGTCTCCTCCCTCTTGAACCCCCTCCCATCTCCCACTACTTATTTAGTTTTATTCATAACTCTACCTGATATTTTATTTATATATTTATATTTGTCTGTCTTTCCTCAGTTCAGTTCAGTTCAGTCGCTCAATCGTGTCTGACTCTGCAACCCCATGGACTGCAATACGCCAGGCTTCACTGTTCATCACCAACTCCTGGAGCTTGCTCAAACTCATGTCCATTGAATTGGTGATGCCATCCAACCAGCTCATCCTCTGTTGTCCCCTTTTCCTCCTGCCTTCAATCTTTCCCAGTATCAGGGTCTTTTCCAATGAGTCAGTTCTTCAAATCAGGTGGCCAAAGTATTGGAGTTTCAGCTTCAGCATCAGTCCATCCAAGGAATATTCAGGACTGATTTCCTTTGGGATGGACTGGTTGGATCTCCTTGCAGTCCAAGGGACTCTCAAGAGTCTTCTCTAACACCACAGTTCAAAAGCATCAATTCTTTGGCACTCAGCTTTCTTTATAGTCCAACTCTCACATCCATGCATGACCACTGGAAAAACCATAATGTCTCTGCTTTTCCCTACTAGAAGGAAAACCTGGGGGCACAGATGGGTGTGTTCATTGTTGTGTACTTAGAACAGGCTTGGCATCGAGGAGGTACTAAGTAGGCATTTTTAAATGAAAATAAGAAAGCAAAACACTTCTTTCCCAGAGGAGCTGTTGCATGGAGGAGAGTGGCTGTTGGGTAGGGGTGGAAGGGGAGATGTACATTTCTTGCAGCATTTTGCAGGAGGTTTGGGTATGGGATTCAAGAGTGCCTTTTGAGAAAGGGATATGAGTCATGAGAAAACTAAGGGTGAGTCATTTAAATCAATTCCCATCCTCTTGGGATGATTGACCTCTCTTTGAGAATGATACCAGTTAACTTGAATTGTCTTCAGCACCTTTGGTTGTTCCAATGAGATGAGCTTAATATGTGCTCATCTTTGGGCCTCAGAAATGGGACCAAAAGTGATCTGAAGTATGGAGGATGAATACTCAAGAATATAGGCTTGCTTCAAGCCAGACAGGACCACTTCTTGTTTAAAGCCCAACTGTGGGCTTCCCTGGAGGCTCAGTGGTAAAGAATCCGCCTACCAATGTCAGAAACACGAGTTCAACCCCTGATCTGGAAAGATCCCACATGCCACGGGGCAACTAAGCCTGTGTGCCACAACTACAGAGCCTGTGCTCTAGAGTCTGGGAGCTGCAACTACTGAGCCATGTGCCACAGATACTGAAGCCAGCGTGCCCTAGCGGCTGTGCTCTGCAACAAGAGAAGACACTGCAATGGGAAGCCCTTGCAAGCAATTAGAGAGACATGCCCACTCTCCACAACTAGAGAAAGCCCATATGCAACAATGAAGACCCAGCGCAACTGTACATAAATAAATAAAATTATTTACAGCACAATTGCCTTGGTCTTCCTGCTTTTGCTTCTGCCACTTCTCCCAACAAGAGTGCCCTTCCTGCTCCTCCCCCTTTCCAACTGCTACCCTCTCTTCTAGACTAAGTTCAAAATCTTTTGTGAAGCTTTCCCAGCCATCATGGGGAAGAGCAAAGTTTCCTTCCTTTAAACCCTTTAAGTCTTACTATTCATGCGTTCATGACATTTCAGTTCAGTTGCTCAGTCGTGTCCGACTCTGCAACACCATGGACTGCAGCACGCCAGGCCTCCTTGTCCATCACCAACACCCAGAACCTACTCAAACTCATGTCCATCGCATCAGTGATGCCATCCAACCATCTCATCCTCTGTCATCCTTTTCTCCTCCCACCTTCAATCTTTACCAGCATCAGGGTCTTTTCCAATGAATCAGTTCTTCAAATCAGGTGGCCAAAGTATTGGAGTTTCAGCTTCAGCATCAATCCTTCCAATGAATATTTAGGGCTGATTTCCTTTAGGATGGACTGGTTGGGTCTCCTTGCATCCAAGGGACTCTCAAGAGTCTTCTCCAACACCACAGTTCAAAAGCATCAATTCTTCTGTGCTCAGCTTTCTTTATGGTCCAACTCCCACACCCATACATGACTACTGGAGAAACCGTAGCTTTGACTAAATGGACCTTTGTTGGCAAAGTAGTGTTTCTGCTTTTTAATAAGCTGTCTAGATTGGTCATAGCTTTTCTTCCAAGGAGCAAGCATCTTTTAATTTCATGGCTTCTGTCACCATCTGCAGTGATTTTGGAGCCCCCCAAAATAAAGTCTGTCACGGTTTCCCCATCTATTTGCCTGAAGTGATGGGAACAGATGCCATGATCTTAGTTATCTGAATATTGAGTTTTAAGCCAACTTTTCACTCTCCTCTTTCACTTTCATCAGGAGGTTCTTTAGTTCTTCTTCTCTTCCTGCCATAAGGGTGGTGTCATCTGCATATCTGAGGTTATTTATATTTCTCCTGACAATCTTGATTCCAGCTTGTGCTTCATCCAGCCCAGCATTTCTTATAATGTACTCTGCATATAAGTTAAATAAGTAGGGTGACAATATACAGCCTTGACATACTCCTTTCCCGATTTGGAACCAGTCTGCTGTTCCATGTCCAGTTCTAACTGTTGCTTCTTGACCTGCATACAGATTTCTCAGGAAGCAGGTCAGGTATCCCATCTCTTTCAGAATTTTCCACAGTTTATTGTGATCCACACAGTCAAAGGCTTTGGCATAGTCAATAAAGCAGAAGTAGATCACTTTCTGGAACTCTCTTGCTTTTTCCATGATCCAGCGGATGTTGGGGATTTGATCTCGGGTTCCTCTGCCTTTTCTAAATCCAGCTTGGACATCTGGAAGTTCATGGTTCACGTACTGTTGAAGCCTGGCTTGGAGAATTTTGAGCATTACTTTACTAGCGTGTGAGATGAGTGCAATTGTTCGATAGTTTGAGCATTCTTTGGCATTGCCTTTCTTTGGGATTGGAATGAAAACTGACCTTTTCCAGTCCTGTGGCCACTGCTGAGTTTTCCAAATTTGCTTGCATATTGAGCACAGCACTTTCACAGTATCATCTTTTAGGATTTGAAATAGCTCAACTGGAATTCCATCACCTCCACTAACTTTGTTCATAGTGATGCTTCCTAAGGCTCACTTGACTTCGCATTCCAGGATGTCTGGCTCTAGGTGAGTGATTACACTATCATGGTTATCTGGGTCATGAAGATCTTTTTTGTATAAAGAATACACAGACGAACTATACAAAAAGATCTTTATGACCCAGATAACCATGATGGTGTGATCTTCTGTGTATTCTTGGGCTTTCCTGATAGTTCACTTGGTAAAGAATCTGCCTGCAATGTGGGAGACCCTGGTTCAATTCCTGGATTGGGAAGATCCCCTGGAGAATGGATAGGCTACCCACTCTAGTGTTCTTGGGCTTCCCTTGTGGCTCAGATGGTAAAGAATCCGCCTGCAGTGCTGGAGACCTGGGTTTGATCCTTGGGTTGGGAGATACCCTGGAGAAAGGAAAGGCTACCCACTCCATTATTCTGCCCTGGAGAATTCCATGGACAGTCCATGGAGTCGCAAACAGTCAGACACAGTCGAGTGACTTTCACTTTCACTCTGTGTATTCTTGCCCCTCTTAATATCTTCTGCTTCTGTTAGGTCCATACCATTATTGTCCTTTATTGGCTCATCTTTGCATTAAATGTTCCCTTGGTATCTCTAGTTGGGAAAGATCTCTAGTCTTTCCCATTCTGTTGTTTTCCTCTATTTCTTTGCATTGACCACTGAGGAAGGCTTTCTTATCTCTCCTTGCTATTCTTTGGAACTCTGAATTCAAATGGGTATATCTTTCCTTTTTTCCTTTGCCTTTAGCTTCTCTTCTTTTTTCAGCTATTTGTAGGGACTCCTCAGACAACCATTTTGTCTTTTTGCATTTCTTTTTCTTGGGGATGGTCTTGATCACTGTCTCCTGTACAATGTCATGAACTGTCCATAGTTCTTCAGGCACTCTATCAGATCTAATCCCTTGCATCTTTTTGTCACTTCCCATGTATAATTGTAAGGAATTTGAGTTAGGTCATACCTCAATGGTCTAGTGGTTTCCCCTACTTTCTTCAATTTAGATCTGATTTGGCAATAAGGAGTTCATGATCTGAGCCAAAGTCATCTCCTGGTCTTGTTTTTGCTGACAGTATAGAGCTTCTCTTCTCTTTGGCTGCAAAGAATATAATCAATCTGATTTTGGTCTTGACCATTTGGTGATGTCCATGTGTAGAGTCTTCTCTTGTGTTGTTGGAGGAGGGTGTTTGCTATGACTGGTGAGTTCTCTTGGCAAAACTCTGTTAGCCTTTGACATGCTTCATTTTGTACTCCAAAGACAAATTGGCCTGTTACTTCAGGTATCTCGACTTCCTACTTTTGAATTCCAGTGGCTTATAATGAAGAGGACATCTTTTTTGGGTGTTAATTATAAAAGATCTTGGAGGTCTTCATAGAACTGTTCAACTTCAGCTTCTTCAGCATTACTGGTCTGGGCATAGACTTGGATTACTGTGATGGATACCGTGAATGGTTTGGTTTGCCTTGGAGCTAAAGAGAGATCATTCTGTTGTTTCTGAGATTGCATCCAAGTACTGCATTTTGGACTCTTTTGTTGACCATGATGGCTATTTCATTTCTTCAAAGGGATTCTTGCCCACAGTAGTAGTATAGTGGTCATCTGAATTAAATTCACCCATTCCAGTCCATTTTAGTTCACTGGTTCCTAAAATGTCGATGTTCATTCTTGCCATCTCCTGTTTGACCACTTCCAATTTGCCTTGATTCATGGACCTAACATTCCGGGTTCCTATGCAATATTGCTCTTTACAGCATTGGACTTTGCTTCCATCACCCGTCACATCCACAACTGGGTGTTGTATTTGCTTTGGTTCCATCTCTTCATTCTTTCTGGAGTTATTTCTCCACTGATCTCCAGTAGCATATTGGGCACCTACTGACCTGGGGAGTTCATCTTTCAGTGTCCTATCTTTTTGCCTTTTCATGCTATTCATGGGGTTCTCAAGGCAAGAATACTGAAGTGGTTTGCCATTCCTTTCTCCAGTGGACCATGTTTTGTCAGAACTCTCTGCCTTGACCCATCTGTCTTGGGTGGCCCTACACGACAGGGTTCATACTTTCAGTGAGCTAGACAAGGCTGTGGTCCACGTGATCAGTTTGGTTAGTTTTCTGTGATTGTGGTTTTCATTCTGCCTGCCCTCTGATGGATAAGGATAAGAGGTTTATGGAAGCTTCCTGATGGGAGAGACTGACTGAGGGGGAAAGTGGGTCTTGTTTGATGGGTGGAGCCATGTTCAGTAAATCTTTAATCCAGTTTTCTGTTGATGGGCGGGGCTGTGTTCCCTCCCTGTTGCTTGACCTGAGGCCAAACAATGGTGAAGGTAATGAAGATAATGGCGACCACCTTCAAAAGGTCCCATGCACGCACTGCTCCACACAGTGCCCCTGACCCTGCAGCAGGCCACTGCCTATCCATGCCTCAGCTGGAGCCTCCTGGACACTCATGGGCATGTCTGGGTCAGTTTCTTGCAGGGTCACTGCTTCTTTCTCCTGGGTCCTGGTGGGCACAAGGTTTTATTTGTGCCCTAGAGTCTGTTTCCTCAGTCCTGTGTAAGTTCTGGCAGCTCTATGGTGGAGTTAATGGCCACCTCCTCTAAGAGGGTTTGTGCCTACCCAGGTTTGCTCCATCCAGAGCCCCTGTGGCAGGCCACTGCTGACCTGTACCTCCACAGGAGACACGCAGACACAGTTCTGGCTCAGTTTCTGTGGGTTTAGCATGCAAATTTCATGCCCTTCCCAGGTCTGAGCATCTCAGGCGACCAGGTGCTGTGTGTCATAATCACCTCCCCAGTCCTGGCTGCTCAGTTTCCCTGGTGCGCTGCAAGAGTGCTATCTCAGGTGTGCTGGATGTCTCCTTTGAAGAGCTGATCTCAGGCTGCCACCCTCCTGGCAGGTGTCAACCATCCAGGATCTCGGGAAGATGGAGTTAGCACCTGGGAGCCTGCTCGCAGTTTGGTGGAAGCTGCCATCCCCGGAGCTGAGAGGTAGTAGCCCCTTGCCTTCTGGCTCTGGCTGTCACAAGCTTGCCTGTCTGCCTCCGGGCGGGCAGGGGCTGGCACTAAGCTCCTCCTTTGGCATTTGCCCAATCCTTTGTTCTGTGAGCAGGCCAGGCTGTGTTAGGTTGTTAGATTAGAGCCTTTTGCAGCAAGTTCTGTTTTCCAAAGTTGCAGTTAGGTGTGTATTCTGTCGTGTTTTTTCTTTCTCTCCCAATTATGTGATGTTGCCTTCTGAGATTCCAAAACTCCCCACAGACCCGCCTGTGAGAGGGTTTCCTATTGTGTGGAAACTTCTCCTCCTTCATGACTTCCTCCCCAGGTCTCCATCCCTAACTCTTCTGTCTCTCTTTTTGTCTTTTCTATTTTGTCCTACCTCCTTGTGAAGAGGATGGGTGCCTTTCTGGGTGCCTGGTGTCCTCTGCCAGTGTTCAGAAGTTGTTTTGTGGAAGTTACTCAGCATTCAGATGATCTTCTGATGAATTTGTGGGGGAGAAAGTGGTCTCTCTGTCCCATTCCTCCACCATCTTGACTCAGCAGTGACATCTGGCCAGGAACAATTTGGGGGCAACTCAAGTACTAACTAGCTTACTAACTAGCTAACTAACTAACTGAAGTCTTTGGCTTCTCGAGTCTTTGAAATCATCCTTCCCTTTGGTGCTTAAGATCACAAATGCCCAAGCTCAGATCCTGCTACACATCTGAAAGTTCAGCTATGGACTGGTTCCCCACCCATGTCATTCCCAGAGGAATGCTTACACTTTCTGCCTAGTCCTGCTGGTTCTGGAGTTCTGCTAGGCCATCTTGTGACCAGCTTCTTCAACTGCTCCCGCTTTCCCCATACCTCCTCAGCCCAAGTGCAGATTAAGGCCCCTTTATTATCTGACCAAGCATATCAGAGACCATCTATAGTACCTATCAAAACTTTGGGAAATGAAGGAATTCTAGTATAGGAAAGAGGGAGGAAAATCCCATAGAACAAGATACAGGAAGTTATTAAGAGTCCACCAGCCACCTACCTGCACAGGCTATTTTTCTCTTCTGTACTTTCCTCATCTCATTCTGCTCCCACCTGGCCATAAACCTATCTTTTGCCATGTAGTACCCTTACCTATATCTCTCTCTGTTTCTTTCATCTCTGGGTACAGGATTTTGATCTTTGAGACCCAGGAAGAAGGTAAAACCCCATTTTAGCCCCATACTCACTTCCCAGGACACATCTTATTCTGCAGAGACAGATCTCATTCCATAATGCAAGCTGTTTCTGTTATGAAGGAGAGCGGTGTAGCTCTGTCTGTCTTAAGTCATTGTTTTGGCTTTGCTGCCATAAAGCCATTGAAATGTTTTCCCAAACAAACATACTCTCTTCCCAAAACTGAATCTGAAAATTGCTGATAATTTTTAAATAAATTATTCTGGCTTTTAGACATTACATTTTCAAAACTCTGAGGATTCAATCTCATTAGAACCCTCCAGTACACTTTTGTTTCTTTAACTGTGTTTGTACCTTACAGAAATTGGCAGAGTAGTAAAGCATCTGCTGCTAAGTCGCTTCAGTCGCGTCTGACTCTGTGCGACCCCATAGACGGCAGCCCACCAGGCTCCCCTGTCCCTGGATTCTCCAGGCAAGAACACTGGAGTGGGTTGCCATGTCCTTCTCCATGCATGAAAGTGAAAAGTGAAAGTGAAGTCGCTCAGTTGTGTCTGATTCTTAGCGACCTCATGGACTGCAGCCTACTAGGCTCCTCCATCTAGGGGATTTTCCAGGCAAGAGTACTGGAGTGGGGTGCCATTGCCTTCTCCGAGGAAAGCATCTAGGAGGAGATTAATGGTGTCATCTGACGAAGGCCAGGGGAACCTGTCCCTCCCTTTTGAAGGCTCCAAAAGTGTCTGGGGGTGGGTGTGTCATGTTTTAAGAGAGTCACATCAGAAAATGTACCTACGAGTGATGAGCATTTCAGAATGACACTTTGTTAATTGGCATAAGAAATGGGACTGCTAGACCTATTTCTAGAAAATTCTGGAGAATTCTCTGCTCAATGCATTCTCTCCCTCTGCTCCCTTCCCCCTAGTCAGTACCATTCCCTGAGATCTCTTTGACCCTTTGTAGAAGAAAAGTGTGTTCTTCCCTTTTAGAAAGTGGATGTCTAGTCTGAAGAAATCTTGGGAAGCAAGCAATACTTCAGAAAGACAAAAAAATTCCTCCCTGGTCATTCTGCCTGTCATTCTGCCTGTCAGGCTGCTCACTGGATGAGCCCAGAGTCATCCAAAAGAGCAGAGGTAGCCACTCCCCAGATAAGATTATCCTTCCTGGGACAGAGCCCCTGGGAACTATGAGACAATGGCCGTCTTGAGGTGTGCTCCCTTCCTCTACCGCTAGAGGTCTGCCGTGAGCTAGTGAGGAAGGCACGTCACGGACAGAGTTAAAAGGTGAGAGGTGGGGGGGTGAAGGGAGTGGGGAGGTGCTATCGCTTGATTACTTACCAAGAACTTAGAAATAAGGGAAATGGATGGTCTCGAGCAGTGGTTCTTAACGTTTTACGAGTCACAAACCCATTTGAGAGTTTGACTCTTCCCACCCCTGCAGCCATTGAAATTAAAAGATGGTTTCCCTTGGAAGAAAAGCTATGACCAACCTAGACAGCTTATTAAAAAGCAGAGACATTACTTTGCTGACAAAGGTTGTCTAGTCAAAGCTATGGTTTTTCCAGTAGTCATGTATGGATGTGAGAGTTGGACCATAAAGAAGGCTGAACACCGAAGAACTGATGCTTTTGAATTGTGGTGGTGAAGACTCTTGAGAGTCCCTTGCACTGCAAGGAGATCCAACCAGTCAATCCTAAAGGAAATCAACATTGTATATTCATTGGAAAGACTGAAGCTGAAGCTCCAATATTTTGGCCAGATACAAAGAGCAGACTCATTAGAAAAGACCCTGATGCTGGGAGAGATTGAAGGCAGGAGGAGAAGGGAGCAACAGAGGACATGATGATTGGATGGCATTATCAACTCAATGGACATGAGTTTGAGCAAACTCCAGGAGATGGTGAAGGACAGGGAAGCCTGGTGTGCTGCAGTTCATGGGGCTGCAAAGAGTCGGACACGACTGAGCGACTGAACAACCACCACCCTAATCTACATAGGCACACTATTTTGCATACAATATTAGAGTTTTCCCAGAATACCCTGAAGTTCATCTGTGGACCTTTTTCTTTAGACTATGAACTTCTGGAGGGCAAGGACTGGGCTTCTGCGCTGATGTGTGTCCTGTGCCTACACAAAGTGCCTGAGATAAAGGAAGTGCTGATAAATATTTGTTGAAAGCTAAAAGGCAGAAGCAAACCTGTATTTGCTTGACAGAAGCCAGGCCAGGGTGTGCAAACGCCAGTGGCATCAGTGCCATGAGGGGCTTTGGTGGTGACAGCCCTGTCACTGTTCTGGACCTGATGGTGTGTGAGCTCTTCACCCTTCTGACCCTCTGGTCCTGACCTAGTGTGCAGACCTGAGACATGCAGGTCAGTGGTGGACTGAGGAAGAGATGAGAAGTGACATTTTGAGGATGCTCACACTGCTACCTGGTTTTTGCAATGGCATGATATCAACTTATTCTAAATGCTTCACTAAAGTCATTATTCAGCTGCATTTACTGAGCTTGATAAATGCTGAGGACTGAATGACCATAACAGCTGGTCTGGGTCACTTAAAGTCCCCTGCCACTGCTAGAGAGGCAACAAGAGGGACCATTATTATCATTGCCATTTTTAGAAACTCCTGTATTACTGACACCCTGTGAGCCATGCTGAACACTGTCACGCGGCTCGTAACTGGCTCAAGGGTAAGTTCTATAAGTTCAGGAAGGGATGGGACTCCATAGTAAAGAGAACTGAGTCCCAAATATCAGGAGCTTAATTGAAAAGGGTCTATCAATTTGGAAGTCCACAAATTCAGATTCTCCAAAGTCCTGCCAGAATGACAGATTCACAGTGAACTGGTTTGGTGCTGAGCACAGCCACCATTCACACACCGTCTTCCCTGGTGGTGAGCTCCCTGTGAGTGAGTCTGGAGTCTTCGCTGAGAGTTTTCCTCCATCTGGGGCCACCTGTGTGCATCAGATCTATTTTTATGTCCTTGAATCAAAAATGAATCCCTTTGAACACCTGGGAAAGCCCGTATTTTATATGCAACTTTGCATATGCAAAGAGATACGAGAGGGCACTTCTTACCTCTATTTGCTACAGTATTCAAGGCACTAATTAACATAATGGATGCTCTGGGGTTTGAGTTCAGGAAGTGTGCCAGTAGGTGAAAGTGAAGTCGCTCAGTCGTGTCCGACTCTTTGCGACCCCATGGACTGTAGCCTACCAGGCTCCTCTGTCCATGGGATTTTCCAGGCAATAGTACTGGAGTGGATTGCCATTTCCTTCCCCAGGGGATCTTCCCAACCCAGGGATCAAACCCGTGTCTCCTGCATTGTAGACAGATGCTTTACCGTCTGAGCCACCAGGGAAGTCCGTGCCAGTAGGTAGATAGATGCTATTTGCTTTCCCCAGATGCACTGAAACCCCAACTCTAGCCCAGCTGAAATATGCTGCTGGTCTAGCTTAATAATAGACAGTTGCCATATTTTATTTTTTTTTAAGAATTTTTATGTGGGCCATTTAAGAAGTATTTAACTTGTTACAGTATTGTTTCTGTTTTACTTAATTTATTTTCTTGGCCATGAGCCAGTGGGATCTTAGCTCCTCAACCAAGGTTCAAACCTGAACCCCCTAAATTGGAAGGCAAAGTCTTAACCCCTGGACCACCAGGGAAGTCCCATGCCTTATTGGTAAAAATTAACTAATGGCTTTTTCTTCATTCTTGTTCTTCGTTACCTTTCCATATATTTGGCATTGTTGACGCTCCTGTCATCTTGAATTTCTCCGCCTCTGCTTGCTAAACCTGCATGATTCTGCTTCTGTTGGTTTGCTTTTTATTCTCCAGGGGCTTCTACTGAGCCCCATTCTGTTTTTCCTTCTCTACACAAACTTCTCCACAGTGTACCGTTTTGTATCTATCTGTTACTCACTCACTCACTCACTTACTCCTGTTCACTCATTACTCAGCCTCTCTCGTGTCCCTTATGTGGTACTCGGCTTAGAGAACACCAAGATGAATAAAATCCAGTTTCTGCTTTCAGGGAGGCGTATAACCAATAAGTGGTAGCCTGGCTCAGTGTCTGGCTCTTGCACACATTCCAGTGCTCTTTGCCCTCTGTGTAAAGACTCTAAGGTACACATGAACACTCAGTTTTAATCTCACGTCTTCCGTGACTCCTTTGCCTACACCTCTATCCTTCACTGATTTTCTTCTCCATCAAACTGTTCTAGTCAGGAGAACTGGGTGTTATACCTTCCTCAATTTAGTTAGGTTGGGGAACTCATCTGACTTGTATTGGACTTAATATCTCCATCTGTGAGATGAGAAGGTCGTAGCACCTGGATTCTTCCATCTCCAAAATGCTATGATTGTTTACGATTGGAGGAAGGTGGTGGCTAATACAAAACAGCAATTGTATAGTGAAGCTAATGCATTTTGGGGGAAAATTTAGCATCCTCATGGGGGTTGCTAGCACATCATAAAATTGTTCGCTGGTCTGGAAAATATTTATCTTTATCACTTATTATAATTAGCCAGTTGCCAGAACTAGTAACTTGTTCTGATAAAGGGAAGGCAGGCATGGGAGAAGTTGACATTAAAGCAGGATAAGTGGTAGCCTTGAACTTTCTGGAAGGCTATGTAGGGACTGTCCTCATATAGGGACTGTTCTGAGATCTTTGGCTTTTAAGTAAGTTTGTGCCTTAATCCATAAATTTATGTGTTGTTCATGTTAAGTACATTTCTGTAGAGTAACAGTTCTGCTTTGGATCTTGAAAAATAACTTCTTGATTAGAAAAATAATATTGTTTTCTTAGTCATTGATATTTTGAATTTAAAAAACAGGTCCATTCAAGCTAGTTGACTAAAGGGTCATGTGTACCTATGTGAAAGGATGAAATATTATATGGCAATGAAAAGAAGTCACATGCAGCACTCTTGAACCTTACAAATATAAGGTTAAGCAGAAGATGCCAGACATAGAGCAATACCTACTACATGGATCCATTTATGTGAATTTCAAAAACAGGCAAAACTAACCCATGATGTTAGGAACCAGAATAAAGGTTACCTTTAGAATGTAGGGAAGGAGCTAGAGAAGGTCTTCTGGGATGTTAGTGTTGTTCTATCTCTTGACCTAGGTGATGGTTACAGGCATGTGTTCAGTTCGTAACAATTCATGGAGCGTGTGGTTTGTGTGCTTGTCTGTGTCTGTGTTATATTTAAGTTTTAAATGTTAGAAAACGCTTGAGCTGTACAATGTAGATTCCTGATTCCAAGTGCAAGAAAAGTATATTTAGGTAGGGACAACCCAGCGTAGGTGAGAGCAGGGGGGCACAAGAGCTGAGCTCTGGAAATTAGGTGTGTGGAGAAGACATTCCAGTTGGGCTAGCAGCAGGCAGAGTGAAGAAAGTGGTTAGATTGAAGTAAAAGACGTGCACCAGAGTGTGTAAGGTGGGAGCTGAGGCTGGGAGGTAATTCTGGGAAAGACCATGGGTGGGGCTTTGAGTACCTAGCTGAGCAGCTGGGTTTCTTCTTTTGGATCGTGGAAGATCATGGGTGATTTGGCCTATGGATAGCAGAACTTCAAGGTGTTGGAAAGGAGGGGAGTCCAGAGCACAGAGCGGTAGGGGTGACACAGCTGTCACGGTGGGACTGGAGAGTGGTAGACGAGGACTCTGAACTCTGAGACTGTCTGAGATGCGTCTGGTGGCGTTGACCTTGGCTAGTGTTCCAACTCCAGTTCTTGCTAATGTAGATGTGTTTGGGTTTGCATCCTTTCCTAAGTGGGCTTCAGGGGCATCAGGCTCAGGCTCAGTGTTCAGGGACAGCTCGGTAAATTGCACTCCTGAGGACTCCCCCATGATTGGATCCTTCTCGGAAAGTGTGTGCTCTTACCTGAGCCAAGCCTGCTCACCTCACTCCAGTGAGAGCAACCGTGGGACCCATACGTGAGACCCTTCCATAGTATTGCCCCTCTCAGCCTTGATTGTGCAAGTCTGTTTGTGGCAATAGAAGCCTCCATGTGACGGTGTCCAAGCCTGGGGCTTCCCTGTGGACAGGACATGCTGGAAACTGGCCAGTGTGCCTCATTTGGGCTAATGTGAGCATTGCAGAGCCCCCTCTGTAGAATGCAGACAGTGGAGGACACTTCATTCCAGGAACCCCAGGCAAGAAGGGTTCAGCAAAATTCTCATGTAGAGAACCATCTTCCATTGTCTTCAGTCTGGTTGTTTGTAGACAACCAGATATGCTGTCCAAGGAGAACACAATAGATTAAGGCAGAACTGTGATCTGATGAGATGTATTCCAGGGCCAGAAGTGACAGTGTTTCAAGGTGAAATGGTTAATATCTCATAAAAATGCTTGCTCCTTGGAAGAAAAGCTATGACAAACCTAGACAGCAAACTAAAAACCAGGAACATTACTTTGCCAACAAAAGTCTATAGAGTCAAAGCTATGGTTTTTCCAGTAGTCATGTATGGATGTGAGAGTTGGACCATAAAGAAGGTTGAGTGCTGAAGAATCGATACTTTTGAACTCTGGTCTTGGAGAAGACTCTTGAGAGTCCCTTGGACTGCAAGGAGATCCAACCAGTGATTTCTAAAGGAAATCAACCCTGAGTATTCTTTGGAAGGACTGATGCTGAAGCTCCATACTTTGGCCACCTGATGTGAAGAGCCGACTCACTGGAAAAGACCCTGATGCTGGGAAAGATTGAGTACAAGAGAAGAAGGGGATGACAGAGGATGAGATGGTTAGATAGCATCACTGACTCAATGGAGATGAGGGACAGGGAAGCCTGGCATGCAGCAGTTCATGGAGTTACCAAGAGTTGGACATGACTCAGCAACTGAAACAACAATAGCAAAAAAGACAAGGAAAACAGGAATTGTTCTTTGTCAATATTACAGGGTAGTAGAGCTTCTTGAAAGAACAGCGACATTTGATTATGGTATGTTTATGATTTCCTAAGGCACTTCATGGGAATTATCTTTTTTTCCATTTTGGGCTTTTCAACCAGGCTGTGAAAAAGATAGGGAAAAGAGCCCTGCTTATCATGTGAGGATTTACATACAGATGTCTGGAAAGGTGAGATGATTTGTCCAGTCTCAAAGGTGGTAAGAAGTAGAATTTGAAACCGGGTCTTTTGGCTCCAGGTCCAGATTTTTCTGAGTACATTAGCTGTATTTCCCCTGACAGGATTCAGCTGCCCTGCAGTAATCCTAGGAGACATTTAGCCCTAGGGACACTTGGCTTAGCAGTCTCCAAAAACAACTGATGGGAAGGTGGTCCATGTTGGGTTGAGGGGACAGAGGAGAAGAAAATGAGAGAAGCAGAATAATAATTGCTGTCCATCAGGTGAGTGCAGTGTTCCTTTTCTTAAAAAGCAACTAGGACTGGGCTATAGGCATTGAGAGGACTGGAGAGGGAGCAAGGAAGATGGCAGCATCAGAGGGGGCAAACCACCATCCAGCAGCTTGCTGGTGAGGCTACCCCCTGACTCTTTAGCCGGGTCAAATGTATAGACAGCATGGGAGGCGCCAGTTGGTCAATGGATGGCCCAGCTGGACTGATGGCTAGTTCCCGGAATGGATGGGCCCAGTACTGGAATGGATGCCACTCCCTGTAACTTCATAAAGAATATAAAAATCCAACAGTCTAAACCTTCCAGCTGCTACACCATGTGCTTGCTCATTAGAGACAACGTTATAGCCAGGACAGAAGTCCGGATGAGTGAGAAAGGAAGGTGTTAGTCGCTCAGTCATGGCAGACTCTGCAACCCCATGGACTGTAGCCTACCAGGCTCCTCTGTCTATGGGATTTCCCAGGCAGGAATACTGGAGTGGGTTGCCATTTCCTTCTCCAGGGGATCTTCCCAACCCAAGGATGGAAACTGGCTCTCTTGCATTACAGGCAGATTCTTTACCACTTGAGCCACCAGGGAGGGGTTCATTTCACCTGTTAGGTGCTACTGGTCTGATGTGGAGTGCACTGTGGCTTTTGATTAAGGTAGTTACTACAGAAGGTTCTAGGTGGCTGAAAAACCTGGATGAGCAGATCTGACCTTAGAGGTAGCATGATTAGCTGAATGCAGAGCAACCATCTGGCTTTTGGGGGTTGCCTAACACGCAGAAGATCCTATTACAGTCTGATCCATGTATCTTTGCCTTCATTAAACTTTCTCTTTTTTCTAATCTGGCCATGCCCATGTAGCACATGGGCCCTGGGCTCCCTGAACAGGGTTCCAGGACTAGATTGAACCCAGGTCTCCTGCATTGCAAGGTGGATTCCTAACCACTGGACCACTTCCATTCCTACTGAAGGGGAATCTCCTTCAATAACATTTTTTAAAAATTAAAAAAAAAAAAGAATTTATATGGATTCACCATCTCTTCAACATTTGTTTTTTTTCATATTTCTTTTTTTTTCAATATGTATGTGTGTTAGTCACTCAGTTGTGTCCAACTCTTTGTGACCCCATGGACTATATATAGCCCAGCAGGCTCCTCTGTCCATGGGGTTCTCCAGGCAAGGATACTGGAGTGGGTTGCCGTTTCCTTCTCCAGGGGATCTTCCTGACCCAGGGATTGAACCTGGGTCTCCTGCATTGCAGGCAGACTCTTGACCAATATAGGGGGTATAAGAGTAGAGATACCAAGGGAACATTTCATGCAAAGATGGGCTCGATAAAGGACAAAATGGTCTGGACCTAACAGAAGCAGAAGATATTAAGAAGGGGTGGCAAGAATACATAGCACAAATACACTGTACAAAGAAGAGCTTCACACCCCAGATAATCACGATGGTGTGATCACTCACCTAGAGCCAGACATCCTGGAATGTGAAGTCAAGTGGGCCTTATAAAGCATCACTATGAACAAAGCTAGTGGAGGTGATGGAATTCCAGTTGAGCTGTTTCAAATCTTGAAAAATGATGCTGTGAAAGTGCTGCACTCAATATGCTAGCAAATCTGGAAAACTCAGCAGTGGCCACAGGACTGGAAAAGGGCAGTTTTCATTCCAATCTCAAAGAAAGGCAATGCCAAAGAATGCCCAAACAACCACACAATTGCACTCCTCTCACACGCTAGTAAAGTATGCTCAAAATTCTCCAAGCCAGGCTTCAGCAGTACATGAACTGTGAACTTCCATATGTTCAAGCTGGTTTTAGAAAAGGCAGAGGAACCCGAGATCAAATTCCCAACATCCGCTGGATCATGGAAAAAGCAAGAGAGTTCCAGAAAAACATCTATTTCTGCTTTATTGACTATGCCAAAGCCTTTGACTGTGTGGATCACCACAAACTGTGGAAAATTCTGAGAGAGATGGGAATACCAGACCAATTGACCTGCCTCTTGAGAAACGTATATGCAGATCAGGAAGCAATAGTTAGAACTGGACATGGAACAACAGACTGGTTCTAAATAGGAAAAGGAGTATGTCAAGGCTGTATATTGTCACCCTGCTTATTTAACTTATATGCACAGTACATCATGAGAAACGCTGGGCTGGAAGAAGCACAAGCTGGAATCAAGATTGCCAGAAGAAATATCAAAAACCTCGGATATGCAGATGACACCACCCTTATGGCAGAAAGTGAAGAGGAACTAAAAAGCCTCTTGATGAGAGTGAAAGAGGAGAGTGAAAAAGTTGCTTAAAGCTCAACATTCAGAAAACGAAGATCACCGTGTCATGTGCCACTCTGGCCCTCAGTGCTCCCTCTGAAGTGCATCAGGGCTTGACTTGATGATCTCCAAGTTCTGTCCACACTGAATATTCCAAGAATTGCGGAAGGGTCTACAGCCTGTGTGTGTCTTGTTTGAAGTACCAACATATTTGACCCCCTTTCCTTATGGATCTTGAATACAACTCTTCTATCAACTTAACACAAAGTCTTTCCTAGTTTTTTCACCATGGACGCCCTTTCCTTCTGTTTTCTCTAGGAATCTTTCTAGGAATAATCTTCATTATTCTCCAGGCCACTGTCATATCCTGTGACCCACTGTCTTCCCTCAGTGGACATTTGTAATGACTGTGGTGGATATATGTAGTCCATGTTATTTAATAACACTGCTTTCTGTACTAGAATACATTCATAACACCCACCACTCTCTCATTCTTATGTAAGACATACTCTGTTCCCTCAGCTTCCAAGGACTGACCCACGAATGGATAATTTGACTGAAGGCACAATCCATTGCCTGGCCAGTGATCTATGACCTGTGTGGCTTGGCTGCTGCTGCTGCTGCTGCTAAGTCGCTTCAGTTGCGTCCGACTCTGTGCGACCCCATAGACGGCAGCCCACCAGGCTCCCCCGTCCCTGGGATTCTCCAGGCAAGAACACTGGAGTGGGTTGCCATTTCCTTCTCCAATGCATGAAAGTGAAAAGTGAAACTGAAGTCGCTCAGTCGTGTCCGACTCTTAGTGACCCCATGGACTGCAGCCCACCAGGCTCCTCCGTCCATGGGATTTTCCAGGCAAGAGGACTGGAGTGGGGTGCCATGGCCTTCTCCGTGGCTTGGCTGGGACAGATAAATTGTACAAACAAATGTCTCCTTTTTGAGAGTTTGAACTAAGAAATGTAATGATTCTACCAGACAATGGTGATCTTCCCTCTGGAAGCTCAAGGAGACTTGGTGCCTGGAGTGGCCATCTGGGGCAGGTACAAGCTGATGAGTAATTCCTTTGGTGGGGGCAGAGGTCCCTCCATCTCTTCTTTTTTCTTTTTTTTTTTTGTGATGAAGTGTAGTTGATTTACAATTTGTGTTAGTTTCAGGTGTACACCAAAGTGATTCAGTTATACATATTCAGTTATGTATATTCACATATGTGTACATAGGAATATATATTCTTTTCCATACACTTACCATTATAAGTTATTGCAACAAGCTGATGAGTAATGAGGAGCCCCGTCTGCCCATCATAGAGAGTAATAGAGAAAACAGAAAGTAGAGAAGAGATGGATGAGAGTCACCTCAGTTGCAGAGACATGAGAGTGAAGGACCCTCCTCTCTAATGATTTCTCAGGTCAGGACACTGACAGTTTTATTCCCTATTCCTGGATTTGATGAGGTTGTCTGTACCCATATATCAAACCCCTCTTTATTGAGCACTTTTGAGAAGGTCATTATTTCTCATGACTCAAAAATATTTTGACTAAAGCTCTCTCTTTGCACCAAGTGGAGCCCTTCCCCCTTTCTGAGGAATTAGAAAAATGCCTATTTCTAACTAAACTTTTTGAATTCTTCGTGCCCAAACACTGCCTGATATTTGACTGGCACCATGTAGGTCTATGGCTCAGGTTAGTTCAAGCCAGATTTTTTTCAATGTCACCAGAAACACTAGGGTTTACAGTCCTGCCCTCCTTGACCTCTAACACTGCAGTATCCACCTTGCCTGAATTAACAGCTGTGCTTTTCATGGAACACACACCTAAGGCAACTCTGTAGAGTGCTGTGGAAACAAAGGCCACTCAGATGAGAAGAGGGGCTATGGACTTCCCTGGAGGTCCAGGTGTTAAGACTCTGTGCTTCTGATGCAGGGCGCCCAGATTTAATCACTGGTCAGGGAACTAGAACGCAAATGGTGACAAATGGTGTGGTCAAGACTTCTTACATTTGTCACAGGTAATATCCTAATTTCATCTGGTAATTGCATAGCCATCTGTTAGCTAATTAGCTTTATCCAGAGGAAAAATACACTTCTTATATCTTTATGACAGAAGGTAGTTTGAGAGTGAGGCGTCCTCCAAGCTAGGTTCCTTTCTCCCAAGGAGACTGGGAGGAAGGGTGCCATCTTTCTTGATTCTACTTCAAAGAGATGGTTCCAAGGTCCTAAAGAAAGACTTGCTGGGTCACAAAGCTGGCCAGAGGCTGATTTAAAATTTAAAACTAAAGATTTATGTACATTTAAGATTTATATACATAAACATACTTTAATATTTATGTACATTTCAAAGAACAGACAGAAATCACAAGTTTTCCCAAGTATATGTCTCAGAAAGGGGAAAGAGACAGCTCTTCTCTTATTTTCAACAGGGAGAATTTAGCCTTGTAGGTGAAAAATTAATCTAATAAACAAATGGAAATTTTATTTGAGCTGACTTTGAGGATTATAACCCAAGAAGAGTATCTCAGAAAGCTCTGAGAACTGTTGAACCAGTAAAAAGTCAAGACACAGTTATATGAGTTTCTTGACATATGACAGAGGGTTGTATATCAAATGACATATTATCGACAGTTTATATAATCCAGATCTATACTTCATTATGGGCTTCCCTGGTGGCTCAGATGACAAAGAATCTGCTTGCAATGTGGGAGACCTGGGTTCAATCCCTGGGTTGGGAAGATCCCCTGGAGAAAGGAATGGCTACCCACTCCAGTATTCTTGCCTGGGAAATCCCATGGACAGAGGAGTCTGGCAAGCTACAGTCCACTGGGTCACAGAGAGTCTGACACGACTGAGCAACTCACACACACACACACACACACACACACACACTCTTCATCATGGTAGATCAAGTTACACCTTATAAGATCAAAAAATGTTATTTTTGGGGGGTGTGGCCTCCCTATGTGGCAAGTGGGATCTTCCCTGATCAGGGATAGAACCCAAGTCCCCTGCATTGGGAACCCAGAGTCTTAACCAGTGGACAATCAGGGAAGTCCAGAAATGTTATCTTTAAGGGGTTGTCCTATTGATTCTCAGAGAATGTGGCTTTTTATGTTTGAGCAGGTATTCCTGCAAACTGGGGAGGTTTGGTTGATGCATAATTCAGATATACATGCTCAGTGGGGGAAGAGAGGAGGCTAAAGGGCAGAGAAGAAATTTTTCTGTGTAAAATTTCTTGTCTTGCTATAAAATATGAATTTTACCTCACAGCCTCTTACTTTACTTCTATTTGACCTTACCCAGCCCTCTGGGAGTCCATTCCTGCAATGCTTTTTGATTTCTCCAAGCTTTGTCAATTATCAGGTAAATGCCTGTGCTGGGCTAGGTAGGAATCAAAGTGAGCACACTTGATTCCCATCTGATAGTGACAGATGAATATAAATCAAAATGAGGGTCACTTTTGACTGGAGAGCTTTTTTGTTTCTCATCTTTAATTTTTAACTATAAAAATACACATTCATTGTGGAATTTCAGCCAGTACTGAAAATAAACCATGAGAATGTTATCAGCCAATTCTACTCTCCAGCAGCAAACATTATTAATTAAGCAATTTATGCTTTTGAGACCGCATACCTCAGATGGGTCTTGAACCCACATCTTTTAACCGAGATCATACACTTGGTCTTAGGACTTAATAAAGCTTAGGTTCTTGATGTATTGTCACAGAAAGAATTCAGTTAGAGACAGTAATTGGTAAGAAGTGGACTTAGGAGAAGCACATTCCACAGACAGAGTATGGACTGTCAGAAGGTGAGAGGCCCTAAAATATGGGGTGGTTAGTTTTTATGGGTTGAGTAATTTCATAGGCTAATAAGTGGGAGATTTCCAGGAATTAGGCCACCGCCCACTTTTTGGCCTTTCATGATTGGCCTCAGAACTGTCATGACACTGGTGGGTGTGTCATTTAGCATGCTAATGAATTATAAGGAATGTATAATGAGTCTCAAGGTCCACTGGAAGTCGAATCTTCTGCCATCTTGAGCTGCGTTGGTTCTAACTAGTTTTTTTGGGTTTTCTTTGTCTTTCAAACTTTTACTTAAGGGAACTGATCCATGATGGATTTTAGATCTTGTTGAATGCAGCCACATCCACAGACTGTACCTATTTGTCGAAAGCAGTGATCTGCTCCTCCAGCTATCTGTTCCAACTTTGTCGTCTTCAACTACACATTGTATTTGAAATTTTTTAATGCCATACCCAACCAGAACTAGTTTAGAAGAGCCCCAGACTAAGCCATCTGCTTGAATGCTTCTGACACATTCCTCTAGTTCTGCCACATCAGTCTCATCATCCCAAGGTTTCACGTCTAATAAGATGGAAGACTTGGGGACAAGTGCTGGTTTTTTTGCTTTTCTTTGACTCATACTGGGCAAGGCGTTCTTCTCTTAGCTCTTGGCTTCTTCACTTTCCTCCTCCTCCTCAGATCCAAAGAGATCAATGTCATCATCATCTTTACTATCTGTAGCTCCTCTTTCTGTGGTGTCTTCCACATTAACAGGACCATACTTGCCCAAAGCTTTCTTCACTCCTGGCAGGCTGGCCTTTTCCTTCTCATAAGATTTGATGTGATTATACCAATGCAGGGCATGACACCAGTCGGCAGGTGGTGGGCCAGAGACGGCTTCAAATACTGCCACATCTGCGTGTGATGGCACATACCCCTCGAAGTAACTCTTGTCCGCCAAGTAGTCATTGAGCACCGGAGGCCAGCAGGGCTTTTCAAGTCTCCACAACCCATGGCGATTGATGGCTAATCTAGAATGGGGAGGCAGTGGAGGAAAAGAGGCAAGCAACCGGTCAGCGCCAAGCGCTGAGGAAAAAAGGCGGTTCTAACCAGTTTTTGTGACACCCTACTGGTGTGTCTTTCTTTTAAAGGTTGTTCCCTGCGGCCTTCCCTCCTGTTTCACTTGTAGAACATGCACATATTTATACAAACTTTTATTTTACCAAAGTGGGATGGCATTATATGAATTGTCTGCAAATTGATTTTCTAAAATATTATTCCATGTCAATACCAACAAAACTACCTAATTTACTTTCAGATGTCACATTTATAAACAGTGGACGCTGAGATTTCTAGTATATTGTTAATGGTGCTAAAATTCATTAGCATAAATTGCTACTCTTAGTTCTTGTTGTTGTTTAGTCACTAAGTTGGTCCAACTCCTTTGTGACCCCATGGACTGTAGCCTGTCAGGCTTCTCTGTCTGTGGGATTTCCCAGGCAAGAACACTGGAATGGGTTGCCATTTCTTCTCCAGAGGATCTTCCTAACCCAGCGATTGAACTTGCATCTCTTGCATTGCAGGCAGGATTATTTTTTTACTGCTGAGCCACTAGGGAAGTCCTGATTATTTTGTAATAGAATACAAGTTTCTTCCTTATTACAGGGTGACTACATTTTTATATTCTATATTTATTAATATAGAAAGAATACATGTATACATACATACGTGTTTAAAAATATTTGATGTGGTTATTTCTAGATAGTGTAATTATGGATGATTTTAATAAATATTTTAATTAATTAATGTATTTATTTATTTTTGGCTGCACTGGGTCTTTGCAGCTGCTCGTGAGCTTTTTCTAGTTGTGGCAAGTGGGGGCTACTCTCTAGTTGCGGTTCGTGGGCTTCTCCTTGTGGTAGCTTCTCTTGTTGTAGTACTCCTGGCCTTTATGTGCATGGGCTTCAGTACAGTAGTTGCTGCTCACAGGCTTAGTTGCTCCAAGGCATGTGGAATCTTCCCGGAGCACAGATCTAACTGATGTCCTTTGTATTGGCAGGCAGAATCCTATCCACTGGACCACCAGGGAAGTCCTGAATGATTTTTTAAAAGTCCCGCTTCTCCTTATTTCTTTAAAATGAAAATGTTTTGTTCACACAAAAACGGAAAAATTTCCCAGAACTGAACTTCTGCTCAGGTCAGAGTCCAGTGGAACCATCGTACCTACCTAGGAATGCAAGGAATGAGCCCTAACACTGCATTATCTTTTTTTGGCAGCCTCATCCTTCAGACTGACCTTTCAGTCCACTAAAACCTTCATATTGGTTTAACATTTTCACATGAGCTATGTCCTTGCTTTACTTGCTTGGTTCATTTTTTAGTGTAAGAGACTTGTCATTTGTCCCTGCTCATAGTTTGATCGCATCAGAAAACAACCAGTGCAGTTTTCTAATTGTGAAGGCTCTTTTTTCCTCAGCAGGATCCTTTGGGGGAAACAAAATACTAGAGCTTCACACAGGAGAACTAGCGGTCCCCTTTGAGCCCCTCAGGTAATTTTTCTTGGAACATTTTGAAATCTGACTTGAAATCCATAAAAGTTATGTCTGACCATCTTTCTTCGACAAAAACAAAACAGAAACAGACTCATAGACACAGAGGACAAAGGAGTGGTAGCCAGAGGGGACGGGGGTGAGGGAGCAGGTGAAATGGGTGAATGGGATTAAGAGGTAGACTCCTAGTTATAAACAAGTCATGGGATGTAATGTACAGCACAGGGACAAATGTCAATAATATTGTAATAACTGTGTTGGTGACAGATGGTTACTAGGCTTATCATGGTGATCATTATATAATCTATAAAAATATTAATCACTATGTTATATACCTGAAACTAGTATAATATATCAATTATAATTCAATGTAAAAAAATTCTAGTAAGTGAAATTGTCAATAGGGCAAGAATATACTAGGTGCTCTGCTTCCAGCAGAGGGAGACTTGGAGTTGATACCCTGATTCTGGGGCCTCTGGCACCTTAGTATCTTGCCTTGGAACAGTTTTGCAACCTGAATTTAAAAAGCATCATCCCTCCATGTCTTCCTTTCATCTTAACATCTGTTCTGTAACTTCTGCCAGGTGTTATTTTCCTGTCATCCAAATGCTTTCACTTACAGTTTTGTGATTTCCTTTTGGACTTATACACTATCTGTTGAATCTTTAATCAGATCTGCTTCCTCTGAACACTGTTATCTTTCAGTGGTCATCCTCCAGTCATGAGTTCTACATCAACTATTTGCCTTCTTGTGAAAAGATTCAAGTTCCTTTCCCATTCTGGTCTTCTCTGATGCAGCACTTCCAGGCTTTAGGATTTTATTAAAGTTAACTAATTACAGGGGAAAATCTCTTGAAATTGATAAAAAAGAAATGATATTCCCTCTTATTCCAAACAATCTTAGAATGTCACCATTTTTTCATAAAAGACATAGCTTAATCTTTGTAGGGTTAGAAAGGCTATAACTTCAGAATTAAAAAGTATTGAAACATTATTTCATTTTAGACCAGAAATCCTTTGTCATGGTCCAGCTCCAGTCTGCAGACTCATGCAGGAAACCACTACTGTAATACCTGTTTGTTTGCTTGTTTGTTTTTATTTATTTTTTAAGGATAATTGCTTTACAGAATTTTGTTTTCTATTAAACCTCAACATGAATCAGCCATAGGTATACATAAGTCTCCTCCTTCTTGAACTTTCCTCCCATCTCCCTCCCCATCCCACTCCTCTAGGTTGATGCAGAGCCCCTGTTTGAGTTCCCTGAGACATACAGCAAATTCCCATTGCTTATCTATTAACATATGGTAATATAAGCTTCCATGTTACTCTTTCCATACATCTCACCCTCTCCTCCCCTCTCCCCGTGTCCATAAGTCTGTTCTGTATGTCTGTTTCTCCAATTTAATATTGATTTATTTATTTGGTTCTCCCAGGTCTTAGTTTGGCTTCCCAGGTGGTCCAGTGGTAAAGAATTTGCCTGCCAAGGCAGGAGACATAAGAGACGCAGGTTTGATCCTTGGGTTGGGAAGATCTCCTGGAGAAGGAAAGGGCAACCCACTCCAGAATTCTTGCCTGGAAAACTCAATGGGCAGAGGAGCCTGGTGGGCTACAGTCTATGAGTCACAAAGAGTCAGACATGACTGAGTGACTGAACACACACAGACACACACAGACACACACACACACAGAGCTTAGTTGCGGCGCACAGGCTGGGATCTTTAGCTGAGTCATGTGAACTCTTAATTGCGGCAGGTAGGATCTAGTTCCTTGACAGGGATTGAACCCTGGTCCCCTGCATTGGGAGCCCAGAGTCCTAGCCACTGAACCACCAAGGAAGTCCCTGTAATACATATTTGCTGCTAAGTCGCTTCAGTCGTGTCTGACTCTGTACAACCCCATAGATGGCAGCCCACCAGGCTCCCCTGTCCCTGGGATTCTCCAGGCAAGAACCTGGAGTGGGTTGCCATTTCCTTCTCCAGTGCATGAAAGTGAAAAGTGAAAGTGAAGTCGCTCAGTCGTGTCCGACTCTTAGTGACCCCATGGACTGCAGCCCACCAGGCTCCTCCGTCCATGGGATTTTCCAGGCAAGAGGACTGGAGTGGGTTGCCATTTAGGCAGCTTTATTTAGACACTTTTCTCTTTCCTTGAAAATTATGGAAGTACATGATGCCCATTTTTTTTAGTTACTGTATAATTTACCAGAGGTCCATAAATCTTTTGTTATAAGTCACAAACCCTCCCCCAAATCCTGTTCTCTGACCCCATGTCAATCATCAGGTGTCAGCCTTGTGCTCTTTCTTTTCCAAAGTCAGACTCTTCACACAGATGAAAATACCATCCCCAACCCAACATCCTTCAGAGTCATCTTTGTCCCAGGCTTCTTAAGGTTGTATAACTTGTTTTCACATGTATCAACTCAAATACGAGATTGCCTAATTATAACAGACTCCACATCAGGCCTCAGAACACACTGGAGGAAGGAGTATCATTAGCAAGGTCAGGTCTGCGGAGCGTTCCTCCTACCCCTTTACAGAATCACCAAACAACAGACTGGGGTCTTGTCTTCCTGGGTTGGAGGATGGCTCTGTGCATCCATTGGCATCAACGGATCCTCCTTAATCTAGGAATTCATTATACTCACAAGTGTCAAGCTAGGATTGTCTTTCCTCCTCAACCCTAGTGAAGAGTGGTATTTAGCAGGATAAAAGTAAAGACCTCTCTGGTATAATAATGGTGAACTTATGCTATGGAAAACAGTCAACATGAGCAAATGAAGAAATGGTTTGTCTTGAGCTATTCCCCCTGGATGGTGTTGGGACCGACCCTCAAAATCTCAGGTGCCTCACTTGCTTCTTTCTGCTAGACCAGGACCCTGGGGACTTCCCCGGTGGTCTGGTGGTTGAGAGTCTACCTTGCAATGCAGGGGATGTGGGTCTGATCCTTGGTCGGGGAACTAGGGCCCCACAGGCTGTGGGCAACTAAGCCCATGCACTGCCACAACTGAAGAGAAGCCCAGGTACTGAAACTAAGACCTGACACAGCAAATAAATACTTAAAAAAAAGAGAGTTATAGATAGACCAGGACCCTGGTAGAGAGGGTGGAGCTCAGAGAGAAAGGACCCTCTAGACTCCATCTAAGGAGGATTCAGTGTGAACTGATAGGTCATATGATGAGAAAAGTGATGTCTTGCACCAATTATTGCACACTATCATCAGTCGGTAGGATTATTTTCTATCTGGTTACAAACTGTACCTGCAGCTGTGGGCTTTCGGTATGACATGCCAGAGTGAAGAGAGGTATTCATCAAGATTTCACCACCCCTTTGGCAATGAAATCAGATTGCATTTTTAGCACACGTATTTTGGTATCTGTCCTCGAGGAGGAAGTTATATTTAGCACATTTCCTGCTAGCCACCGAACAGTGCAAGACCTTCTGAGTCTGGAGTTAGTCACAGCCCTGTATGTCTGTCTGTGGAAGGTCTCCTTGTAAACTGCTAGGCCTGTGAGGGGCCTGAATTTATAGCGTGAACTGTAACCATAAATCCTTAGAACCCACCAGGAAAGGTGCTGATTGGGTGGTATGTTCATAGTGATTTCTTAGTCCCTGCCCTTGGAAGGTTAGGAAGGCCCTCGTCAGATAGAGTGTGTATGTGTACACGCTGGCATGTATTCATGTGCTGGGTGTGGTAGTGTAAACAGGGCACTCTGACTGAACTTCCTCAGACTTAAAAAAAAATTTTTTTTAACTGGAGTATCATTGATTTATAATGTGTTAGTTTCTGAATCAGTTATACATATACATGTATCCATTTTTTTAAGATTCTTTTCCCATACAGGTTATTACAGAGTACTGAGAAGAGTTTCCTGTATAACTAGTGTATAACTATACATTTGTCAATCTATTTTATATATCAATTACAATTTCCCAATTTATCCCCTCCCTCTTTTCTTCCCTGGTAGCCATAGGTTTGTTTTCTACCTCTGTGACTCTATTCTGTTTTGTAAATAGGTTCTTTTGTACCCTCAGATCCTTCTTGTACCTGCTTCTGAGCAATGTGTTTGCACTGTGTTGGAAAATCAGGTCAGTATGTTATGCAGCCTCCCAAAGAGAAGTGGTCCTGGAGCAAACAGGGGATGGACTTTCAGGGCCATAGGCCCTACTTCTCCACATGGATCTTCTGCATCAAGGGTCAGAGACACAAAGTCCCTTAGATCAGTGCCTGCAGACAGGGGGCATCAGAGTCTCCCAGGGCATGTGTTTAAATGCAGATGTCACAGTCTAACTCCACACAGGTAGACTGAGTCAAACTCTGGGGTATACAGTCTGGGAATCTATATTTTAAAAAGTACCCCAAGTTGTTTTGTGATGTGAGCAGGTTTGCTGACTACTGTCTCACTTGGCCTTTTCTCCACGGGGATGGTAGCAGCACTCAGTGTTGACATCAAGTCCTTCTGGCTTTACCTCCTAAACATTTCTTGCATCTTCTATGTGTCCACTAGTCCCTGGCCAAGTCCAGGCTGCCAGCATCTCTGGCCTGGACCACCGCAGTGGCCTCCAAGCTTTCCCTGCAGGGACTCGTCCCCCACCAGTCAGTACTCCCCATAGCAGCAGCGAGAGTGGTCATTTCCAGTCTCAGATTCTGTCACACTCCTCCAGATTCTGACCTTCACCCCGGTTATTTCTTCCCATTGCTTTTATTTATTTTACATTTTAAGTCTAATTTGGTTCTGAGTATCAATTACAAGAAAAGTGTTGTAAGCTACAGAATTTTTCATAAATAAGTAAAAGTTCAATAGCTCCATTATAGATGTATTACAAAGCAAATACAGTGAGGAGCTGGATTCACAACTGAAGAAAATTATACACATTACAGTGACTAGAATTAGAATTACCATTATAAAGGCCGGAGGACGATTGGAATTACTTCTTCTTTGATGGTATTTCTAAAATGCATTATTCATAGTGATGGTAGTAACTATCCACAGGTTTTCAAAAACTATAGAGGGAGAGATGCTTCTTTCATTTATTTTATTCATTTATTTTATTTTATTTATATCTCACAATATATGGCACTTGTACTAGGCTCCTCCATCCATGGGATTTTCCAGGCAAGAGTATTGGAGTGGGTTGCCATTGCCTTCTCCATTAAATATCACACATATACATAAAACACAAAATTCCCATTGCTTTTAGATGAACACGACATTCTTTTCATAGCCAGAGGCCCGGGTCCCCACCTACCTCCCCAGTCTCATCTCCCAGCCACTGTCCCTGCTAATCCACAGGCCTGCCCCACCTCCTTCACTGCCCTTCCTTCAGGCTTGGCTTAGAGGTCATCACCTCTCCAGATATGCCTTCCCAACCTCTCAGGGGCCACACTTTTCAGTTGCAGTTTTATACTGATTGATGTAATAATCTGATTAAACACAAATTTCCATGTAGAATGTAATTTCCCATGAAGGCAGGGAACATGTTTCTTCATTATCAGAGCCCTAGTGCTTGGTACACAGTGAGCTCTAAATACCTGCCTTGGGAATTCTTTGGCAGTCCAGTGGTTATGACTCGACACTCCTACTGCCAGGGCCCCAGGTTTGATCCCTGGTCAGGGCATTAAGATCTCACAAGGAATGTGATGTGGCCCCCCCCCCCCAAAAAAAAAAATGAAGCCCCCCCCATGTCCTGGCCTCCATATGCCAGGTGTTGGCAATCAAGCAATCTTCAGTCACAGAGAAGATGCAGGTCCTGGGATGGACCTGAGCTTTGTAATTATACCCAAATTACATTATGTAAGTAAATCACATACAGATTACTAATTTGTCCATTCATTCATAATGGCAAATGCAGAATTAAGTGCCATTTTGAGCTGCTGAATTCTGTGCCTAGCTGGACTCAGCCAGCACAGCAGGCACTGCTGGTAATGATTTGAACATGTTTGGACACTTGGCACACCTCACTTCTCTTGGCTCAATCAAAATAAACATTTACTGAACAAGAACTAGGTGCCAGACATGGCCCTTATTGCTTAAGCAGCTTGTGTCTGGGGAGGAAAGACAGACATGAAATAAGTGACTACCAGTGTAAGTTTTACAAAGGGGCATTTGAGTAAGCCATGGAGACACAGAAGAAGGGACGCAGGTCTCATCTGGGGAGCGGGTCAGTGGAAGGCTTCCCTGCATAATGCATAAGGAATATTGAACTGAGATTGAGGATGAGTGGTTTCCCTGGTGGCTCAGATGGTAAAGAATCTGCCTGTAATGCAGGAGACCCGGGTTCTATCCCTGGGCCTGGAAGATCCCCTGGAGAAGGGCATGGCAACCCACTCCAGTATTCTTGCCTGGAGAATCCCATGGATAGAGGAGCCTGGCAGGCTGCAGACTATGAGGTCGCAATGAGCTGGACACCACTGAGTGGCTAACACTGAGGGCAAGCAGAATAGGGCACAGGAAGCTGTCCAGGTAGAGGCCAAGGTGAACTTCAGATGATAGGGCTATTTAATGGACAGTAGGGAGCACTCAGTTCAGCCTAATTCTCTTGTGAACTGGGGCTTGGCCCACCCACCCCTCATCTATCCTCTCAAGTGGTTGGCTGAGATGACCTGTGCTGACCTGGAGACTGGGCGGGGTCCAGAGAGCAGATGATGCACTAAATGGGAGGGGGGCGGGGAGGCTTGTACATGGGTACCTCTCAGGGCCCCTCCTCTGACTCAGACTTCATAGGAGAGGTTGTGAATTCAGCACCACCCCCAGCACTCTTGTCAGAGCAATATCAAACATCATCACCATGAGTGATTTTGATTCATTTCTTTATTAATATAGAAAAGGAGCCCAAGGCAGCTGGACCAGTAGTACAAAGCACCAGGAGTTAATACTATTCTGGTGAAAGGGTTGGCTTTACAAAAGTGAAGATGGTGGGAGCTACCCTAGTTCTGGGGCCAGGCCCCGCCTACTGCCCAGAACCAGTCCCCAGGAGAGAGTGACAGGTAGGTCTGGGACAGATGAGCTGGAGACCAGAAGTACAGGCAGCAGGGATGGAGGGCCAGGCAGTGAGAACCATCCTGTGCCGATGAGGACAGGGAACTGCTGGCTGGAGGCTCCCCACTGGAACCTGGGCAGAGGTTCACATGAGCAGGCAAAAAAACCCTGCAAATACTAGAGAGGATTGGGATCCAGACACGGCTTGAGGTCGAAGGGCCTTCCCTTCTCTCCATCAGGGGTCACTGTTCTCAGTACTATGGGTGGGGCTTCAGGGCCCAAGGCACAGAGGGAGGCCCAGAGGCCTCCCAGTGGGAGAAAGAAGGGGCAGGGAAGGAAGCACTTGAGTGTTCCCGGCTTAGGCAGCCAGGGCTGAGACACAGAGCAGGAAACCAGAATCCCCGTACAAAGAGGCTGGAATGTGTGGCCAGGTGGGCTTATCCTCGGCCAGGACCAGCCCCGTGGCCTCCATGCCTGCCTCAAACCTTAGCAAATAGAGTCTGCCAGGAGCCCTGAGCTGTTTCTCCATGGACCAGCCATGCCTTGCCCTGCCCTTTGCCTCCTCTGCTAATGTGAGCTTTGGATATGACCTCTTAGGTCACGGGAGCTCCAGGACCTGCTCTTGGCAGTTCCCCAACCAGCCCCTGAACAGAACTGGCATGGGGTAGGGGGGCCAGGGGTAATGGAGGAGGAAGATGTCCTGCATGGAACCTCCTCCCTCCTCCCGCAGACACACTCTAGACCTCGGCAGGCTGTTAAGAGCCTCTCCTTTGTCTGGGAGGAGCAGGTGCCCTCCCTTGGCACAGGGGGGCGTGGCTTGGTGCAGTCCCTTCACAACCACTGCCCAGTGACGCCGGCATGGAGAGAATGGAGTGGCACTCTACAACCCTTTATGCTCTTCCCTGGGATGGGAGCTCAAGGCCTCTTGTGGCTTTTGCTTCCAGCCTTCAGTGTGGGGTCATAGCGCTCTTTGTTCTTCTGTGGCCCTGCCCTGGGGACAGCCCGAGACTCCGTCTGGCTGGCACATGTTAGTCGGTGAGGAAAGGACAGAGGGGTAAGTAAGGAGACAGGAAGGTGAGAGCAACTCTCTGGCTTTCTCCTCGTCCTCCGGAAGAGCAGCTCAATCGACTGAGTCGCAGATCTCCTCCACCACCGCGTTGAAGATGTGCGGCTGGTCTGCGTACACGTGGTGTGAGGCACCCTCGATCTCCTACGGAGGGGGGACCCCGACAGGGGCAGGATGGCCCTTTATTCTAGGCACTGGAAAGCTGCCACACCATTTCTTTTTCTTGTAAACCTGCTTGCCTGCTGCCCATAAGCACTTACTTTAGCTAAGACAACTGTCCACCTTTCTCCCCATATCTTGGCACTTCCCAGGGGCAACCAGTGAATCCCAATGTCTCATCCTTACTTCTCCTATGGTCCCTGATTGTATCTTTCCTTCCACACTAGTCCCACCATGCCCATGTCATCCACAGGTTCAATACCCAGGACCCAGGAGGCACCAGTCTAAGTAAGCACGAAGTGAAAATTCTTCAGTTGTGTCTCTTTGTGATCCCATGGACTATAGCCCGCCAGGCCCCTCTGTCCATGGACTTCTCCAGGCAAGAATACTGGAGTGGGTAGCCATAAGTAAGCACACTCCTTAGCAAATGAAGGTGGAGGCAGGAGAATGGTGGGAAGGCTTCTTGGCAGCCTCTATTGTACCCAGCTCTGATGTGGAGTGAGAATTACAGGGGAAGAGGAGCAGCATGCTCCCTATGCCTGACTACTGGACAAGAACCTGCCTTTTAGCTTGACTGGCTACACAGAAGCGAGGAGCCCTGAATTACGATATTACAGAGAGCCAACCCTTTCAAATTCATGACCCCATCTCAACCTTTCCACTCTTTCTCCCTGACTCTCCCATCACCCTTCGCTACCTGGTCTCTTAGCTACACTGAGTCAATCAACATGTGCTGCCTGTTGCAAGATTTCCCCCTCAGTCTGTCTCCTCTGGCGGCAACGTACCAAGTCTCGGACGTAGGAATCCGGCCGCTGCAGCTTCACCTTTTTCCCCGTGCTGGTGTCTATCCAGGTGTTGGCCCCATAGATCATGGTGATGGGCACATCTTTTCGAATCAAGTGAATTGCTCTAACATGGGGCGCCGGGCCCAGCCGAAGGACTCCATCATGGCTTTGAATGCCGTCTCCCCACTGGAAAAGCAAAACAGGGCGAGGCGATGAGTAAATGCCACAGCATAAAATGTCAATCTGTGGGTCTCTCGGAGCCTGGGGCAGTATCTCTGGCCTCTTTTTGTTTACCTCCAAGCCCAGCACTAGGCTCATTAAATGTTAGGAAGATTACGAGACAGGACTGAGTCTCCACAGGGTCTGCACACAGATGAGGTAGGAGGGACACACTTGTGAAAACCCCATGGCACTGAGGAATGCCATATTAACCTGTATTAAACACAGGTTAATATGTATTTAACAGCTATTGATGTGGCAGCCTGGGCGGTGGGTGGGCACATATGAGCAAGACACAAGCAGTGCCTGCCCTCCCGGAGTTCCCATTTTCCTCATCCTTCAGGCGTTACATAATGAATTACAGGATTAATTTAACTTCAGATTTCCCAAGAATTATGAAAGGGTAGTGGAGTTCTAGGAGAACACAGACTAGGGAGTTGGCTGGCTGGGGCTGGAGGAGAGGGTCGAAGGGCTCCTGGAAGTGGGCTCTGACGGGCAAGAATTACAGAAGCACAGAGGGTTAACTGAGGAGGCTGTGGAATGAGATGTCAGGCTTGCGAGGACCCAGGGGGAGTAGCAGTTTGTGCTACCTGAGAAGCAATGACAGCCAATCTAATCTACGTTGCTCCTTGGTCATTTCCCGAGGGAGAGCTTTCAGAGGCTGTGTCGGGAGGGGTCTGCAAGGCTGGAGGGGAAGCCAGCTGTCCAGACGGCTCTGTCACTTCTGTGGGAAGCAGGAAAGGCTGGGGAGACTGGCACCCAGCAGGCTCGGTCTGTTCAGGGCTTATGTCCCCAGTTTCCTTAGCATCCCTGAGATGAAGGGGAGCCTGAGTTCTGCACAGGTCACCAGGAACAGAGTCCTTTCCTAAGACACTGCAGCACAGTGGAACAGTCATGGACTCTGGAATCAGAGAGACATACCTGAAATCCTGGTTCTACTTTCTTAGCAAGTTGTGGAACCAGAATACACCTTAGTTCTCTCATCTACAAACGGGAGAGAATATACCCACTTTTTGAGGTCATTATGGGGAAGATGAAAATATGTACAAAGCTCCTAAGTTTAGTGAAGCGAAATAGGTATCCCACCCCCAAAATATTATTCTTTCACTAAATTATGTTTTCCAAGGGAATAGTAACAGTTACCATGAACTCAAGATTACAACTCAAAAAGACTCAGGGGCTTATAAAATTGAGTGATGGTGTTTGGGGGAAGCGGCTGGTTATCACCAGTATCATCTCTGCTTCTTCCAGGACCTGAGTGAGTTGTGTGACTACCATGCTCTGTGGCTTAGTTGGGAGGCCATTCATTATAATGAAGTAGGACTGAGACTGGGGAACATTCTGAGGAAAGGAGTAGGGGTGGGTCTGCAAGGCCTCAGAGGGTATGAGGCTGGCACTGAGCCCAGTTGAGAGGGGTCACGAGCAGAAAGCTGATTCGACTGTTGAACTGAGTTTCTAGACTGCTGTTTAAGCAGGGTCCTTCCATCAGTTGAGCTTCTGAGGAATGCTGGATGGGCTGTTCCCACGCTGCCTGAAAGCAGTCTGAATTTGAGGTTAATGCTCAGACAGTGCTATTGGAATGCAAAGTCCCAGTTGCTTCACAGCTTCGGGCTGAACAGGCCTGAAATGAGGCAGGGCAATGCAGCTGCTCCCAGTGATCTTGGCTCGCCTGTGATGCCTCCCAGCAGCTTGGGGTGAAGTCCCCACAGAGGTGATGCCTCCTGGTATCAGCAGCTCACATGGCACTGCCCAAGGGAAGATTACCTCCCTGACTCCGCCCTGGCTGGTGGCTGCCAGGACTGCGGATCATAGGGTACGGGTCAGGGGCCCACTGTCTGAGTTGTCACAAACATAAGCTTGTTGAGATTCTGGGGACATCCTCAATTCTCCAAAAGACAGAAAGGCATTCCTATCCCAACAGTAAATATTTCAAGATGCACAAACATACGTTTTAAAATGTACAATCTTTCCATCAGCAATTCTATTTGTAGGAATGTAGCCTAGAGGTACAGTCACACGTGTGCCAAGGAAGATATACAAGGAGGTTCTCTGAAGCAATATCACATGATATCTCAGACAGAAAATAACAACAAAGTGAGGGAATTACAGGTCTGGGACAGGAGAGGACTTGTTTCCTTTCTTTTCTTTCTTTTCCTTTACAACAATACCATGTTCATAATACTTCTTCAGTTAAAAAAAAAAAAAAAAGATCTTTGCAAATGTTTTCCAGACTCTCTGCCTGTCAGGCTAACTGCTTACCTCCAGGAAAGAGTAAGGGTCTTCCTCTATAGAGACAGGTGATATGTTTAATTAATCTATTATCTTCTCCATCTATTTTTGCCTATCCCTGGGGAAGTCTCTGGAAATAAGCAAGCCTGCTAATGCCTACATTTCCCTAACTGGATGAGAGCTCTGTGGAAGAAAAAAATACAGCACAGACTGATCCTGGGATAGTTCTGGAGTTTTGTAGCAGCTGGAGTTTTAGCTCCAAACCCATTGATGTTGAGCTGACTCCCAGAGCTGCCCTCACCTGGGATTCTGTGCATTGCAGTGGTAGATATACTCTGATATAGTATCATCATCAAAGAAGTCTGCAAACTTGCGCTTGAAGTCTGGTCGGAATCGCTGTACCAGGCCGGGCCCTAGGAGAGAACAGAACGTGGAGGAGCCAGTTTGAGTGGAGAGAAAAGACCCCTGTCATTGTATGTTTTAACAACTTTAACCAAACATTAGTTCTCTCAAGGGTTTGTTTGCTTTGTACACTTAAGGTTATAGAGACAGAGCATGTTAAGTCTTTTGGGAAGCTCCAGGTAACTACAAATGAGAGTCAGTTAGTTGCCGAAGAATTTGGACAGTCTAAGGTCACTGAGGAACCGGATTATTTGCAGCCCAATGAAATCCCAAGATCCTTTCCTCCAAGGATCACAAACCCCACAAGAGTCCATGGTTGAGATGCTTTGCTTTTATGTCTGAGCTATGTTCTCTTTCTCCCTGAGACCGTCTATGGCCTTTTAATCTTCTGAAGGTACTGGATGAAACCAAGAGCCCTCTCAGGTTCAGGCCTGTAACAGAATACAAGTGATGAACAAACCTAACACTGGCATCTCAGACTCAGGGCACAGTTTTAGAGAAATCTGTTCCTTTCACCTTTCTTTAAATAGTCCATACCACAAGCAGTAGGGCACTTGAAACACATTGTAAAAATTAGGCCTAGTCTTCCGGCCTCTCTCTCTCTTCCAGTCTGCTCTGTGTGCGGAGGGGTGAGAAGGAGGCATGGCAGGATCTCCTGGGCACTAGCCCTCCTCCATGGCTGCCAGCCAGCTGCCCCTACCATACTGATGTCTATGCGTGGCCCTGGCCAGAGGCAAGTCCAGAAATGGGGACAGTGATTAGAACAGGGCTCCTGCCTGGAGGATTAGGGAAGGTCTGCTGGAGTGCACAGTGCTGGGTGCCCTAAGACCAGTCCTCTGCCCATTTAGTACCCTTTGGCACCTGTGTCTCTTGTTTTCCTTCCTTTCTCCCCAGACTCCTACCTTCTGCTCAAATGCTCACTTTTCTCTTTTACTCAGAGCCATTCTGTTTCTCTTGAAGGGCCTGGAGAGACAGCTTTTATTCAGCCTCTAGCAATTAACCCCTAATAATTGGCTGCTGAACATTACTGTGTATATATAAGCCATCAGTGCACGATAGTGTCGCCCACCTTTACCATAAAGGGAAGTTGTTTTTACTTCATTAAAAGGCTCCTCTCCAGACAGGAAGGTGCCAGCAGTGTGAGGTCAGAAGGCTGGGGCCTACTAAATTTATGCACTCTGGCTGCCCCGCCTCCTTCCTCCCTTCACTCACAGGATTTGCTAACAGCTACTAAGTGGTGATGTGGTATCTGACTGGGGCAGGGCACGGTGTAGAGGGGCTTGCCTGCCTCTGTAGGTGATGCTGGAGGCTCTGGTTCTGACCTCTCCTGGCAGCAGATGCTGGGTGAGTTGCAGAGATGGATCCGTAGTGAACACGTTGAAATACCAACAGCTGCCACAAACCCACACATGTAGCATAAAAACTCAGTAGAGGAAGAGTCATCTCGAAACCTCTTTCTCTCTCTCTGGGAGCACAGAGTAGAAGTTCTGCTCCATCTGTCTCTTGAATAGAAAAACTTTTTCCATGCAGATGAAGTGTTGGGGTGGGGGGGACCTTCTGAAACTGCCGACCAAGACATTTGGTCCAGATTAACAGCTTTTACTAAAAATGCTAGGCTTATTCCTACTTTTCATGAACAAAAGGGGATGGTGAGCGTCCAGACACAGGGGGGCTTCTAGAATGGAACAGCTGTGGTTGGAGGAGACAGTTTCTCTATCTGCAGGCTACTCACCCCAGGGCCCAGCGACTCGAAGAACAGCCAGTGGATTGGAACGCCCCAGGACAGAGGCCACAGCCTTGACCCAGGTCGGGGGTGCACGGACCTGACTGGGGTCAGCTGGTCGGAGGGGAAAGCCCCATGGGTCCACCAGGATGAGGTGTTTAACTCTAAAGGAGGGAAAGGGAGAAGACAAGTTTTCTTTGCTTGAAGGTACCACAGCCCTTAAGTTGCCCAGGAAGAGAACTGGAAATGAGTAATGGAAGATAACCATCAAGGCACTGTTGTGATGGAGACAGGTGGCTTCTCCTTACCTGTCAGGGTACTTGATCGAGTAGGAAGTGGCCAGGAATCCTCCCAGACTGTGCCCCAGGAGGATCATACTGGGGATTCCCATGCTCTCTCGCCACGTCTCTATTGAGGTCACAAACTCGTCCTCGGCCCCCTCTGGATCCCTTGGGAACGTCGGCCTCGAGCTTCGCCCGAAGCCTAGCAGATCGAAGGTGTGCAATGTGCGGCGGGTGCTCAGTGAATCCATGTTGAGGATCCAGAGGCCCACGCCGCCCCCAAAGCCGTGCACCATCACCAGTGGGGTGCGGTCCCTGAGCTCAGGGCTCACTGTCACTGTCCAGATCTTGTTCTGGTTTGGGAGGGACACATATCGGCCAGGAACTTGTTCTGGAGGCCTGGGGAGAGGGGGTCCAGGGCAGAGGGATAAGACTGTGTGCTGACCACATCATCTTTTTGCTTGGACTCCCACTTTTCAGCTCTCTCTCATCCCCAAACCCTTCCTGGCCTCTCTCACCTTTCCTTTTACAACTCTCTGATCATACAGCCTAAGAGTTCAACTCCAGGTACAATTTGTAGATGTCTAGCGTTAGTAGTCTTAATTGCTCAGTCGTATCTGACTCTTTGCCACCTCACGAACTGTAGCCTGCCTGCCAGGCTCCTCTGTCACTGGATTCTCCAGGCAAAAATACTGGAGTGGATTGCCATACCCTTCTCCAGAGGATCCTCCTGATGCAGGGATCGAACCCGGGTCTCCTGTGTTGCAAGCAGATTCTCTATCATTTGAGCTACAGGGAAGATCCTTGTAGATATCTGTAGGCATTAAGAGGGGCCATTGTATTCCTTGGGCTCCCTTTGGGTCCAGGGTAGAAGTGACCCCACAGAGCTCTGGCATTCATCACTCTTGTACCTGTATATGCCTGGGGCTTGACCGAGGGAGAGTGTGTCCTCACTGAGGGTAACTGGGAGGGTCAAACCAGGTCCTTCTTAGGGAAAGATGAAGGTGGGCAGTGTTTGCTCTGCTGGCGTGAAGGCAGTCACACAACAGAGCTACCTGAGGTAAGTCACATGGATTTCAGACAAAGGCTTGAAAACTGTTCTGTGGCTGTACTTACTCAGGCCCATAAGAGAGAAGGTAGCCATGGCTAGGGCAGTAGGTGGAGGGCAGGAAAGGTCATATGAGAACTACAGGAAGATGGGGCCCAAGGGTCTTGTTTGAGTTGGTGGCTGCTGGTGCTCCTAGGGGGATGCCCTGACCCCACAGAACATTGCCCAGGAGAGCTGGCCAGTGGGAATCCCCAACTACTCTGGTAACTGGACGAAGGGGAGGGGTGGCTTATTGGGTAGAATACAAGGAACAGTATTATTAGGGAATATAGGATTGCTGGTCCTTGGCTAGAAGGTGGTAAATCTAAGTGTTTGTCTGATGAGAAAGGGAGAGATGGAAAAAGAATAAGAGAAGGAAGAAGTGAATGTGTATTTGTACACACTGTGTGTTAATAGGTGGTACAGGGTTTGAGGTGAAGTTGTGGGATGTGGCAGAATGGTTTCTGCTGGATGGTTTCTGTTCTGATGGACGGGGCGGGAGATGTTAAGGAACCGCTATCATAGAATGTGCATCCTCTGCCCAAGTTGCTTCCCTCCAATCATGGACATCCCTCCATCGAGCATTGTCAACCAGGAATCAGTGGGCTCAGTGGGCCAGGCTCTGGCAAGACCCTTTATCCCGGGGCTCCCAAGGAAGGTGGCACAAGCTACCTTCTACTTACACTGGAGGATCCTGGCTTCTACGTTCTTCAGTTGAGACATGGAAGTGGGGCGCCAAGTGGGCAGCCAGCTGCTCAGCCAGCCTTGAGGCCTGGGACAGGAACACACAGAAACATTCACTAGCAATATTGCAAACATTGATACCCCCAGTCTTGCTGGCAGTTACAAAAGAGTTATCAGGGTGCAGGGTGTTTCCCAGGCTCAGGAAACCTGCTCCTGTGGCAGTCAGCAATTCCATGGCAGCCTGATAAACTGTTACTCTTCTCTGGTAAATGGTTATTAGCAACAACATACCCTTTGTTTCAACAGATACTCAGAATACTATGTGTACAGCACTTTACAGTTTATAAAGCCCTTTCACATTTTTTAATCTCATTTGAGCTTTACAACTCCCCTTTGTTATTGGTTATTATAATGTTCGAGGAGGGGGAAAAAGGGGGGGAAAAGGGGGAAAAAAGCCAAGTTTTAACTAATGTTTCAGTTCTCCTTTGCCATCCCTAGGGGGGAAAAGGGGGAAAAAAAGCCAAGTTTTAACTGTTTCAGTTCTCCTTTGCCATCCCTAGGACTCTATGTTCCTTTAGAGTAGGACAAATTCCCATGCCACCTGCCCTCCTGGCAGAGTACCAGGGTTGGTGTACGCCTGCTTCCCAGCCCTGGGAGTCCAGAGCACTGTGTCAGTGGCCAGTGGGGCTCTCAGGCAATCAGTCCAGCCTTGAATGACGTGTTGGGATAGGCAGGGAGTAAGAGGAGGGAGACCTGGGTTCAAGCTCAGTTTTGATTCCCTGATAGGACACATGTTGCCTCTGGCCTTGTTTCCAGATTATATATGAGTAGAAAGCTCACCACCAATGGCTTGCAGTAAAACAGGTAAGATGACCCATCTTGTTTTCTACTTTACACCCAGGGGACTTTAAGTCATTGCAGGGTACAGGTTGAAAGTCCCAGTGTTAATTTTTTTAAAACCCTAGATTTACGTCATAGTAATGTCATTTATGAGCAGAGTGGTGTTGGCCTGATAAATAATCTGTCTTTGAGCATCCAGATATGAAAGGAATCTCATAAGGTGCCTGGGATAAAACAGATGCTCAATGAATCACTTTTGTTATTCCTCTTCCATCCCATATTTTTCTTTTCTTGAACTCTGCCTGGATGAAGTGGATTTCAGGATGGACATTACCAGCTATGGGGCCTGTAAACATCAGAATAGTCAAGCAGGGGCATTCTGTGAAGGAATGAGGGCAACTACTACAAATCCTCTCTCGCTACACATCGGGTACCATGCTGCATCATTTGAAGTGCAGAATTTTAGATTAGGCTAGTTCCTTAGAAATCTAGTCCAGTCTCTTAATTTAACGGATGAGCAAAGTGATGCCCAAAGAGGCCATACATGTAGTTAGAAAAAGAAGCAGAACCAGGACCTGGATCTCAAATCCAGGTTTCAGGTATTCCTGGTTGTCCAGTGGTTAGGACTCTGTGCTTTCACGGCTGAGAAACAAGGCCAAAAAAAGAGTCAAATCCAGGTTTCTCCTTGTGTTTCCTCTGGACATTCCAGCCTCAGCTTTTTAAGGCCACACATGGATAGTCAATATACAACTAGTTTTACATTTGCCTGCTTTCTGAAAGAACATGTGACCTAAAGCCAGAGGTCAGAGTTCTAATCCTGGCATCACTATTCTCAGCAATGTGCCCTTAGCACATTATTTAGCCTTTCTCTGTCAGAGTTTTCTCATCTTTAAAAGGGAGGTAATAATAGTATCCACTTCATAGGGTTGTCATAAAGATAAAATACATTAAAGCACAGAATAATGCCTAGCACAATACACACTCTCAGTAAATGTTTTTTCCCTTGGCCAAATCATAAACTATCCACATTCTGTGCTTTTCAAGTAGCAAATCTCAGTTACTCAAGTCTTAAGAGGTTTGAATTACTGAGGCTGCAGCTGAAACTGGTCCATCAATGGCTTTAGCCAAATGAGAGCTGTTCCTCAATCCTACGAAGACTCAGAGCCCTTCAAATGATCCACTGGAATTCCTTACAGGCTTGAAGTGCGGGCACCAAGACCACAGAATGTTGCTGGTCTTAGGAGACAAACTTTCTCTCCATCCTACAGAGACTGTGACAAGTCAGAGCATGTCATCTGGACCCCACATGGCCATGTATCTGCCCAAAGCAGCACTCAGGAGAGATGCTGTCCCAAGGAACAACAGCATCATGGGCTGCTCTGCAGAGATCCTCCGATATCTCGCCTCTCTTCATTGAAAATCCTACCAGTAAAGTGCTGGAAATAGCACCTGGCACACTATCTGCTCAGTACCCCTGGGGAGATGCAGAGGCCTGGGGTGGGGAACTGAGACAAAGAAGCAAAGTGGTCCCTTAGCCATGAGCTTAGCCTGACTGGGGTGGTCTCATCCCTCTAGGGTCAAGGGATCTTTACCCTGATGGTGGGTGAGCCGGAAGAGATTCTGTGCTGTAAGAAGCCTGTTCTAGACCTCTGTGATATTGGGGTCTAACTTCTTTGGACACTGGGTTCTTCATTTGTAAAAAGAAACTGCACTGACTGAATATCAATTCTAATATTCTGTGTTTCCCTAAGTCATTGTAGGTATTGTAAATTTCCTCTTGAAAGCATCACTTTGGAAAGTACCACTCTCCTTGGCAATTCCTTCAAGCCTGGGAAGCTATTACTGTCATAACGTATTAGTCTTGCAAGCAGCTCCAAAATGGGAGGAACACGGGATTCAGGAAAGGCCCAGTTCTGGTATAAGCCCGGCTTGGGTGGAAGCTGAGTCATTCTCCAAGCAACTTTTCCTTGTTCCTATCAGACGGTGAACTGGTTGCCACACCACCTACAGGTGGCATCCCAAACTTGATGTCATTGAGATCGCGGTAACAAAATCCAAAAGCTCTAATTCTGAAACCGTAGCATTAAGGGGATTGTTAATGATGATTAAAAACTATCAACTAGGATTGCTGGCGACTAAGCGTCTCGCCGGGCAAAAGCTAAAGGAACTTGCAAGCCTATAAACCCAGACCAATCCCAGCCCAGGGGAGCCCTCTCTCCGCTTTCCAAGCCTCAGCGTTGCGGGGTTAAGCGATGCTCTTCCTACACCTCCGACTCGCGTCTGGGAGCAAACGCAGACTAGCTGCAGACCTGGCTGCTACCCCCGCACCCGTGTTCCATACACGTTTGCTTTGAGGGATCTGAGACGTCACCACTAAATCTAATCCCAGGGCGCAGGCACTAGAGGAGAGCGAGGAATGATCGCCAAGACTAAAGTGGAAAGTAAGAATCGCTGGGCTGCAGGCAAGCGTTATCTTCCATCGCTCCCTCGGCTAAGCGGCCGCAACTCCCGAGCAAAAGCAAAGCAAACGCAGCCCCCAACCCTCCCCGGAAGCCGACCTGAAAAGGAAAGGCGGGAAGATGTCTAAACCTGTTCCTCAGCCACAGACAGTCCGAGGTTCACGGCCCCGAGAGAGAGAGGGAGAGAGAAAAAAGAGACAAGGTTAACTCACTGCTGCTCCAGATCATCGGCCATAGTAAACAAGCCCTGCCGGGTCGAGCTGAGCCAGCCCATCCCTCCACCTGACGCCAGCACCAGCTGACCCAGAAAAGCGTCGGATAACAAAGTGGGGCGTGGCCAGCGCCGCGGCCGGGGAGGCGGGGTCGCAGGACTCAGGCTGGGCCAGCTGGGACATAGGAGCTGTCTCTGAGCCCCTCTAAGCTAGGACCGCAGTCCGGCCACAGATTTGGGGACAGTGAGGGAGGTAAGTAGTACTGAAACTACGAGTTCCTCCGTCAAACCTCCATTCTCTGATAATCAAAAGGTTACAGAATTACCCCTGCACTTTCCCACACACTCTTCCCTATTACAGACCCCAGTCCTCCCAGGTCCTCTCCTTAGCGTTCCTTCTAACCAGATGCGTAAGATGTTTGTGGATACAGTACCGGTGGAACGCTC
Source organism: Aepyceros melampus (assembly GCA_006408695.1). Lineage (NCBI taxonomy): Eukaryota > Metazoa > Chordata > Mammalia > Artiodactyla > Bovidae > Aepyceros > Aepyceros melampus. Next base: position 121,413 of record SJXQ01009568.1, on the reverse strand, counting down.
CTGCGAAGGGCATGGGAGCTTGTGGCCCAAGTAGACTGCTGCTGCTACTGCTGCTTAGTCGCTTCAGTCGTGTCCGACTCTGTGCGACCCCATAGACAGCAGCCCACCAGGCTCCCCCGTCCCTGGGATTCTCCAGGCAAGAACACTGGAGTGGGTTGCCATTTCCTTCTCCAATGCATGAAAGTGAAAAGTGAAAGTGAAGTCACTGAGTCGTGTCCAACTCTCGCAGATTAGCCAAATTTTAAGGCTGGCTGGCTCCAGAACTTAGCTGAACTGGATAACAAGGCCTGATGTCCCTGGAGCGGGCATCCTCTTGATAAGGTTAAAACCAGACTAGTAGTAGTGGAGGGTAGGAGAATACTGATGGTAGGGTTTGTCAAGGTGGGTTTTTTTGGTTTGTTTTTTCAGGCTTTCTGCTAGACTCAGGAGAGTCAGATTTCTTCTTTCATGTAACAGTGTTAAATTGATCTGATGATCATTATAAGGGCAGGAAGTTCAAGAGAATGGGTATTTAACACACTATTGATACTATGTATGAAGTAGGTTAACTAATGAGAACCTACTGTATAGCTCAAGGAACTCAGTGCTTTGTGGTGACCTAAGTGAGAAGGAAATCCAAAAAAGAGGGTATATATGTATACGTATAGCTGGTATGCAGGTCAGGAAGCAACAGTTAGAACTGGACAAGGAACAACAGACTGATTCCAAATAGGAAAAGGAGAACATCAAGACTGTATATTGTCACCCTGCTTATTTAACTTATATGCAGAGTACATCATGAGAAACGCTGGACTGGAAGAAACACAAGCTGGAATCAAGATTGCTGGGAGAAATATCAATAACCTCAGATATGCAGATGATACCACCCTTATGGCAGAAAGTGAAGAGGAGCTAAAAAGCCTCTTGTTGAAAGTGAAAGTGGAGAGTGAAAAAGTTGGCTTAAAGCTCAGCATTCAGAAAACGAAGATCATGGCATCTGGCCCCATCACTTCATGGGAAATAGATGGGGAAACAGTAGAAACAGTGTCAGACTATTTTTTTGGGCCCCAAAGTCACTGCAGATGGTGATTGCAGCCATGAAATTAAAAGACACTTACTCCTTGGAAGAAAAGTTATGACCAACCTAGATAGTATATTCAAAAGCAGAGACATTACTTTGCCGACTAAGGTCCGTCTAGTCAAGGCTATGGTTTTTCCTGTGGTCATGTATGGATGTGAGAGTTGGACTGTGAAGAAGGCTGAGCGCCGAAGAATTGATGCTTTTGAACTGTGGTGTTGGAGAAGACTCTTGAGGGTCCCTTGGACTGCAAGGAGATCCAACCAGTCCATTCTGAAGGAGATCAACTCTGGGATTTCCTTGGAAGCAATGATGCTAAAACGGAAGCTCCAGTACTTTGGCCGCCTCATGCGAAGAGTTGACTCATTGGAAAAGACCCTGATGCTGGGAGGGATTGGGGGCAGGAGGAGAAGGGGACGACCGAGGATGAGATGGCTGGGTGGCATCACTGCCTCAATGGACGTGAGTCTGAGTGAACTCCGGGAGTTGGTGATGGACAGGGAGGCCTGGTGTGCTGTGATTCATGAGGTCGCAAAGAGTCGGACATGACTGAGCGACTGAACTGAACTGAATTGATAGCTGGTTCTCTTTGCTGTCCAATAGAAACTAACACAACATTGTAAAGTAGGAGGGAAAGGCTCCCCACTCCAGTATTCTGGCCTGGAGAATTCCATGGACTGTATAGTCCATGGGATCAAGCAAACAGTAGAACAGGACTGAGCGACTTTCACTTTCACACTCCAATAAAAATTAATTAAAAAAAGAGAGAATGGGCATTTTTAGAGCTTAGGGTTCTGGGAATTTGCAAGGTGTGGGGCAAAGTAGTACTAACAAAAGAGGAACTGTCTTGTCACTCGTTCTTACCACAGAGTGGTCCTAAACCTCAGCGTGCATGGCCATCATCTGGAGGGCTTGTTTAAAAATTAAGGTTTCCAGGACTTCCGTGGCAGTCCAGTGGTTAAGTCTATGCTTCCAATGCAGGGTTGCATTTCCCAACCAATGAATCCTGGTTGGGAAACTAAGATCCAAAATGCCTGTGAGGTGCAGCCAAGAAAAAAAAAAAAGTTTCTAAAACCCTATCCTCTGAGATTCTAATTCATTAGGTTTGGTTTGATGCTAATAGCTGCATTTTTAGGAAGCACTTCAGATGCTAAAGTTCAGTAGTACTCATTGGAAATTAGAAGATAGTTTCTAGGGTCAGAATTCTGGGTGCAATTTTGGCTTTGCAGCATATCTGCTACATGATTGTGAGTAAATTATATAGCATCTCTAAATTTTCTTCCTCTGTCTCCTATCTTGTAAGAATTAACCAAGATAATTCAAACATTTAGTACATTTGTTTATGCTAAAAAGTTACTATTATTATTAACATACCTATTCAAAGCCCAGCGTTATGTTAAGCACTAAGAACACCATTATCAAAAGTAAAGAAACAGGGACTTTCCTGGTAGTCTAGTGGCTAAGACTCATTTAGTTGCAACAAAAGATCCTGCGTGAGGAACTGAAACCTGATGCAGCCAAATTAATTAATTATAAAACACACACACACAAAAAAAAACCAAGGTGCTAAGTGTTATGAAAAAGGAATGTTGCGTATAATTCCAATAAACAAAGAATGTTACCTGCCATTCCAGTAAACAATGAATGTTGCCTACCATCAGGCCATAAGCCAGAGCAACTGCTGGCCGCCCACTCACCTCACCCCTGCATGGTGTGCCCTGAAGGGACTTCAGGATGGAGATAAATAGGAAACTGTCTGTCCTAGATAGTTAAGATGCATATCTAAGGACTAATTCTTATAGGTAGTCAAGGACTAAAATCACTAACTTGAGATGTCTGGTTTTTGTGATTTCCATGTTCTACTATATGTTTCCACCCCCCTGAAATCCCCACCTCCATCCCCCATCCCCAGCAAAAACTGCAATATATCCTGGCTCCTCCCTTACCTTTTGGGAGCAGTTCCTTAAAGCAGTCTGAGAGGCTGTCTTCTGGGTTATAGTCCTCAGTAAGGTCCCCAAATAAAACTTTAGTTTGTGCAATTTTTCTCTGATTGACAGTGTCAAGGGCTTTTGGAAGCTGTACCATACAGGATATTCCAGGCTACATTACTGTTAGACAGGTTAACAGAATCTCCCACTTTTCAGAAAACCTGTAAGATGTAGAACTTTTCAGGGTAAGCAGACCTGGCTGAGTGCCGAAGAATTGATGCTTTTGAACTGTGGTGTTGGAGAAGACTCTTGAGAGTCCCTTGGACTGCAAGGAGATCCAACCAGTCCATCCTAAAGGAGATCAGTCTTGGGTGTTCACTGGACAGATTGATGCTGAAGCTGAAATGCCACCTGATGTGAAGAACTGATTCATTTGAAAAGACCCTGATGCTAGGAAAGATTGATGGTGGGAGGAGAAGGAGATGACAGGATGAGATGGTTGGATGGCATCACTGACTCAATAGACATGAGTTTGAGTAAGCTCTGGGAGTTGGTGATGGACAGGGAGGCCTGGTGTGCTGCAGTCCATGGGTTGCCAAGAGTCAGACACAACTGAGCAACTAAACTGAATTCAACTGATGACCTGGCTGGAACTGATATTAGATCTCTCTAGACCTCATCTTTTGAGGCAGTGCAGAGGTGTTTGTATTTTGTCTTTGTGTGCCAAATCAGCTCTACTGTAGAGGTTGGTCATGAGTAGGAAACTTGAATATATGGAAAATGCCTTTTATAACTAAAGCTAAGAGATCTCTTAAGATGTCCCTGTCACTGAACTCATGTCCACTCACTGCACAGCAAAGCTAATTTGTTGACACTGGGTTGTAGTGAAGAAAAGTATAGTGGTTATTGTAGGCCCCCAGCCAGAAGTACAAGTGGCTTCTGCTCAGAAGACCTGAACTTTTTGAAGTCTTTCAGGACAGGGTTATTATTTTTTCTTCTAAAAAAAACTTATTAAAATTAAAAAGATCAATATATTTTAATAGATATTGTGACTTCCCTGGTGGCTCAGACAGTAAAGCATCTGCCTACCATGTGGGAGACCTGGGTTTGATCCCTGGGTTGGGAAGATCCTCTGGAGAAGGAAATGGCAACCCGCTCCAGTACTCTTGCCTGGAAAATCCCATGGATGGAGGAGTGTGGTGGGCTACAGTCCATGGGGTTGCAAAGAGTCGGACACGACTGAGCGACTTCACTTTTTTTTTTTTTTAATAGAAGTATAATTGATGTACAATGTTGCATTGCTTTCTTCTGTTCAGCAAAGTGATTCAGTTATATACATACATACATTCTTAAAGGCAACATTTGAGGTGAGGGTTACAAGGTGCATGACTTTCTTCTGATGGGTTGGTGGTGAGATAACAGGGTTAGGTTTCAGGAATTTTACTCATCAGCCTTCTGGTTCCAACCAGTCTGGGGTCTATGAGCTTGTGTTCAGCATGTAGTCACCATCCTTCACCTGGATTGGGGGCATTAGTTCCTGCAGAACACCCCAAACATAAATGTCAGATCATTATGTATATTCTTTGGGGAGGAACCAGGGCTGCTTTAAATTGTTCTTGACTGCCTGTCCTTTGTTTCTGTGTTCCCTCATCTCCCTAATTAGTAACCGCTTGGGTCTGCTCTTTGGCACTCAGGGAAGGCCTAGGAGACCAAAGAATTTTTCTTAAAAATAATTTTATTTATTTATTTATTTTTGGCTGTGCTGGGTCTTCCTTGCTGCTCGGACTTTTCTCTAGTTGGGGCTACCCTTCGTTGCAGTGAACGGACTTCTCATTGCCATGGCTTCTCTTGTTGTGCAGCATAAGCTCTGGGCTTGCGGGCTTCAGGAGTTGTGGCTCATGGGCTCAGTAGTTGCAGTGCCAGGGCCCTAGAGCACAGGCTCAAGAGCTGTGGTACAAGGGCATGTGGGCTCTTCCCAGATCAGGAATCAAACCCATGTCTCCTGCCTTGGCAGGCGGATTCTTTACCACTGAGCCGCCAGGGGAGCCACAAAGCCTTCTTCTACAAACAAGAAACAGGGACACAGAGGAGCTTTTGTACCAGGGAGGGTACTACAGGGCTCTGCTTGGTTTCATCCCCAGAGCTGAGATATCTCAGGGTGAGGCTGGATCTGTTAGAATAATAGAGTGGAGAAGACTCTCAGGGCCTGCTCTAGGCAGGCCTCTGGGGAGAAACACAAGGTACTTGTTTCTCCCTGAAAGTGAAAGTGAAGTTGCTCACTTGTGTCTGACTCTTCGCGACCCCGTGGACTGTAGCCCACCAGGCTCCTCCGTCCATGGGATTCTCCAGGCAAGAATACTGGAGTGGGTTGCCATTTCCTTCTCCAGGGGAATCTTCCTGACCCAGGGATCAAACCCAGGTCTCCCACATTGCAGGCAGACGCTTTAACCTCTGAGCCACCAGGGAAGCCCCAAAACACGTTGTGTACAAGTATATCTTTTACCTCTAACATATGTGATTTCTCCCTGAAAGTGAAAGTGAAGTTGCTCACTTGTGTCTGACTCTTCGCGACCCCGTGGACTGTAGCCCACCAGGCTCCTCCGTCCATGGGATTCTCCAGGCAAGAATACTGGAGTGGGTTGCCATTTCCTTCTCCAGGGGAATCTTCCTGACCCAGGGATCAAACCCAGGTCTCCCACATTGCAGGCAGACGCTTTAACCTCTGAGCCACCAGGGAAGCCCCAAAACACGTTGTGTACAAGTATATCTTTTACCTCTAACATATGTGATATTATGTATGATTTTATGTATGATTAAAGTATGAATATGATCCTTATGAATGGAAACTTAATTTTTAACAAACCCTCTTTCCTGTGCCTGTAAATCACATTAAAATTTCCAGAAATAGGTGGAAATGATGACCTGATAGCTTATGCCTGCCATGGATAGATTGTTCTTTGGTTTCAAACGGGTGTCATTGCCTTTTGAATGAACTATGAATAAGGTCTGACCCTCAGATTAAACAAAGAAAGTGAGTAAAATAGCTCTAAAGTCACTGTCTCCAATATGATAGCCGTTAGCCACATGTGGCTACTTGCTGCTGCTGCTGCTGCTAAGTCACGTCAGTCATGTCCGACTCCGTGTGACCCCAGAGATGGCAGCCCACCAGGCTCCGCCATCCCTGGGATTTTCCAGGCAAGAATACTGGAGTGGGTTGCCATTGCCTTCTCCACATATGGCTACTTAGATTTGAATTAATAAAAAAATCAAAGTTCCTTAGTCACATTAGCTACATTTCAAGCACCCAACAGCCACCCCCATGTGTCTTCAGTTCAGTTCAGTCGCTCAGTCGTGTCCGATTCTTTGTGACCCCATGAATCGCAGCACGCCAGGCCTCCATGTCCATCCCCAACTCCCAGATTTCACTCAGACTTGTGTCTATCGAGTCAGTGATGCCATCCAGACATCTCATCCTCTGTCATCCCCTTCTCCTCCTGCCCCTAATCCCTCCCAGCATCATTTTCCAATGAGTCAACTCTTCGCATGAGGTGGCCAAAGTACTGGAGCTTCAGCTTTAGCATCATTCCCTCCAAAGAAATCCCAGGGCTGATCTCCTTCTGAATGGACTCGTTGGATCTCTTTGCAGTCCAAGGGACTCTCAAGAGTCTTCTCAAACACCACAGTTCAAAAGCATCAATTCTTCGGTGCTCAGCTTTCTTCACAGTCCAACTCTCATATCCATACATGACCGCTGGAAAAACCATAGCCTTGACTAGACGGACCTTTGTTGGCAAAGTTACGTCTCTGCTTTTGAATATGCTATCTAGGTTGGTCATAACTTTTCTTCCAAGGAGTAAGCGTCTTTGAATTTCATGGCTGCAGTCACCATCTGCAGTGATTTTGGAGCCCCAAAAAATAAAGTCTGACACTGTTACCACTGTTTCCCCATCTATTTCCCATGAAGTGATGGGACCAGATGCCATGATCTTCGTTTTCTGAATGTTGAACTTTAAGCCAACTTTTTCACTCTCCTCTTTCACTTTCAACAAGAGGCTTTTTAGCTCCTCTTCACTTTCTGCCATAAGGGTGGTGTCATCTGCATATCTGAGGTTATTGATATTTCTCCCGGCAATCTTGATTTCCAGCTTATGCTTCTTCCAGTCCAGCGTTTCTCATGATGTACTCTGCATAGAAGTTAAATAAGCAGAGTGACAATATACAGCCTTGACATACTCCTTTTCCTATTTGGAACCAGTCTGTTGTTCCATGTCCAGTTCTAACTGTTGCTTCCTGACCTGCATACAGATTTCTCAAGAGGCAGGTCAGGTGGTCT
>SJXQ01009568.1:0-114069 GCA_006408695.1 Aepyceros melampus | reverse complement strand
GTGACAATATACAGCCTTGATGTACTCCTTTTCCTATTTGGAACCAGTCTGTTGTTCCATGTCCAGTTCTAACTGTTGCTTCCTGACCTGCATACAGATTTCTCAAGAGGCAGGTCAGGTGGTCTGGTATTCCCATCTCTTTCAGAATTTTCCACAGTTTATTGTGATCCACACAGTCAAAGGCTTTGGCATAGTCAATAAAGCAGAAATAGATGTTTTTCTGGACTCTTGCTTTTTCCATGATCCAGCAGATGCTGGCAATTTGATCTCCATGTGTTAGGTAGCTACCATATATTGCATGGCACAGAGGCTTTTTTATCATCACAGAAAATTCTATTGGACAGTGTTGCTCAAGCAGTGATGATTTCAGTCCCATGTTATGGAGGGTGTTTGGCCCTTGGAAAGGACAATATGGTAAATTCTCTTATGGGTGTCAGGGAGGAAGCAAGATTGAGGGGTTTTCTTTATGGGACTCCCTAAGACTAGAAGGGAAGAAACTGAAAGGAGACTGTAAAGTTATTCTGTGCCATCAGGGACAACAAGGACAGTTATGTTAGGATGAAGTGATATGGGCTTACTGAAGCTATTTGCTGCTGTACTAGGGCTTAGATCAGAAACTTGATACTTGAGAAATTTGACTTTGCACTGTTTGTAATTAGATTCCTCAACATTTTTTTAAAAGAAAATATTGACCTATTTATTATATTACAAAACAAAGTAAAAGAAAAGAAGATTCCTTTTTCTGTATTCAACAACACTTCTGACACCAAATGTGTGGATTTTCCCGTATGAGGCATTTTCCCAGTTCTTGGTTGACACCAACTCGTTCGTTCGTTCGTTCAGTCGCTCAGTCGTGTCCGACTCTTTGCGACCTCATGAATCGCGGCACGCCAGGCCTCCCTGTCCATCACCAACTCCCGGAGTTCACTAGACTCACGTCCATTGAGGCAGTGATGCCATCCAGCCATCTCATCCTCAGTCGTCCCCTTCTTTGCGACCCCATGAATCACAGCACGCCAGGTCTCCCTGTCCATCACCAACTCCCGGAGTTCACTCAGACTCAAGTCCATTGAGTCAGTGATGCCATCCAGCCATCTCATCCTCTGTTGTCCCCTTTTCCTCCTGCCCTCAATCCCTCCCAGCATCAGAGTCTTTTCCAACGAGTCAATTCTTCGCATGAGGTGGCCAAAGTACTAGAGCTTCAGCTTTAGCATCATCCCTTCCAAAGAACACCCAGGGCTGATCTCCTTCAGAATGGACTTGTTGGATCTCCTTGCAGTCCAAGGGACTCTCAGGGGTCTTCTCCAACACCACAGTTCAAAAGCATCAATTCTTCATCACTCAGCTTTCTTCACAGTCCAACTCTCACATCCATACATGACCACTGGAAAAACCATAGCCTTGACTAGACGGACCTTTGTTGGCAAAGTAACGTCTCTGCTTTTGAATATGCTATCTAGGTTGGTCATAACTTTTCTTCCAAGGAGTAAGCGTCTTTTAATTTCATGGCTGCAGTCACCATCTGCAGTGATTTTGGAGCCCAAAAAATAAAGTCTGACACAGTTTCCACTGTTTCCCCATCTATTTCCCATGAAGAGATGGGACCAGATGCCATGATCTTCATTTTCTGAACGTTGAGCTTTAAGCCAACTTTTTCACTCTCCTCTTTAACTAGTTCTTAAACACAGTTGTTACAACTGAATTTGCCATGTTCTTTGCTTTTTAGAAAAAAATATTTTCTTCCTCCAGAGAGTTATTTTTTGTACTTTAAAGTTTAAAACTTTTCCCTAAAAACTATTTACATGTTTCTATTGCAAATGAGCATATCTGATGGCAAATTTGGGGCTTTCCAACTGTTTTAGTGGGAAAGGGCAGTGCTACGGAGATGCTGAAACCAGAAAGATTCACTGCTAATTTTCAAAGAAAGTTTAGAATATTTATAAGGTAACTCTATAAGAAATCTTATAGGCAAGAATTTGGTCAAAGGGAACTAACTGGAAATATTGATTAATCTCAACATCAAAGCTTAGAGATTTCAAAGTCCAACCAGTGGTATTATCAAAATCACATAGAAGACTTCTTACTGTGTGAGAATTAGGGAGGAAACTTAAAACCTGAGAAAAGGAAGGCTGACAGATGAATATATGGTTAATCCTCTTAAAACAATAGGGCACAGGATCAGTTACTGAGGCAACAACTTGGTTTAGCTAATTGGAAACATAACAGGGACTGTCTTGATAAAAAAAATTAAGCACTATTCTTAGCAATAAAATTTTCACACTCGTAACTCTGACACTATGAGATAAGCCAAGTTATCAGTGGTAAACTTTCCTAAACATATCTTTCAATATGGAGATGTTTCTTGTAAAGTCATATATATACACAACTGAAGAAATAAACCTTAAAAACCTTTTAGTTCCTAACTTACTAATTTAAAATTACATTGCTTGGCATTCAAACAGAATATCCCCTGATCTCACTGTATGTGTTTTGCCAAAATTTCTAATATGTTGAGTCAGAAGAGTCTTCATATTGTCCCACAACTTGCTGCATTCAATAATCATGACAGCAATTTTCTGGAATGTTTCTCTTCCTGTGCTTTTCTTCCTGTAGTTTCAGCTACTATTCAAAGACCATATCTGCCTAGTTTCTCTTCACATATATTTTTCTTTAATGAAAACTCTTAAAAATCCTGTAATTTCAGTTGATCTCAGTCCTTCTTTCCAATTAAAAATATACCATGTTATTCTAAACTTATAAATTTTTAAAAAACTTATTTGATACCACATATTTTTTGGTTTATTTTTTGCCAATGAAAGCCTAAAATTCTAGAAGATACAACTTATATCTTATATTTTATTGTTTAACTACAGCATCTAGCAAGGTTCTAAAAATATATTTTGTGTTGTTACAAAAAGATCAATGTTGTCTTAATCAATTCATAGAGCAATGTAGTATATTGGGCTTGGAGTTTAAGAAATTCATTCTAATTAACTTTTTCATAAGTTGATGTACTTTATGGATATATACAGATTCTGAACAGCTAAGCTTTTAGAACTAGAAAAAATGCTATTGACTCAAGAAGTTTTTATCTTTTCCACACAATTTAAAAAATATTTTATCAATATATATCTGATTCACTCTTCTTGTCTTCTCTCACTAATTTTGTTGCCCTTTATATCCCTTAGCATAAAATCCAGCAAGAGCCAGACTGACTTACACCTCTTTTAAATAGAGCCAGTCACATCATGCCAATAATCATAGTCTAATATTCTTGTACCAAACATCTCATAGGTCTCTATGGACCTACCATTGTAGATTCTAATTGACTGGTTTCAAGGGAAAGATTTCTGGCTTAGTTATATTCTTGAGGGTAATAGGATTTTCCCTTTGATGTACTAAATATGGCAGAAAGTAACTAAATGTCTTCTTCTTCTATTTTCCCATCATCTAACTATAACTGACATAAAATATCTTGCTCCATTCTCACCTCTGCAGATTTTTGTTACCTAACTTCTGGGCCCCTGACACTTGCGTTACATTAAAAGCATAGACCAAGATTGCATTTGAAAATTTTTCCTTCCCTCTTCTCATATACTGTTTTGCAAAGATAGATTTTTACATGCATAAACACTTTTGAAATTATGTATATATATATATATACATACATACATAAAGTCATTTAAGTATACATATATAACATATACATATATTTTTAAAATATATACATATAAATATACATATATACACTCTTTTAAATGCTTTATAAATATATACATTTGGACACAGCTGAGCAACTAGCACTGTATTCTATAGCTTGTTTTGGTTTGGTGAGGATATTTTTCCCTTTTATTCTTGTGTATGTATGTATGTAATGTGTACCCGATCATGTCCCACTCTGTGCAACTCATGGGCAATAGCCTGCCAGGCTTCTCTGGCCCAGAGAGAGAGTGAGAGAGAGAGATAATGTGGGATTTAAGATAAATTATTTCAAATTTTATCACTTTCTGAGAAAATGGAAAATTGAAAGGACTCAGAAAGAAGTCGTTGTTAATTGTAATCACATGATATACCTTTCTGAAATAGTTAACTCTGAGTCCAAAAGAGATAATGGTGATCACATATTGGCTGGGGTTTTTTTGTTTGTTTGTTTGAGACATAACTTTTAGTCTAGAATTTAAAATCTAAACATTCCCCAAGTAATTCCTCTTATTCTGCTGTCTGGACTAAAAATGTTATTTACTGTGCCTATTTTCCCAATCTCCTACCCTCATTCCCCACATCACATATTCTTGTTTATCTTAAGCAGAATAACATAACTTCAAACTAACTTTATTATTTCTAAAATCATGCCAGATTTAATATCATAAAATTAATATATCATATGATCCAACAGTTTCACTTCTGAGTATATCCAGAGGACATGAAAACAGGATCATGTAGAATTATCTGTATTCCATGTTCATTGCAGTATTATTCACAATAGCCAGCAAAGAGAAACAACCTATGAGTCTGTAAACAGATGATTGGATAAAAAAGATGAAGTATGTATATACAATGACATGTTTTTCAACCATTAGAAAACATAAAATTTTATTATTTGTGACAATATGGATGAAACTTGTAAGTTTATCAGTTTTGGAAATCAAATATTTTCACATTTATTATACCAGATATTTAGACATTTGAATGTGCCCTATACTGAGAGAATTCCATGGACAGAGAAGCCTGGCAGGCTACAGGCCATGGGGTCACAAAGACTTGGAAACGACTGAGTGACTAACATTATGTTCTGTAACTTGTTCTGGTTTGGTGAGCGTATTTGTTCCTTTTATTCTTGTGTATGTGTATTTATGTGTATGTGTGTCATATAGTCTCATTCGAGTCTTTTTATGTGAAACCCCATGGATGGTAGCCCACCAGGCTCCTTTGTCCATGGAATTTTCCAGGCAAGAATACTGAAGTGGGTTGCCATTTCCTACTCCAACAAATCTATCTTCCTAACCCAGGAATCAAACCTGTGTCTCTTGTGTCTCCTGCATAGACAAGTGGATTCTTTACCACTGTGCCACCTGGGAAGCCCTTCCTTTTATTGTCAATGGTGTTTAAAACAATGGTATGAGTCACATCTGATGGAAACATATGAGATAAAAATATATTATCAAAATTAGAAATATATACCATTAGCATATTTAATATGTTTTGTTGTTCAGTCACTCAGTCATGTCCAACTCACTGTGACCCCATGGACTGCAGCATTCTAGGCTTTCCTTTCCTTCACCATCTCCCAGACCTTGGTCAAACTGAAGTCCATTGAGTCGGTGATGCCATCCAATCATCTCATACTATATCATCCCCTTCTCCTTCTGCCGTCTATGTTTTCCAGCATCAAGGTCTTTTCCAATGAGCAGCTATTCTCATCAGTTGGCAAAAGTATTGAAGCTTCAGCTTCAGCATCAGTTAATATATAAACCTCATTTAATAAATATTTCACAAGTAATTATTAAATGCATTTTGCCAAAAGGGGGAATAATAAGTGGTATTAGCTTGGAAATGTTTTTATTATAAGCTGTTGAAAATTATAATCAGACAAAATAAAACATAGTCATTTTTCTGCTGCTGCTGCTGTGTCACTTCAGTCGTGTCCGATTCTGTGTGACCCCATAGACGGCAGCCCACCATGCTCCCCCATCCCTGGGATTCCCCAGGCAAGAACACTGGAGTGGGTTGCCATTTCCTTCTCCAATCCAAGAAAGTGAAAAGTGAAAGTGAACTCACTCAGTCGTGTCTGACCCTCAGCGACCCCGTGGATTGCAGCCTTCCAGGCTCCTCTGCCCATGGGATTTTCCAGGCAGGATTACTGGAGTGGGGTGCCATTCTAGAAGTCAGTAAATCAAGAAAATAAGGTGTAACATAGTATATATGAAGACTTCAGGGATTCTTGTATATAAGATATATTATATTGAATGAATGAAAGCCATTACATTCATTACCACTTCTATGAATATACAGATAAGGTGATGTTCCAGAGTCATTTATCTCTCACCTCTAATGGGTGTTTAATCCCTGTTTGGCTACCAAACACCTGTGTTCCAATCATTGGATTTTCCAGGCAGGATTACTGGAGTGGGGTGCCATTCTAGAAGTCAGTAAATCAAGAAAATAAGGTGTAACATAGTATATATGAAGACTTCAGGGATTCTTGTATATAAGATATATTATATTGAATGAATGAAAGCCATTACATTCATTACCACTTCTATGAATATACAGATAAGGTGATGTTCCAGAGTCATTTATCTCTCACCTCTAATGGGTGTTTAATCCCTGTTTGGCTACCAAACACCTGTGTTCCAATCATTACGATCATCAAAATTAATACAACATGGACTGTCTCTACTCTGAATGATTTGTTACAAGTGGAAAGAGCTTTTGATATATATATATATATATATATATATATATTCTACTGAAATTCTTAAGATTTCTCTTATGGCTCATTTGTAGCAGCTTCAGGTAAGTGATTATACATAATATCCTTCTTTGGCATTTTTGTAGCTTTAGTTTTTAACCATGTGAGTTAACAACACAGGAGCTAGACTTTTTAAGAAGATAGGCAATCAAATCAGGAATTTGTGTCTCTGAGCTCTTCCATTCCATTCCATGTAAAAATTTTCACTGAAAAGCACTGAAGTGAAAAATCCATACATTGTGTTTGCACATGAACTTGTGAATATGCCATTAAGAACAGGAATTTTAGTGCAGTCAAATCATAGTCCTGTGCCAGATTTGGAAATGTCACAGGCAATAGCAATGCCTCCTCACTTTATTTAAAATAAATAATAGGCAAAACTGTAGTTTCAAACACATATGGTAATTAGTATGCAAAAGATCCTTTTCAATCATTTAACAGTTATTCAAACTGATAATTCTGTGAAGTAGGAGGCAGCAAGAACTCCAGATTACAGAAAAGAAAATGATAAGTATATAAAGTAATTTTGTTCAAAGCTTCATAAAGTGTGAGTCAGTTTTCACAAACAGCCTACACTGAGTCTATATTCTTACCAACAAATATATTACCTTTATACATATATTAAAGCACACTATTACTGTAAGAGCAATATAGCATAGGGACCTGGAATGTTAGGTCCATGAATCAAGGCAAATTGGAAGTGGTCAAACAGGAGATGACAAGAGTGAACATCAACATTCTAGGAATCAGCAAACTAAGATGGACTGGAATGGGTGAATTTAAATCAGATGAACATTATATCCACTACAGTGGGCACGAATCCTTTACAAGAAATGGAGTAGCCATTATAGTCAACAAGAGAGTCCGAAATGCAGTTATGGGACGGAATCTCAAAAATGACAGAATGATCTCCATTCGTTTCCAAAGCAAACCATTCAATATCACGGTAATCCAAGTCATGCCCCGACGAGTAAGGCTGAAGAAGCTGAAGTTGAACAGTTCTATGAAGACCTACAATACCATCTAGAACAAATACCCCCAAAAGATGTCCTTTTCATTATAGGGGACTGGAATGCAAAAGTAGGAAGTCAAGAAACACCTGGAGTAACAGGCAAATTTGGCCTTGGAGTACAGAATGAAGCAAGGCAAAGGCTAATAGAATTCTATAAAGAGAATGCACTGGTCATAGCAAACACCCTCTTCCAACAACACAGAGAAGACACTGCACAAAACATCACCAGATGGTGGACACCAAAAAAGATTGATTATATTCTTTGCAGCCAAAGACAGAGAAGCTCTATATGGTCAGCAAATACAAGACTGGGAGCTGACTGTTGCTCACTTAATGAATTCCTTATTGCCAAATTCAGACTGAAATTGAAGAAAGAAGGGAAAACCACTAGAATATTCAGGTATGACCTAAATCAAATCTCTTATGATTATACAGTGGAAGTAAGAAATAGATTTAAGGGACTAGATAGACAGAGTGCCTGACGGACTATGGATGGAGGTTTGTGACATTGTACCCAAGATAGGAATCAAGACCATCCCCAAGAAAATGACATGCAAAAAAAGCAAAACAGGCTGTATGAGGGGCCTTACAAATAGCTGTGAAAAGAAGGGAAGTGAAAAGCAAAAGAGAAAAGGAAAGATATAAGCATCTGAATGCAGAGTTCCAAAGAATAGCAAGGAGAGATAAGAAAGCCTTCCTCAGTGATCAATGCAAAGAAATAGAGGGAAACAATAGAATGAGAAAGACTAGAGATCTCTTCAAGAAAATCAGAGATACCAAGGGAACATTTCATGCAAAGATGGGCTCGATAAAGGACAGAAATTATATAGACCTAACAGAAGGAGAAGATATTAAGAAGAGGTGGCAAGAATACACAGAAGAATTGTACAGAAAAGAGCTTCATGACCCAGATAATCATGATGGTGTGATCACTCACTTAGAGCCAGACATCCTAAAATGTGAAGTCAAGTGGGCATTAGGAAGCATCACTATGAACAAAGCCAGTGGAGGTGATGGAATTCCAGTTGAGCTATTTCAAATTCTGAAGGATGATGCTGTGAAAATGCTACACTCAATATGCCAGCAAATTTGGAAAACTCAGCAATGGCCACAGGACTGGAAAAAGTCAGTTTTCATTCCAATCTCAAAGAAAGGCAATGCCAAAGAATGTTGAAACTACCACACAATTGCACTCATCTCACATGCTAGTAAAGTCATTCTCAAAAGTCTCCAAGCCACGCTTCAACAGTACATGAACTGTGAACTTCCAGATGTTCAGGCTGGTTTTAGAAAAGGCAGAGAAACCAGAGATCAAATTGCCAACATCCACTGGATCATCGAAAAAAGCAAGAGAATTCCAGAAAAACATCTATTTCTACTTTATTGACTATGCCAAAGCCTCTGACTGTGTGAATCACAATAAAATGTGGAAAATTCTGAAAGAGACAGGAATACCAGACCACCTGACCTGCCTCTTGAGAAACCTATATGCAGGTCAGGAAGCAACAGTTAGGACTGGACATTGAACAACAGACTGGTTCAAAATAGGAAAAAGAGTACATCAAAGCTGTATATTGTCACCCTGCTTATTTGCCTTATATGCAAGTACATCAGGAGAAAAGCTGGGCTTGAGGAAGCACAAGCTGGAATAAAGATTGCTGAGAGAAATATCAATAACCTCAGATATGCAGATGAAACCACCCTTTGGCAGAAAGTGAAGAACTAAAGAGCCTCTTGATGAAAGTGAAAGAGGAGAGAGAAAAGTTGGCTTAAAGCTCAACATTCAGAAAACTAAGATCATGGCATCTGGTCCCATCTCTTCATGGCATATAGATGGGGAAACAGTGGAAACAGTGGCTGAATTTATTTTTGTTGGCTCCAAGATTGCTGCAGGTGGCGATTGCAGCCATGAAATTAAAAGATGTTTACTCCTTGGAAGGAAAGTTAATACCAACCTTGACAGCATATTAAAAAGCAAAGACATTGCTTTGCCCACAAAAGTCCATCTAGTCAAGACTATGATTTTTCCAGTGGTCATGTATGGATGTGAGAGTTGGACTGTGAAGAAAGCTGAGCATCGAAGAATTGATCCTTTTGAACTGTGGTGTTGGAGAAGACTCTTGAGAGTTCTTGGACTGCAAGGAGATCCAATCAGTCCATCCAAAAGGATATCAGTCATTGGTCTTCATTGGTAGGACTGATGTTGAAACTGAAACTGGAATACTTTGGCCACCTGATGGGAAGAGCTGACTCATTTGAAAAGACCCTGATACTGGGAACAATTGAAGGCAGAAAGAGAAGGGAATGACAGGATGAGATGGTTGGATTGCATCACCGACTCAATGGACATGGGTTTGGGTGGACTCTGGGAGTTGGCGATAGACAGGGAGGCCTGGTGTGCTGTGGTTCTTGGCGTCACAAAGAGTCGGACACAACTGAGCAACTGAACTGAACTGAACTTAATGCCCACTGTTAGAGACTCTCTTTTGTTAATCTCAAAACTATGAAGATATCTATTAGTTCTTAGGCAGGTATAAGTATATCTGAATCTTTTGATATATAATACCAGGTACCAGTTAGTCATAGAGCTGTTTTCTCTAAATATTATTCTAAAAATATATTCTAAAAATATAATATCCTCCTAGTATATAATTTTCCCATTTTCTGATAGTAGATTTAAAATACCAGTTGTGAGAACTGCTACAACACACTAAGTGGATATTCTCAGGCAGTACGGCCTCAAGTGCCATGCTACAAGCCATTAAGCCAATGAGCGCCCATCACAAACCTGCATTAAATATTTTCTGGTAACATGTGATGTGCCATGGCCTTTCCTCTTCACCATTCATGCCATTATCTTGAGAAATTTGTAACTTGTGTCAGTTCACAAGTTTTAGCCATGTGATACTAGAGAATCAGTGTTAAAATGCTAATTTTAGTAACATAGGAATCTTCAAGGATGTGGTAGAGAAAAAGAAGTAAAGCTTACCAAGTGGTTGAGTTTCAGGGACACTCTTTGACATCAAAGTGCTTGAGAAACCTTGAATACAAATCAGGCAAAATGACCAGTAGCCATGCAAATGAAAAGTTAGAAGGAAGTATGGATGGGGAAATACCATCTCTTTGGAAGCTTCTAAAATAATAGAAGAGTGTTGTTCATAATTTATATAATCTTATAGTTCTATTTTGATACCTCCCACCTTACTAACAGAATATGCCTATAGTGAATAGTAAGAATGAGTCAGAAGTAAACTTATGGGTCCAATTAGGGTCAATTTTGAGATTAAATTGGTTGGGAGAGAAATAATGTATGTATGTCTTGAAGACAAATATAACGGAAACATTATACCAGAGAAATGGAAAGCAATATAAAAGTGAACATGAAACTTTGCCTTCTAATTGAAAACTCTGATGATAGAAATAAATTCTAAAATTCATGAGGTGATATTTAGATAATAGTATTTATAAATTCAACACGCATTGATTGCCCTGTGACTATTTTTTTTATTATAGATTATTTGTTAAATTTAATTTTAAGTTGCAAGTTTTTTTATAATTCACTTTGTTAATGATTATTTACAGTTAATCCTTTTGTAGTTACCTATTTCTCCATTTTCTTTTTTGTTTCTTTATTTTTTTTTAATTGGAGATAATTACTTTACAATACTGTATTGTTTTCTGCCATACATTAACATGAATCAGCCATAGGAATACATATATTCCCTCCCTCTTGCACCTCCCTCCCACCTCCCACCTCTTCCCACTCCTCTAGGTTGTCACAAACACTAAATTTGAGCTCCCTGAGTCTTAGAGTAAATTTCCACTGGCTATCTATTTTACAGATGGTGATATATATGTTTCAATGCTACTCTCTCATTTGTGCCACCCTCTCCTTCCCCCGTTGTATCCGCAGGTCTGTTCTCTAAGTCTGTGCCTCCATTGTTGCCCTACAAATAGGTTCTTCAGTACTAGCTTTCTAGATTCCATACATCTATGTTAATATATGATATTTATTTTTCCCTTTCTGACTTACTTCACTGGGTATAATAGGCTCTAGTTTCATCCACCTGATTAGAACTAACTCAAATGAGTTCCTTTTTATGGGTGAGTAATGTTACATTTCATATATGTACCATCGATGTGTCAGTGGACATCTAGGTTGCTTCCATGTCTTAGCTATTGTAAATAGTGCTGCAATGAACATCGGGTTACATGTGTCTTTTTACAGTTATGGTTTCCTCAGGGTATATGCCCAAAACATTCCCACCAACAGGATAAGAGAGTTCCCTTTTCTCCATATCTTCTCCAACATTTAATATTTATACATTTTTTATATTGGCTATTCTGACCACTATGAGGTAATACCTAATTGTAGTTTTGATTTCTATTTCTCTAATAATTTGGGCATTTTTTTCCTGTATTTATTAGCCATCTTCAAGTCTTCTTTGGAGAAACGTCTGTTAGATTCTGCCCTCTTTTTGATTGGATTGTTTGTTTTTCTGGAATTGAGTTGCATAAGCTGCTTGTATATTCTGGAGATTAATCCTTTGTCACAGTGGAAGTGAAAAACAGATTCAAGGGTTTAGATTTGATAGAGTGCCTGAAGGACTATCAAGGTTTGTAACATTTGTAACGTTGTACAAGAGACTGTGATCAAAACCATCCCTAAGAAAAATAAATGCAAAAGATGCAAAATAGTTGTCTAAGGAAGCCTTACAAATAGCAGAGGATAAAAAAAGAAGCAAAAAGCAAAGATTAAAAAAAAAAAAGATATACCCATCTGAATGCAGAGTTGCAAAGAATAACAAGGAGATATAAGAAAGCTTTATTAAGTGAACATTGCAAAAAAAAAAATAGAGGAAAACAATAGAATGGGAAATATTAGAGATCTGTTCAAGAAAATTAGAAAAACCAAGAGTACATTTAATCCAAAAATGGGCACAATAAAGGACCAAAATGGTATGGACATAACAGAAGAAGAAGAGGTTAAGAGATGGGAAGAATACATTAAAAAAAAATATCCAATAAAGATCTTCATTGTGAAGTCACTCAGTCATGTCCCACTCTTCCTGACCCCATGGACTGTAGTCCACCAGACTCCTCCATCCATGGAATTTTCTAGCAAGAGTACTGGAGTGGGTTGCCATCTTAATGACTCAATTAACCATGATGATTTTATCACTCACCTAGAGCCAGAGTGAGAAGTCAAGTGAGTCTTAGGAAGTATCACTATGAACAAAGCTAGTGAAGGTGATGGAATTCCAGTTGAACTATTTCAAATCCTGAGAGATGATGCTGTGAAAGTGCTGTACTCAGTGAGCCAGCAAATTTGGAAAACTCAGCAGTGGCCACAGGACTGGAAAAGGTCAGTTTTCATTCCAATCCCAAACAAGGGCAATGACAAAGAATGCTCAAACTATGCACAACTGCACTCATTT
Organism: Aepyceros melampus; assembly: GCA_006408695.1. Lineage (NCBI taxonomy): Eukaryota > Metazoa > Chordata > Mammalia > Artiodactyla > Bovidae > Aepyceros > Aepyceros melampus. Next base: position 101,147 of record SJXQ01009568.1, on the reverse strand, counting down.
CACATAGTAGCAAGGTAATGTACAAAATCCTTCAAGTTAGGCTTCAACTGTACATGATCTGAAAACTTTCAGATGTACCAATTGGATTTAGAAAAGGCAGAGGAAACACAGATCAAATTGCCAATATCTATAGGATCATAGAAAAATAAATGAGGTTCCCAAAAGACATCTTCTGCTTCACTGACTACCCTAAAGCCTTTGACTATGTGGATCACAACAAACTGAAAAATTCTTAAACAGATGTGAATACCAGACAACCTTACCTATCTCCTGAGAAACCTGTAAGCAGGTCATGAAACAACAGTTAGAATTGAACAAGGAACAAACTAGTTCCAAATTGGGAAGATGTATTCCCTGGTGGCTCAGATGGTAAAGCGTCTGCCTGCAATGCGGGAGACCCGGGTTCAATCCCCAGGTCAGGAAGATCCCCTGGAGAAGGAAATGGCAACCCACTCCAGTACTCATGTCTGGAAAATTCCGTGGATGCAGAAGCCTGGTGGGCTTGCGACCATGGGGTCGCAAACAGTCGGACATGACTGAGCGAACTGCAAAAATAAAAAATAAAAAATGTTGAGGCTGTATATTGTAACCCTGCTTATTTATCTTATATGCAAAGTACTTCATGCAAAATGCCAGGCTGGACGAAGCACAAACTGGGATCAAGATTGTCAGGAGAAATGTAAATAACCTCAGATATGCAGGTGACCCACCCTTATGGCAGAAAGAGCCTCTTGTTGAAGGTGAAAAAGGAGAGTGAAAAAGCTGGCTTAAAACTCAACATTCAAAAAATGAGGATCATGGTGTCTGATACCATCACTTCATGGCAAACAGATGAGGAAGAAATGGAAATCATCACTGCAGATGGTGACTGCAGGTATAACATTATAAGATGCTTGCTCCTTGGAAGAATGTCTGTGACAAATGTAGACAGTGTATTAAAAAGCAGAGACATCACTTTGCTGACAAATGTCCATATAGTCAAAGCTATGGTTTTCCAGTAGTCATGTATGGATATGAAAGTTGGACCATAAAGAAGGCTGGGGCTTGAAAAATTGATACTTTCAGATCATGGTGCTGGAGAAGACTCTTGATCATGGTGTCTGATACCATCACTTCATGGCAAACAGATGAGGAAGAAATGGAAATCATCACTGCAGATGGTGACTGCAGGTATAACATTATAAGATGCTTGCTCCTTGGAAGAATGTCTGTGACAAATGTAGACAGTGTATTAAAAAGCAGAGACATCACTTTGCTGACAAATGTCCATATAGTCAAAGCTATGGTTTTCCAGTAGTCATGTATGGATATGAAAGTTGGACCATAAAGAAGGCTGGGGCTTGAAAAATTGATACTTTCAGATCATGGTGCTGGAGAAGACTCTTGAGAGTCCCTGGGCACCAAGGAAATCAACCCTGAATATTCATTGGAAGGACTGATTACAAAAGGAAAGCCCCAATACTTTGGCCACTTGATGTGAAGAACCAACTCATTGGAAAAGACCCTGATGCTGGGAAAGATTAAGGGCAGGAGGAGAAGGGGGAAAAAGAGGATGAGATGACTGGATGGCCTCATTGACTCAATGAACTTGAGTTGGAGAAAGGGATATAGTGAAGGGCAGGGAATCCTGACATGCTGCAGTCCATGGGGGTCACAAAGAATCCTACACGACTGGCGACTGAACAATAAAATCCTTTGTTAGTTTTCATTTGCTATTATTTTCTCCCATTCTCAGGGTTATCTTTTCACCTTGTTTTAGTTTCTCTTGCTGTGCAAAAGCTTTTACATTTAATTAGTACCCACTTTTTAATTTTTTGTTTTTATTTCCGTTTCTCTAGGAGGTGAGTCATAGAGGATCTTGCTGTTATTTATTCAAAAAGTGTTCATTATTAATGTCAAAAAGTGTTCTTCCTATGTTTTCCTCTAAGAGTTTTATAATTTCTGGTCTTATATTTAGTTCTTTAAGTGTTCCAATTGCATTCTTTTACGCATAGCTCTCCAGTTTTCCCAGCACCACTTATTGATGAGACTATCTTTCCCCATTGTATATTCTTGCCTTCTTTTGTCAAAGATAAGGTGTTCATAGATACATGGGTGTACTTCTCCATTTTCTGAATTAAAATTTCTCTGTCCTTCTTTTCATGAATTCCAAACCTGCTGGTACTTTTTTCCACATATTAATATCACTTGTGATGCTCTGTTAAGCAAACATTAACATTTCAGGGATAAATGGGAGCACTGAGATTAGTGTGTCATGCGTGCTCAATCACTAAGTGATGTCCAACTTTCTGCAACTCCATGGACTGTAGCCCACCAAGCTGCTCTGTCCATGGGATTTCCCAGGCAAGAATACTGGATTGGGTTGCCATTTCCTTCTCCAAAGGTGACGTTCCCAACCCAGGGACTGAACCCAGGTTTCCTGCACTGCAGATGGATTCTAGTATACCCCTCTCTTATAGGCTACAAAGGAAGTAAGAACACTAAGAACAGGTTAGGAAAAAATGGAAAAGTTTAAGACTATATTTTAAAAATATAGTGCACGAATTATTTTATATTCTGTCCTTGGTACTGATGTGTTTTCCTTCTCTGCCTTTTGGCTTTTATATGATTTACAGCTTATGATAATACCAATGGTTTTCAGTAGACTTACAATGATATTACACACCACTAGAAGCACATAATTCTATTATTATCAATGATAGTAATGCACTGGAGTTGAAATGTGGTACCATATTCCAGCAGGCACATTTGATTTTGGGGGTTTGATACTGTTTTAATGTTACTCTATCACCATTATCTGATATTGTGTTATGAATTTGAGGAAAATACTGTCAAACAACTAAGAAAATATGATATGTTTTAAAATGATGACAGAGTTCATAACTTATTGGTATACATGAAAGGAAAAAATCATTTTTCTCACCAAAAGAGAAAGAATACCTATTATGAAATCTTGGAAGACACACTTATAGATTTCTTAATGAAGCTAATACCAAAAATGTTTGTTTACAAAACACAAATATGTTATGCCTCTAACCTACCAATCCAATTTCCAAGAAAATGCAAGATGTCTTTTGAAAATATCAGTTCCTTTTAAAATTCTCAATGAACAAAGTTTTTTTTTTCAATCCACATGTATCTCTATATAATTAAAATTAGATTTTTATACTAACTCTATCATCAGGTATATATGTGACAAAGCGTATTGCTTGGCTTGACATGTGCATGGCAATTCACATGTTTTGGTTTTAATATTGTAATTGTAAATAAAATTATAAATGCTAATATAAACTTTACTCCATTATATATTTTTTAATTGTTAAAATAATTTCTCATACTGAAACTCTAAAATGGTATTAATGCATATGTTTAATTATCAATTTGAATTATACAGTTGAATATAAGAATGATTAATATCAATTCTTTACTTTTTATGCTTTTTAGGGATATATACATATGCAAGGAAAGATATTAGGCATACCTACATGTTAGGTTTGGGTAACTTCATATATTTCAAGAATATATACATATGCAAGGAAATATACTAAAAGTATATTGAATATCTAGAGATAAGACAAGGAAGGAACTGAGAGTGGATTCTTTCATGCATTAATTATTACTTTATACCATGAATAGTAATAATGAACTTTTCTCTTTGATTCTAAAAAAGAAGTATGGAGAGATAAATGTGGGTTACATTTTTTTTACAGAGCTGAAAATTGGACCTGCTCTTTTTTAATGAGCAGGTAGTAGTTTTAGAGTAGTTTGATGATGTCAAATTGAAATGATTGATACATTTATTCAAAATAAATAATTTATTTTTGCACATTTAAAATTATGTAAAGGAAAATACTGTAATTTTTGGTCCTAGTGAATCTGATGCATGTGTGCTGAGTTGCTCAGTCATATCCAACTCTTTGCAAGCCCATGGACTGTAGCCTGCCAGGCTCCTCTGTCCATGAAATTTTTCAGGGAAGAATACTCGAGTGGATTGCTATTTCCTGTTCCAAAGGATTTTCCTGACCCAGGGTTTGAACCCATGTCTCTTGCATTGCCTTCATTGGCAGGTGGGTTCTTTACACTGGGCCACCTGGGAAGTTTGGAAGTTCTGGACTGCTTGGAATCTGACTTATCCTACTGCAATAAAGAAATGGAAAATTGGAGAAATATATAAAAGACAGGTTTTAGCACAGGAATGTGATCTTTGAGAACAAGGAGGTGCAGGAAGCAAGTACCACAATCACTGCAACTTCTAACTTGAGAATATTTCCAAAATATTGTAAGTAAGTGGAGCCAAAGAAGAAAGTGACAGTCTCACTGGGTTGAAGGAAAATAGATTGAATTTTGGAATAGTGCAGAGAACTGAAATTTAAAGAACTGAGTGATGAGAGATGGCTGCCAAGAAGCAGTAGCAATCTGGGTCACTGAAGAATCTTAAACAGCATGTATTCAAAACAAGATTCTCTAAGGTCTAAAATAATATTGAAGTAACAGCACAAGATGTCCTAAATAAAATACTTCTCGTATGTAATAGAGATATTGCTTATGTATCCTTTTGTGGAAATCTGCATGTCCCTCAGATACAGTTGGCTGTTAAATAGAGATTTGAATAGACAGATAGGAAATGACTATTTAGGAAAATAGCAAAGTCAGTTCTATCCTATGTCAGATGCCAAGTAATCCTGAGCACATATATGTTTTGAATTTTCACCTGGAGAAATGAAACATTTAAAAAATTAATAGAACCAATAGTTGTACATAGCCCAATCACTCTTGAAAATGCCATGAATATGATGAGTCAGAAAAAATTTCAGTAACTGAAAAATGCCCACCAAGTGAACAGTTGAATGTAAAGCACTCAGATTTCATTTGTTTCCAAAATTATAACCATATTATATTTCTATCAGAACTCAAGCCCAGTGCTGTATCTGAGGGCAATAAGATAACTAATTAATTTGAAATTTAAAGCTCCATAAAATAATACTTTAGTGCAAAGTTTAATGATTTAATGATGTTTTTCATTGAAGATCGGTTCACAATTTACTTTATTTTCTTCAATTTAAGTTACATTATAAAAAGCATTAAGAAATGTCATCCTTCTGAGACAAAGCCAAAATAGTGTGGTCAGTCATTAATGATTTAACATCAAATAAGGAATTCAGGTTTTCTTTCTTTTTGTTTTTTCCTTTCAGTCCTTAGTTAACTTGCTCACAATGTGGATAATTTTTATAAGTATATTTGCCATTTGAATTCACAGGACTGCTTTGAAGATTCAGAAATTCCTAATACTTGTCAAAAAATAGCAATATGATGTCATTAAGATCTTGTGTTTTCTGAGTATTGAAAAAATGCCTAATATCAAATGACATTTTTTTTAACTTCTAACACAATCCTGATTTTGCTAGGAGAGGAGAGTCAAATTAATTTATAATTCACACCATACCATTACAAGGGTAATTAAAATCTTTACCCTCAGTCTTGGAAGAGGAATGTTTTCTACTTTCTAATTACACATCACCAAATATTTTATTCCAGGTTCTGTTATCAAACTAGACATTTTAAAATATTTGCAAGAATTTTAAAAATTAAAATGTATTTTCAAATACCTAAATTAAAATAAAGAGAAATATAAAGGCAAAAAATGAAATATTAATTACTTAGCCAGCTATCTATCTCTATCTATCCATCATTATATTCTTACACCAATCCATATAAAACTTGACCAATATTAATCCAATTATTAATTGATCTATTAAACAATTTTTTTTCCTGGTAATATCTGACTGTACTTACATATGGCAATTTCCTGTTAACATTCATATAGCTTCTCACATATAATAATATACATGCATGTAAAATATATATGAAGTCCCATAATTAATACTATCAATTCAGTTCAGTCTCTCAGCCGTGTCTGACTCTTTGCAACCCCATGAATTGTAGAACTCCAGGTCTCCCTCTCCATCACCAACTCCTAGAATTCATTCAAACTCATGTCCATTGAGTCGGTGATGCCATCCAACCATCGCATCCTCTGTTGTCCCCTTCTCCTCCTGCCCCCAATCCCTCCCAGCATCAGAGTCTTTTCCAATGAGTCAGCTCTTTGCACGAGGAGGCCAAAGTTTGGAGCTTCAGCCTTAGCATCAGTCCTTCCAATGAACACCCAGGACTGATCCTCCTTTAGGATGGACTGGTTGGATCTCCTTGCAGTCCAAGGGACTCTCAAGAGTCTTCTCCAACACCACAGTTCAAAAGCATCAATTCTTCAGTGCTGAGCTTTCTTCACAGTTCAACTCTCAAATCCATACATGACCACAGGAAAAACCATAACCTTGACTAGACAGACCATTGCTGGCAAAGTAATGTCTTTGCTTTTCAGTATGCTGTCTAGGTTGATCATAACTTTCCTTCCAAAGAGTAAGCGTCTTTTAATTTCATGGCTGCAATCACCATCTGAAGTGATTTTGGAGCCCCAAAATATAAAGTCTGACACTGTTTCCACTGTTTCCCCATCTATTTCCCATGAAGTGATGGGACCAGATCCCATCATCTTCATCTTCTGAATGCTGAGCTTTAAGCCAACTTTTTCACTCTCCTCTTTCATCAAGAGGCTTTTTAGTTCCTCTTCACTTTCTGCCATAAAGGTGGTGTCATCTGCATATCTGAGGTTATTGATAATTTTCCTGGCAATCTTGATTCTAGCTTGTGCTTCATCCAGTCCAGTGTTTCTCATGATGTACTCTGCACAGAAGTTAAATAAGCAGGGTGACAATATACAGCCTTGACGTATTCCTTTTCCTATTTGGAACCAGTCTGTTGTTCCATGTCCAGTTCTAACTGTTGCTTCCTGACCTGCATATAGGTTTCTCAAGAGGCTGGTCAGATGGTCTGGTATTCCCATCTCTTTCAGAATTTTCCACAGTTTATTGTGATCCAGTCAAAGGCTTTGGCATAGCCAAGAAAGCAGAAATAGATGTTTTTCTGGAACTCTCTTGCTTTTTCCATGATCCAGCAGATGTTGGCAATTTGATCTCTCGTTCCTTTGCCTTTTCTAAAACCAGCTTGAACATCTGGAAGTTCACAGTTCAGGTACTGCTGAAGCCTGGCTTGGAGAATTTTGAGCATTACTTTACTAGTATGTGAGATGAGTCCAATTGTGCAGTAGTTTGAGCATTCTTTGGCATTGGAATGAAAACTGACCTTTTCCAGTCCTGTGGCCCCTGCTGAGTTTTCCAAATTGCTGGTGTATTGAGTGTAGCACTTTCTTATGTACCATTCTGATATAACAAAAAGGTGCACCATTTTCCACTTATATATGTGAGATATATAAGTATATTCACTTATACTGTTATAGTTCAGCTCTTCAGAAACCAAAATGTAAAAGCTGTAACAAGTCTGGGTATCTTTAATACGAAAAACTCCTACAGTCTATAATGAATAGAAGAGATAACTGAGAGTAGATAGGGTATCTAAGAACAAGAAAAGATTTACAATGGAAAAGGATACAGTTAACAAACATATGTACTAGCAAATCAGCAAAAATTATCAGTCTAACATAGGGTAGCGATCTTTATAAACCCATTATCTAAATGAGTACAATATGTCAACCAGGTAATTTCTCCCCAGTGGAAATTTACAGATGAAGTAAGTGGGAAAAGAGATTCATCTTATAGAATATAACACACCAAGTTTTCTGAAATGTTATTTTTAATCTAAGTGATTGATATATAAATATATATGACTAAATAATGAAACATGAATTTTCATATGTAGCTGATAAATACATAAAAAGGATATAAAATATCTACTAATAATTTAAAACACACAAATTAAAATATTTTCTATCAAATAGAAATTACAAGGTTGGTAATACCCAATGTCAATCTTGAATAACAGATATTCTATTAGTGGAACTGAAAATTCACTGAAAAGCTTTTAAAACAGTATAAATTAAAATTAAATACACATACAGAAATATCTATAGATGCTCTTTGGCCTGTCAGTTCTATTGTCAGCAATTTACCATCCTAGGAACTTCCCTGGCAGTCCACTGTTTAAGACTCTGCCAGCCCAATGAAGGGGGTACAGGTTTGATCCCTGGTTGGGGAACTAAGACCTCACATGCTGTGGATCCAAAAAAGTTAGGGCTTTCAAGGTGGTGGTAGTGGTAAAGAACCCGCCTGCCAATGCAAGAGATATATTAAGAGACTCGGGTTTGATCCCTTGGTCCGGATGATCCTCTGAAGGAGGGAATGGCAACCCCCTCCAGTTTAGAGAAGGCAATGGTGACCCATTACAGTACTCTTGCCTGGAAAGTCCCACGGACTGCAGCTTACCAGGCTGCTCCGTCCATTGGGTCACTGAGGGTTGGACACAACTGAGCGACTTCACTTTCACTTTTCACTTTCATAAAGCACTGGAGAAGAAAATGGCAACCCACTCCAGTGTTCTTGCCTGGAGAATCCCAGGGACAGGGGAGCCTGGTGGGCTGCTGTCTATGGGGTCGCACAGAGTTGGACACGACTGAAGCAACTTAGCAGCAGCAGCCAGTATTCTTGCCTGGAGAATCCAACAGAGAGAGGTGCCTGGAGGGTTGCTGTCCATAGGGTGGCAAAGTCTGACTCAGCTGAAGCAACTTAGCATGCAGAACATGTTAGGGCTTCCCAGGTGGCGCTAGTGGTAAAGAACCCGCCCGCCAATGTAGGAGACTTATGAGATGTGGATTCAATCCCTGGATCAGCAAGGAATTCCCCTGGAGGAGGAAATGACAACCCACTCCAGTATTTGGCTGGATACGGTCCATAGGGTCGCAAAGAGTTGGACACAATGAAGAGAATTAGGATGCAGAAACATGTTATAACATGGATTTTCACAGAAGCAAAATCTGAAAAATAACTTAAATGTCCACTGATATGGAATTTAAATAAATAAATTATGGTAATATATACACAATGGAATAGTATGTGGTCATTAAATAAAATTATATAGCTCCGTATGTGCTGAAATAGATCTAAGATAAAATAAGAAAAAAAAAAATGGAAAAAAAAAATTGAAAAATGGAAATAAGGTCTCAAAAATGTAAATCTGTAAAAGAAATAAAACTTCTATAAACAGATAACTCACAAACATTTTTCTGGAAATATGAAACAGTTTTCAGTGATTATTTTTGGATGAAAAAGTAGAAATCAGTAGTGTAAGAGATTAACTTTTGTCTTCATGCTTTGTTTTCAATAAACAAATTAGAAAACAGTAAAACCAAAGTTGGCTTAAAGCTCAACATTCAGAAAACTAAGATCATGGCATCCGTCCCATCACTTCATGGCCAATAGATGGGGAAACAGTGGAAACAATGGCTGACCTTCTTTCTGTCTCCAAAATCACTGCAGATGGTGACTGCAGCCATGAAATTAAAAGACGCTTACTCCTTGGAAGGAAAGTTATGACCAACCTAGATAGCATATTAAAAAGCAGAGACATTACTTTGTCCACAAAGGTCCATCTCATCAAGGCTATGGTTTTTCCAGTAATCATGTATGGATGTGAGAGTTGGACTATAAAGAAAGCTGAGCAGAGAAGAGTTGATGTTTTTGAACTGTGGTGTTGGAGAAGACTCTTGAGAATCCCTTGGACTGGAAGGAGATCCAACCAGTCCATCTTAAAGGAGATCAGTCCTGAGTGTTCATTGGAAGGACTGATGTTGAAGCTGAAACTCCAATATGTCGGCCACTGGATGCAAAGAACTGACTCATTTGAAAAGACCTTGATGCTGGGAAAGATTGAGGGCAGGAGGAGAAGGAGACGACAGAGGATGAGATGGTCGGATGGCATCACTGACTCCATGGAGATGAGTTGAGAAACTCTGGGAGTTGGTGTTGGACAGGGAGGCCTGGCATGCTGTGGTCCATGGGGTCATGAAGAGTTGGACACGACTGAGCAACTGAACTGAACCACAACTCTTTTATTTGTTAGCACATTAAGTTCTTTAGGCTCACTCATCTTTGAAGAATAAATGGTTGCTGAATTATTTTCTACAGTAAATATTTAATAAACTCACTCAGTGCATATTTATTAAGAATCTGCTATCTACCAAGCACTGTTTTACACAGAGAAGGCACAGTGATGTAAAAGAAAGACAAGCTACTTGCATTCAGGGAGCTTTTTTATAGTCAAATAGTACATCAGTGAATACTAAAAATTAATTGGTAAAAAGTTCCAGGAAGAAACTAAGCAAGGCAGTGGTGTGAGACTAAATGGTTTTATGTTGGGGACGACTGCTTCAGTGGAGAAGGGGTCAGGGAAAAACCCCTATAGATGACCAGAGAAGGCAATGGCACCCCACTCCAGTACTCTTGCCTGGAAAATCCCATGGATGGAGGAGCCTGGTAGGCTGCAGTCCATGGGGTCGCTAAGTCAGACATGACTGAGCGAGTTCACTTTCACCTTTCGCTTTCTTGCACTGGAGAAGGAAATGGCAACCACTCCAGTGTTCTTGCCTGGAGAATCCCAGGGACAGGGGAGCCTGGTGGGCTGCCGTTTATGGGGTCACACAGAGTCAGACACTACTGAAGTGACTTAGCAATAGATGACATGTGATGTGAGACCTGAATGTTGACAGAAGCCTTTCACGTGTTCCAGCTAGGGCAAGTAAACAGAAAGGCCTTGAAAGAGGAATAAACAGAAAACACCAATATGACTAGAATTAATTTGCTTATTAAGTGCCAGTCACTGTTCTGTTTTCCACATATTAACAGATACTAATATTATCCTCAGATTAACAAACAAGGTAGGTAGAAGACCAATATGGTATAGGGCTAGAGATACAGGCAGGGAAATGTCAAATAGGATCTTATGGATATAGTAAAAAGTATGAAGGAAAGTTAAAGTGTTAATTCATTTGTGTCCGACTTCGCGATCCCATGGACTGTATGTAGCCCGCCAGGCTCCTCTGTCCTTGGAATTGGTAGTCATTCCCTTCCCCAGGGGATCTTCCCGACCCAGGGATTGAACCTGGGTCTCCGGCACTGCAGGCCTATTCTTTACCTCTGAGTCACCAGGGATTTCATTATTAATAAAATGGGAAACCACTGAAGATTTTAAGCAGGAAAATGACATGACCTGGATTATGTTTTAAAAATAACTCTAAGGTTTCCTTGGTGGTCCAGTGGTTAAGAATCCACCTTGCTGCAATGCAGGGGACACTGGTTTGGTCCCTGGTTTGGCAAGTTCCCACATGCCACAGGGCAACTAAGCCCAAGAGCTGCAACTACTAAGCCCACGTGCAGCAACTACTGAAGCCTGCAAGCCCTAGAGCCCATGCTCCACAACAAGAGATGCCACTGCAGTGAGAAGCCCACACACCGCATCTAGAGAGCAGCTCCCACTCTGCAACTAGAGAAAGCCCAGGAGCAGCAACAAAGATCCAGTGCAGCCATAAATAAATAAATAAACCTCACAAAAATTATTTAAAAAAACTCTAGGTTACTACATTGAGAATGGGTCAGTTTGGGCGAGAAGTGAAAGGGGCAGGCCGGTTAGGATGATACTCTTTTTTAACAGGCCAGATGAGGGATAAGGGTAACTTAGACTAGACTGTTAGCACCAGAGACAGAGAGAAATAGATGAGTTTGCATTGTATTTACATGACAGAGTTGACAAAGCTTGCTGATGGGCTTACATGACGATGATGAAAAAAAGAATATTAAATTGTTCTTAATACTATACTTAATACTATAAAACAAACTGATCAAGAAAGTGTAAAATGAACAAAACTACAAAACCAGATTAGATAAAACTTTGTTATATATTCAGTGATCCTTTACTTCTAAAAAACTTTATTCCTTCTAAAATACTTACATTTCTTTCAACTTCAATTAATCTGTCTTTAACTTTCAGAACTCTCTAGTTGTTTCTTGACTTTCTCGCTCCCACTTGTTGTCTTCACCAGCAGCTGGAGGAGAGCTCTGAACCATTCTTTCCTCATCCTGTCTCTGTTTGAGAGCCTCATAATTCTTTTTCACCTAAAATATTGTTTTAAAATATCTTTTAAAATTGAAGTATAGTTGATTTATAATATTGTTTTCATTTATTTAAAAAGGGAGAAAACATACCACCAAGGTTATATTTATCATAATTAAACCCCCCAAAGGTCTGGTGAATGTGAGAGACAGTTTATTTAAAAATATAACAATATATACAATTACCATTATTATCATGATCACAATTTATGCATTGTAAAGTGCAAATGTTTTCCTCTAGAAATATTAATATACCCTGCTTAAGTGTCATGTTGCTATTATTTTTAATTTCAGATCCTATTGCTTATGATGAAAATATCACTGAAGAATAGATGAATACAGACTTGTTGCTAAATACTAAATTGTTTTTAGAGCTATTTATAATTGGTTTAGAGATTTCAGAGATTCCCATGTCAAGAACAAAAACTTGACACATGTATTAATTCCCCTTAAAAAGAATAACTGAAGCTGAGGAAGTATCTATGTATGTATGGTCTTTTTAAAAGGATTTTGTTGTCTGGAATGACCTGTTAATAAATAAATGACTTCTTTATACACATACTGACCCACATAAAATTACTATTATTCATTTTATAAAGAGTGAGCAATCCAAGGATATTATCTTTTACAGGGTTTTCTAGTATGATTATAACCAAATCCTACTTTAACAGAGCAAAGTCAAAACTAACAAATTGGTCATCATCCAAAATTAATGATTAACTAAATTGCTCTCTTCAATTTAAATTATTGTTATACTGAATTACTAGTTTTTCCTAGGAAATGATTATCATAAATTTCTAACTTAAAACCAAACTTTCTATTAAGATAAGGATACAGATGTTTAAAATAATTCAATGTCTAATGCAACCTCAAGAAAGCTTTATGGCTCAAACTTTTCTACTCTACTGAGTTAGAGAATAATGATGTGAGATTATAGAAGATAAGATGCTAAGATAAGTGTGTCACTTAAATCTTGGCAAATGATTGAACAGATATTCTTGAGATCCTGATTTTCCACTTTTTAAAAAAATACTTCTGACACCCTAATAATATAGATGGATAACATAATTTCCAGTCTATTTTACATTAATTTCTCACAGGCTCTTTTTTCAAGCCTTGTAAGAGTTATAGACATATGTCATTGTTAAGAAGGGGACATGAGAATAAAACTCAGAACTTCTCATTTTCAGTCTACTGTTCTGTAAGTTTCAAAAATGGTCCTTTACCTTATATATCATTAATCAGAATCATTAATTTATGTTCATATTGAAAATGACATTTTCCATCAGGGTTTTCGGAAACAGTGTATAGGTGGGTGTTGCCTTATCTAATTTATTAATTTAAATAAATTAAATGCCTTTTAATTTGGATGTACAGACCATTCACATTTAATGTGATGACTGACATGGTTTGGTTTAAAATTGCTATCCTGCTATTTATTTTCCATTTGTCCAACCTGTAGTTTGTTCTTTATTCTTTTTCTGCCTTTATTTGGATTTTTTGATTCTATGTAATCTCCTTTGCTGGCATTTTAGTTATACTTCTTTGTCATACCATTTTAGTGGTTACTTTATACTTATTACTCATTTAGCTTTCACAGTCTATGTTAACTATGAAAAAACTAGAACAGTATAATTAATTAATCATATATTAAAAACTAGAACAGTATAATTTCAGTTGAATGCATGTTTATGGCAGAAAACTAGTTCAATAATAATAATTTGGAAATCTTCCACTTCCAAATGGCTGAAAGTGGAAGACAATCTCTAACTTTTAGACTTGAAACACATCATATACCAACCCATACTCAAATCCATTTATTTTCTGCTTAGTAGCTTCATGAAATTGACTTTATTTGCAATATAGTGATACTGTATAAAGGGCAAAAATTCAGAAAAAGAAAGATGATTAATGAAATGTGGTACAAGTTTTACTTTATATTTTTTTGAACAACACTTTATGCTGACTAAACAAAGTTCTAAAATTCCTTCTGTAACAAAAAATGTTCTGTGTTAATATCTGAGACAAACACCAGCAATGATGGTATGGGCAAATGAGGAACCAATCCTTTTCCTCTCCTGTATGAGAAATTAATCTTTGGCTAATTTTCTCTGGAAACCTGATAAAACTACAATGTTACATGCTACCAGTCAAGAAAAATGACTTCTGATTGGTAAATTGTATTTGTACTACAAGAACTATAAATACCTAAATAAGAAGCTACATCTTTGGACTTCTCTGAGTGTAGGAACTCTTAAATCATAAGACTGTGAAGATCTTAAATCCATGCACTTGGAGATGCTGCAAGGGATGATGACTGGTATTAAGCATGATATCCCAAAGCCAGAGCAGCTCTCACACATACTCAGTGTGAATCTTGTCTTCTTGCATCTGAACTATCATCTATCGAGAAGACGACTCTCAGACAGATACGTGAAGAGGGGCACCAGATTGTGCCCTACTATTACTTTATACTTCCTATAGTGCTCTGAATTGAACGGTTCTAAATGTGGCCTGTAATAAGCTTGTCAGCCGGAATGTTTGGTTGACTTTAACACCACTCCAGATATGACTAACAGAGCTAATAAAAGGGAGTAAAAGACAGATCGTGATTCTACCATTCTACCAAACACTAACCCTATAGAATGGGCAAGTCCCTTCAATTTCAATTCATTCACATAGGGAAAACAAACAGCAGTCCCTACCTCATATATTTCACTGAATAATTCCAAATAACACAATTAAAAAATTTAGAAAAGACCTCAAATTTTTTAGATCAAGGGCTCTCTTATACCACACATACTGCTTCCCTCTACTTGCTATCCTCACACCCATATTTTTTTTAATCAAACTTTTACCTGGATTCTCAATAGGAAAAGAGTGACAGTGAAGTGTCAAAATCACATTGAGAGCTTTTCCCAGTGTAATAAGTCTGCCTCTTCCCCATCCACTCTCACAATTCCAATATGTGTCTTCATACATATTGAGGGACATTCATACACAAAATAAGATTGAATAAGTTATAACATACAGACAAAATAGTTTGTTATAAACTACATAACAAAGATCTGTTTAAGAATAATCTCAAGTTTAAGAAAAAGAAATAGACAAAACAGTAATAAAATTTTATGTTTCATTTTCTACTTTATATTTTCTGTCCAAATATCTGACAGGGAATTCCCTGGCAGTCCAGTGGTTAGGACTCGGGGCTTTCACTGCTGGGTCCCAGGTTCAATCCCTGGTCAGTGAACTAAGATCTCACAAGCTGACCAGTGCAAAAAAGAGAAAAAGTTGACAATCAAAATTCTTCCCAAGAAAATCACTTACTGTTTTTAGTTCTTGGCGCAACTGCTGGTTGTAATTTGTGGACTCTTCTAGTCGAGCTTCTAAAGCAGCAATTTTTTCTTCTTTTATTTCAAGAGACTTCTTTAGAGTGGATTCTAATTTTGATTCCAAAAGTTTGTATCTATTATCCAAATATAAAAAGAATACAGTTCATTACTGGAGGTCAGAAAATTATTTTTAAAGATAATTTATGATTAGATACTGATACATAAATAAGCCTTATAAAATAGTTTTTTTTAAAAAAAGAAACAAATTAAATTATTTTGTTCTTCCTGTCTACTCTCTCTTTTTAACTACTCCTGGTAATGAGAAAAAAACAAAAAAGCCCTGAGTATACAGCTCCAGGTTACAGTCTAGGTTGTCAAAAGCAAAAATTAATGCTATAAAAAGGCATCTGGAAGATCTTAGTCTCAAAATATTTCTTTTAGTTTCATAAGAATAGAATCTACAGGAAGAGTAAGTGGATGGATTAAGCACATTATTAAGCATTTGTCTATGATATAAATATATAATATATTTACACAAGTACATATGAATAGTTAAGACTTAAGGCACTCTGAAGACTACCTTCAGGGCATGGAGAACTTGAAGAATATTAAAAATAAAGAGGGGGGACAACATAGAAAGAGCCAAGATACTGGTAACAGAAGAGGAAGGGGCAGATAGGTTTGAGTGTTCATATTTTAGTTATCTTTCTGATTGATGGGTTTGAATATTTATATTATTAAGATTTTTTTCTTTATAAAAAGGATGTCTATGAACATACACTGAGAGGGAACCACAGACTAGGAATTACAGATTAATCTATTTCTTACACCTGAGAACCTCAATGACTAAAGCAAATAAAAACCTGAAGTACGTATATGAGAAATTCTATCATACTTTGCCTCTTATTGTAATTAATTTGTGTGCATATATTTTCTGCTCAACTAGATTTTAAGTTCACTGACAACAGAAAAAAAATCTCACTTTGATATTGGCTTGAGTCAACAAACAATTTTAAAGCATGTAATGTGTATGACTCTGGATGTATTAAATTTGTGATGCCTGAGTTCTGACTGTCCAGGTAGAGATGTTCAGTAAGCAGGGAATAATATGCATGTCAGCTGAGATGATGGATAGAATGCTCATGGAACGGATAAGAGGCCTAAGAACCTAACTCTAGGAACTATATTGAGAGAGAATGCACAGGACAAAGAACTGTTACAAAGAGAAAGACAAAAGTGATCACAGGGCACTCTACCACTAAATTCACTTTACTATATTTATACAAATTCCACAATTAGACTATATATTCCACAATGGTAAGAATAAATTCATGTGAATAAATACAATCTGCATTAATTTTCCCCACATACATTTATTTATTATAAAATATATTTACTAGAACAGTAATGATGGATAGGCAACAAAACACAAATTATACAATTACAAAAATTCTAATGAAATAAAATCTAGTGTATAACAATATTCTTAACAATACACACTTCTATCCCAGCTGGAATCATGTGGCCAACTGGATGCTAAACAGCAGACTACTTGAAAATCTAATTAACTGATAGACTGTATTTACCATGGGAGAATAGAAATTCTCTTCAAGCCTGTACTGAACATTTTCAAATTAAAGTGTATATTAATTTTTTATGTTTGTTAAGCCCTAGTTTTCTACATTATTTTTCTTTCCTTAATAGCTCTGCAGTTTCAAAATTAATGCTTGAACAAAATAAATGATTTCCACTGTTCCTCAGATACACTTAATACTCACCGGTCGTCAGTACTTTGCTCATCATGTAAGAGTCGCTCTTTATTTAACCCTATCTTCTCAAGCTCATGAGTTAATTTTTCAAGATCATTATTCATTTGTTGAGTCTTCAATTTTTCACTCACCAAATCCTTATTTTAAAAGTAATGCAAAACTCACATTAAGTGTTGTGAACATAAACATCAAAGAAATTCACCCAAGATTTCATCCAGGAATACACATAATTTAAACCAGGAAAGACAGAAAGGCTGTTGCTGAACACCAACCATTTATTGCCAATCTACTCCTATAAATTTCAGAATTCTTCGTGATACACCGATCCAACCAACTACCAATTGTTCGGTGTTGGCCTGATTTGCATTCTCTTGCTTATATTCTCTCAGTCAAAATCTAAGGGACTTTGAAATCTGAAAGATCTAGATGTGAATCCAGAAATCCAAACCTACCATTTTTTTCTTAAGTTAAAGTCTGTGAACCTCAGTTTTCTAATCTAATGGAGGTAATAGAAATAAAGGATTGGTTGTAAAAATTATCCAGTATTTGGCACATAGCTAGTATTCAGTAACTAGTAATTATCACATTCAGTAAGTTTTGATCATATATTTTAATATTGCTTTGAAACAAAAGTATAAAATTATAAGAAATAAGTCAGATACTACATGGATAACTTATTAGTATAATTTCTTAAAAAATACAATTTGCATTCACTTCTCAATTTAACACAAGTTGGAAACCTGGAAAATTTTTAATTCTAAAATTTCTACTTTGAAACATAAAAAGATTATACAAATTACCATAATAAAGCTTAAAGAAGTTCTAAGTTAAAAAGATTTAAAATTTTGTGTGAAATTTAAGTAATTAACTTACCTCTCGTAATGTAACCAAAGTTTTTATATCAATAGTTGTCTTTTCACAAGCTCTTTATTTTCTTTCTCTAATTCTTTCAGACGAATGCAGGATTCTTTATAAATACCAATCTCTTTGAAAAGGGTTTTGTTTTCTTTTTCCAAATTTCCAATTTTCACATTATTTTCTTCTAATGTGGTATCTTTTATTTCTGCTTGTTGCCGGAGTCTCTTATTTTCCTTCTCCAGTTGTTTTTTATCCTTTTCCAGTTGAGAAGTCTCTTGCTCTAATGATTTATTTTCTTTTTCCAGCTGTTCTAGTCTTTTGCTAGATATTTTTAACTCTTCTAGATTTTTCTGCAATGTTTGATTTTCCATCTCTAAGTCCTGTAGTTCACTTTCCAATTGTTGGATTTTTTTATTGCTGTTTTCAAGAGCTTTCTGTAGCCTTTGATTTTCTGTATCTAAACCCTGATAACTAACTTCTAAGCGTTCTGTTTTCTTGAAAGATGCTTTCATGAGCTCTAAACCTTTCTTAAGTTGTTCTTTTTCACTTTCCAGTTCTTTATTCTCTAGTTGTAGCTGAGCCATCTTCATGCTTGCACACTTCAAAGATTCCACACTCCTTCGAAGTTCTAAGTTTTCCTCATCAAGCTGGGAATTCTCTTTTTCCAGGGATTCTAACTGAAAGGTGAGGTTTTTAAAGCTATCCAGTGTTTTTTTAAACTTCCTATTTTCTCTTTCTAGCTCTGAATTTTCTTGTTCTAAGGCCTCAATTTTTTCACAAGTAATTTTTAAATTGGTTATTTTTTTCTGTAACAGTTCATTTTCTTTTTCCAGATGATGCAACTCATTTTCAAGTTCTTCTGCTCTTTCTCCTTTTTCTTTATAATGTTCCAATTCTTTTCTGATTTGCCTTTTCTCAAATTCAGTCTTGCTTAGCTTGCTACTTGTTTCCTTGATAGATTCATGGAGAATTTTGTTTTCTTTTTCAATGTCTTTCACCCTTGCTTCAGCACTTATCTGGGAGCGCTGCCTTAAGGAGGACACGGTTTGATTCAGATGTTCATTTTCCTGTTCTATATTTTAATCTAATTTAGTGAAAAAAAGGAGAAAATTTAAAACTTAATGGAACATGAACTAAATATTTAAAAATTACATAGTTTTCTTCCTCCAAAAACTAGCAGGGAAATCAGATCATAAAAAGGTGCTAAAATTGTCTATTTTAATTTTAATTCTGACAAATATTTACTGAGAGATCACCATGTACATGTACTGCCAGATCTTTAAATTTCATATCTTTAGGGAGTCTGAAATGTACAGGAACGGTTAAGAGAGATGAATATTAACCAAAATGATCTTCAGATTATATAGTGGTGATATGTTTCAAATTCAAATATAAGTCTAGATGAAATGTATACACATATCTTCTTGAAGATACATGCTTTTACATTCATTCAAGAAATTTCACAATGCATATATATACAGGAAGACCTCAGTAAATACAGTATTTGCTCTATTATATGCACAGATATGTATATCTATGTGTGTGTGTGTGTGTATTCATTTCCTAAAAGAATTTGGAAACATCAAAACAACAATATCCCTGGTACATTTAAAAATGAAAACATCCAATTTATAGTATGGTCTATTATAATGGTAATGGTTCTTAAAATTCAGTGTGTTAAACAATCAATTCCGAGAAACTTGTAGAAATAGAGATTCATGCTTAGCTCTAGAATTTTTTGTTCCATAGATCTATGGAAATGTGTATTTTTACAGGTGACCTAAGGACTAACCCTGGTGGTTCAGATGGTAAAGAGTCTCCCCTACAATGCAGGAGACATGGTTCAATCCCTGGGTCGGGAAGATCTCCTGGAGAAGTAGATGGCAACCCACTCCAGTATTTTTGCCTGGAAAATCCCATGGACAGAGGAACCTGGCAGGCTACAGACTACAGGGTCACAAAGAGTTGGACACGACTGAGCAACTAACACTTTCACTTTGAGGACTATAGCTCGATAATACAAATAATTTTACTTCTAAAAATTAGAAATTTTAAAACAGCCAGTTATTTAATCTATTTGATTCTCAGTTTCTTCAACATAACATGTGAATGACCAATAAAAACTTGAGAGCAAGTATGAAAATATACAGAACAGCTGCTGTCACCACTTCAGTGGGATCAGAGTAGAGCTGCACTTCATCCCAATTTCATTCAGGGCCTTCAATATCTGCAGTCTCATTCCACTGACACTTGGAAAGCAATTCATGCACAGGTACCACAAAATTTTATATCAGACAATTATTAAGCACACTGACAATTTTAAAAATTCTAAGTTTTCAACTTTTCAAAAATGCATGGGATAGAAAATGAGGTAAAACTATAGTTACTTTAAAATCTAAAAAGTTCTAAAATATTTCATTTAATGTTATTATGAAAATTTTACTTGCACAAACTTTAAAATAACTTTTGTTAATAAGTTTTAAGATCTGTTGCTTAATAAAAAAATTTATGAACCTGTCTCTCTGAATTTTCTCGAAGTGTTTCGATCGTTTTTTCAAGCTGAGCTTTTTCCTTCATTAGATCCTTGCTTAAATTCTGACAATTCTGAAGACTTTGCTTTTCTTGAATAATCTCATTTTCAAGGATTTCAACCTGGTGAAAATGAAATCACAAAACAATATATTATTAGTATTTCAAAATAGTGGAAGCATGTAAAAACAAAAGCTAATCACTGAATAAAGGGTAGAAGACAGTTTTAATACTCAAATAGTGAAGTTTAAGAATTTCACAGAAAAATTCAAGTAGTATTTCAAGGTAATTTTAGCAGCTATCTAAAATATACAGACATGATTATCTTTCTTGTCCTCTGCATCTTTGAAGGCAAATTTCC
This sequence comes from Aepyceros melampus, assembly GCA_006408695.1. NCBI lineage: Eukaryota > Metazoa > Chordata > Mammalia > Artiodactyla > Bovidae > Aepyceros > Aepyceros melampus. The sequence continues at coordinate 80,284 of SJXQ01009568.1, read as the reverse complement.
ATTTCTAAACACAAATACAACTACATACATACACACATGCCACATGAAGAATACAAAAAACATACTGAAAAAAAACTCTCTTGGCTTGAATGGATTTGTAAAATGGAAATTTAATTAGGGAATTTAGTGCACAAGAAGGAAAAGATGAGAAAATGAGACAAAAAGGAGACTACTAGAGAGAAAAAGATTTGAGCAAAACTCTAGCAAAGTATGAGGTCAACAAGTATGAAAAGCAAATTCAACTTCAAAATATGTCATACTAGTGATTTCCCCATTATTATGTAACATATTCAAACCAGGTAACCAAAAAAATTTAAAAAGATTTAGGCATATAAAATATTCCACTTCACATTTAAATATTACCTAAATCCTTGTAACAATAGTAAGAAACTCTAAGAAATGATATTAATATCTCAAAAGCATAAAGTTGCAAATCTTATTCAATAATTCACATTAAGTTTACATAATCAGGAAACTTTAAGCTATTAATAACTAATCTGGTTCTCACATTACATACTGAAATATATGGACAGTATTTATTTAATTAAACTCATTTGCTATATTAATGGAATTCAAATGAAACATTCAGTTTACAAAAGATATACAAAGAATTAATCAAAAATTGCTGGAATCACTAATTTACTAATTAGACTTTAAAGTTAACTTCAAAATAAAAACTCCAGATTTATAGTGGTGGCAAAAATAAAACCATTCCAAGTTCTAAATGGCCACTTTTATTTTAACACTAATTTATTGTAAAATGCTTATTTGGTTAATGAATTAAAGATGATGCAAAGAATGTTTTAAAAGTGAAAAAAATCTTTCAAGAAAATCAAAGTGTCTGTCTGCATTATCTAAGGCAATGGTTCTCATGGCATGGTTCCACAATAGCAGGATGAGTCTCACCTAGGAACTTCTTGGAAATGGGAATTCTTATCCCACCCTAGCCCTACCACATTAGAAACTCTGGGCATGGGGCTCAGCAATCCATATCTTAACAAGTGCTGAAGGTTACTGTGATGAATACCTACCTATTCAAAGCTACTGGTCTAAAAACTAGGCAGATTTTCATAATCAAATCTAGAAACAGAGAATCCAAAGGAAAAACTAGACATAGCTCACACATGTAGAAGAATATTTATTACAGTATATTTTTCAGTGACCAAGAACTGGAAACAAAAGTGAAAGCACATTTTGAAGGGTATACCTGATGGAGGGTATTCACGATAAAAATATCATGTACGTCTTTATATATGATTTCTATTTATGTATACTGTGTGTATGTGTTTATGTAGGTAGAAAGATATGCACAAATAAATTACTTGGTCTAACTGTCCCACAACAGGAAAAGAGAGTATCTCAGAGATATTGCAAGTTTGGATCAAGACCACTGCAATAAAGTTAAGTATCGCAATTAAACGAGTCAAATGAATATTCTAAAAGCTATGTTTACCCCACACTGTAGTCTATTAAGTGTGCCATACCATTATGTCTAAAAAAACCAATGTACATACCTTCCTTAAAAAATACTTCACTGCTAAAAAAAGTTAACCATCACCTGAGCTTTCAGCAAGTTTTAATCTTCTTGCTGGGGGAGTGTCTTGCCTAGATGCTGATGGCTGCTGACTGATCAGGGTAGTGGCTGCTGAAGGTTGGGATGGCCATGTAATTTCTTAAAATAAAACAATAAAGTCTGTCTGTCAGCTGACTCTTCCTTTCATGAACAATTTCTCTGTAGAATGCAAGGCTACAAAAACTTTTTTTTTCAAAATTGGAGTCACTTCTCTTAAACACAGCCACTGTTTTATCAACTTTATGTAATATTTAAGTCCTCTGTTGATATTTCAACCAACTTCACATCTTCAACAGTAGACTCCGTCTCAAGAAACTTTCTTTACTCATGCACAAGAAGTAACTCCTAATCCACTATAGCTGTATCATGAGACTGCAACAAATCAATCATATCTTCAGGCTCCATTTCTAGTTCTGATTCTCTTGCTAATTCCTCCACATCTGCAATTACTTCCTCCACTGAAGCCTCTAAGTCATCCATGAGGGGTAGAATCAACTTCTTCCAAACTCTTGTTAACATTGTTATTTTTATCTCTTCCCATTAATCGCGCATGTTTTTAATGGCATATAGACTGGTAAGTTCTTTCCAGAAGGTTTTCAATTGACTTTGCCCAGACCCATCAGAGGAATCACTTTTGATGGCAGCTATAGCCTTACAAAACAAAGAGTAAGACTTCAAAGTCAACTTAATCTTTAATCTAGGGCCACAGAATGAATATTGTGTTAGCAAGCATGGAACAACATGAATCTCAATCCTAAGTCTCTAACAGAGCTCTTGGGGATCAGGTGCACTGTCAATGAGCAGTCATATTTTGAAAGAAATTTTTGTTTGAGCAGTAGACCTCACAAGTGGGCTTAGAATAGTCAATAAACCATAATGTAAACAGATATGTTGTCATCCAGGCTTTGTTGCTCCATCAAGAGAGTACAGGGAAAGTAAGTACAGCGAAAACAGATTAAGCAGAATTCTTAAGGGCCCTAAGATTTTTGAAACTGTAAATGACCACTGACTTCAAGTCACCAGCTTCATTAGCCTGGTGAGAGTCAGCCTTAGAAAGAGAGTCCTTTAAAGAAAAAAAAAAATATTTATTTGGCTGTACCAGGTCTTAGTTGTGGCATGAGGGATCTTTAGTTGTGGCATGTGGAATCTAGTTCCCTGACCAGGGATCAAGCGAGGGCCCCTTCATTGGGAGTGTGGAGTCTTAGCCACTGGGACCGCCAGGGAAGAAACCTGTCCTTTGAAGCTTTGAACCTAGGCATTAATTAAACTCTTCCAGCTATGGAGGTCCTAGATGGAATCTTGTTCCAATACAAGGTTGTTTGTCTATGCTAAAAATCTAGTTTAGTGCAGTCACCATAATTAATTATATCTTCTGGAATACTAAATACAGCTTCTACCTTAGTACGTGTTGTACTTTTATGTTATGGAAACATCTCTCCTTCAACCTCACAAACCAACCTCTAAAAGTTTTCTTCTGAAGCTTCCTCACCTCTCTCAGTCTTCACAGAACTGAAGAGAGGGCCTTGCTCTGGATTAGGCTTTGGCTTCAAGGAATGCTGTGGCTGGCATGTCTTCTATCCAGACCACTAAGACATTCTCCATATCAGCAACAATGCTCTTTCATTTTCCTATCATTCAAAGTTCACTGAAAGTACTTTTAATTCAAGAACTTCTTTGCATGCACATCTTGGCTGACTGGTGTAGGAGGCCTACCTTTCAGTCATCTCAGCTTAACACTCCTTCCTCACTATTCTTAATCATTTCTAGCCTGTGACTCGACTGTGAGAGTGAGAGATGTGCAACTACTCCTTTCACTTGAACACATACAGGCCACTCTAGGGTTATTAGTTGCCTAATTTCAATATTGTTGTGTCTCGGAATAGCGAGGTACAAGGAGAGGGAGAGAGATGGGAAATCACCAGTCACTGGAGAAGCTGGACCACCACATCACTTGATTAAATTCACTATCTTATATGGGTGCAGTCTATGCCACCCCAACACAATTAAAATACTAACATCAAAGATCACTGAAGAGATCACCGTAACAAATACAATAACAATGAAAGAGTTTGAAATATTGTGAGAATCACCAAAATGCGACACAGAGACATGAAGTAAGCAAACGCTATTAGAAAAACAGTGCTGAGAGACGTTTGAAGCAGGGTTGCCTCAAACTTTCAAGTTGTAAAAAACAACAGCAGCAGCAATTATCTGTGACGTGCAATAAAGTACTATGCAATAAAATAAGGTATGCTTGTTATTTCTTTTCAAAGTCTGCTTAAATTCAGGTTTCATAGTCCCTAAACTGGCCTCTAAATACCATTGTCGACTAAAAGAAAGAAGGGCTTTTTAGAGAAATGGCTGTGTCCAGGTCTGAAGCAGGAAATGTTTCAGAGGAACCTAGAACACTCTTGTCATAGCAGAAAGCAAGGAAGCTCTCCAGGAGTGCTCAGGTCATGTCATAAGGATTCAGGTAGCAGCTTAAAAGAGTTGGGAGGGTAAGAAAAATGCAGTGTATTAAAATACATCAAATATTTTTAAATCTGTGAGTTTATTATGACACCACAACAAACTCAATAATTATCTCAGGAGGATATCAGAAAACCAATTTATTACTAGGAAACCCGTAAATAAAGGACAAGAATCAAACATTCATCCCACTTTACCCACCCTAAGAGTTGTTCCTCAGAGTAACTAACAGTGGTTTATTTTTTAACCCAGTATTTTTTTTAAAAAAAGGTTTTCTTACAGAAACACACTCCAGCTACCAAATTAAGAATGGATGATATAATATCAGGATTCTGTACCCTCTGATTAATTAAGGGATCTAAACCAATGATTTTCTATGACTACAAACATCACTTTCTTCAACAGAAAAACTACTAGGAAAGAAGAGTAAATCTATAGACTAAAAAAGACCTAAGGGACACATCAACTCATTGAACATACCAATCTTATTTGGATATATTTTAAAAATATTTGAATATACTTATATTCAAAAAATAAAATTAAAAAAACATAATAGATTTGAGAAACTGAAATGCTGATCAAAAGCTATAATTTTTTAAGTGTGATATCATAACTTCTTTTTTAAAATTCCTTACATTTTAGAAATTTATAACTGAGATATTTATTGGTAAGACATTACCATGTCTTGGACTTACTTCAAAATTATCTGGTGGTTGCACAGAGATTAGCATGGGTAGAAGTAAGATTAGTTGTAAGATAATAACTGTTGAATGAATCTAAGAGTACATTCACTTCATATTTATAGAAGTTTGAAATCTATATAAGTTAAAATAATATTGAGGGTATAATAAAAGTTGGAAATAAATGTTCTATCTAAACACTATTTATTTATACTTTTATATATACCTTTTTTACATTATATTAAACATTAATTTTTATACCTTCTTACTTAGTCTTTGATTTTCTTTTTCAATTTTCAGGATTTTGGAGGTGGTGCCTTCAGCAGAATCCATAGTACTCCGAAGCTCTTCTACAGTTTTTGTCAAACTCTGATTTTCCATCTCCAACTTCAACAATCTACTTGATGTCAATTCATTCACCTCATGGCCCAAGGATTTTTGTGGTGCTGAAATATTTGAAAAATATGACACTGGTAAAACTATGCTTACTCTTCACTATTTAAAATATTTAGTGTAAATACACTAAATCATCTGATCCTTAACTTTATAAAAATTTAATAAAGTTATACAAGATAGACACAATAAAAAAACAGAGATAAATACAGGTAAATCTTTAATTCTAATGCATTCAGAAGCGGGGGCTTTCCTGGTGGCTCAGTGGTAAAGAACCCGCCTGCAAGGCAGGAGATGCAGGAGATGAGGGTTTGATCCCTGGGTCAGGAAGACACCCTGGAGAAGGAAACGGCAACCCACTCCAGCATTTTTGCCTGGAGAATTCCATGAACAGAGGAGTCTGGCTACAGTCCATAGGGTCACAAAGAGTCAGACACAACTGAAGTGACTTAGCACACACAGGTGTACACATCCACAAGCATTCTAGTGGGAAAAAAAGTACAAAATTTAGACTGAAGTGACTAGACTTTCAGTCCTAATTCCATGAGAAAGCAACTTTAACCTCAATGAATCTTAGGTTACTTGGACAAAATATAGTTACTATCCTGTGTATTTAACAGATTTACTGTGTGACTGAAATAAGAAGTGTAAAGCATATTCTATGCCACACCTTCAAAGATTAAAAAAGAAAAAGAGTTTGAAGGGGAAAAAAGAGTCCCAATCTGATTCTGAGAAAGGCAAGACAGTACTATATACAGGTCACTTCAAAAAAGTCTTTCTCTAAATGAAGAATCTAGTTAATTAAGTATAAAGAGCAATAAGCAGTCCATTTTGCCAGTGGAAATCATCTTTCTAAGCAGCTTTTGGAATTATAGTTTTTAAAATAAGAAAACTCAGTTTCAACTTCTGGAAATGTTTTCCAGTAAGCCAAAAATAATTATTTTCTAATAACTGTATAACAGACTCATTAAATATTTTGAAGATATAAAAATATTAGGATTCACAAATGAAATATGACACTTAGAATTTATTTTGAAATCCTAGATTTCAGGAAAGGAAATGAACAGAAATACAGGAGGGCATTTCTAGGTCTGTCTACTTTGTATATGTTTGAAATCCTCCATCATAAAAACCAAACACACACACAAACACAAACCATGTATCCCCAACAAGTCATACATTCTTTTTTAAAAAATCAGGTAGAGTAAAATATCTCCTAGGATTTAAGAAAGCCTCAATTCTTATTCAAGTCACTGTTAAATCTTTTATTAAAAGCTGGTATCATAGATAATCACTGACTTCATAAATTTTATTAGTTGTCCATATCTTCTTAAGTAAAACTCTTTTCAATTAAACAAGATTAGGCTACAAAACATGATATGCCTTAACAAAATTTTCAATACTAGGTGTTTCAAAGAAACTTCAAGCCATGCTACAAAGAATAAAGAGGATGCATACAACACATTTTTAACACGGAAGAACGGCTGTGTTATATTTTGGATGAAAAAAGGAACCCTGACTGTACATACACACTGATGATGATATATAAAATAGACGTGTGTGTAGAAAAATTCTAGAAGCAAATTTTGTTGAAACGTAAAAGGCAAGAAATTATTAGTGACTTTGATTGCCTTCTTTACATTTTTCACAATCAACAAATTTTCTAGAAAGTTCCCTGTATAGTTAAAAACAACTACACTATACTAATATTCTGTTCTATGACTGCAGCAAAACAACTGATATTATTAATAACAATAAAACACTCAAATGCTATTTACAAGGTGTTCTAAAGAGCTTCATTAACAATTCAACCCTCACAACAACCCCACCAGACAGTCCTTACTATTACTGTCTCCACTTAACAGCTGAGAAAACTCCTAACAGCGTAATTTTAGCTACTTGAGTAGTTCAGTTCAGTCGCTCAGTCATGTCTGACTCTTTGCAACCCCATGAACCGCACCATGCCAGGCCTCCCGGTCCATCACCAACTCCTGGAGTCCACCCAAACCCATGTCCATTGAGTTAGTAATGTCATCCAACCATCTCATCCTCTGTCGTCCCCTTCTCCTCCTGCCCCCAATCCCTCCCAGCATCAGGGTCTTTTCCAATGAGTCAGCTCTTCGCATCAGATGGCCAAAGTATTGGAGTTTCAGCTTCAGGATCAGTGCTATCAATTAATACCTAGGACTGATCTCTGTTAGGATGGACTGGTTGGATCTCCTTGCAGTCCAAGTGACTCAAGAGTTTTCTCCAACACTACAGTTCAAAGCATCAATTCTTCGGCGCTCAGCTTTCTTCACAGTCCAACTCTCACATCCATACATGACCACTGGAAAAACCATAGCCTTGACTAGATGGACCTTTGTTGACAAACTAATGTCTCTGCTTTTTAATATGCTATCTATGTTGGTCACAACTTTCCTTCCAAGGAAGAAGTGTCTTTAAATTTCACGGCTCCAATCACCATCTACAGTGATTTTGGAGCCCAGAAAAATAGTCAGCCAGTTTCCCCATCTATTTGCCATGAAGTGATGGGACCAGATGCCATGATCTTAGTTTTCTGAATGTTGAGCTTTAGGCCAACTTTTCACTCTCCTCTTTCACTTTCATCATGAGGCTCTTTAGTTCTTCTTCACTTTCTGCCATAAGGGTGGTGTCATCTGCATATATGAAGTTATTGATTTTCTCCCAGCAATCTTGATTCCAGCTTGTGCTTCTTCCAGCCCAGGGTTTCTCATGATGTACTCTGCATATGAGTTAAATAAGGAGGGTGACAATATACAGCCTTGATGTACTCCTTTTCCTATTTGGAACCAGTCTGTTGTTCCATGTCCAGTTCTAACTGTTGCTTCCTGACCTGCATACAGGTTTCTCAAGAGGTAGGTCAGGTGGTCTGGTATTCTCATCTCTTTCAGAATTTTCATCAGATTCTTGTGATCCACACAGTCAAAGGCTTTGGCATAGTCAATAAAGCAGAAATAGATTTTCTAGAACTCTCTTGCTTTTTCCATGATCCAGTGGATGTTGGCAATTTGATCTCTGGTTCCTCTGCCTTTGCTAAAACCAGCTTGAACATCTGGAAGTTCACAGTTCAGGTACTGCAGAAGCCTGGCTTGGACAATTTTGAGCATTACTTTACTAGCGTGTGAGATGAGTGCAATTGTGCGGTAGTTTGAGCAATCTTTGGTATTGCCTTTCTTTGGGATTGGAATGAAAACGGACCTTTTCTAGTCCTGTGGCCACTGCCAAGTTTTTCAAATTTGCTGGCATATTGAGTGCAGTAGAAAACATTAAATCTGAATTGTTTTCTTTGTAACTCAATTCACATGGAATACAATTAAAAAGTTCCACAAATGTTTTATGTAACACCTCTTGGCAAGTTCATTGGCTGAATATCATCACTTACTATGAAGCCAATTTACATGAGGTCCCAGAACTTGGAATTAGGTTCCCAAGTGTAAAATTAGGAAAAGCCTAATAGTAACAAATATGACAAGTCATCTGCAGAAGTTACCATTTTTTAAGCACCAGGATATAAGCTCTCAGAGCCTGATACAATAAAACAGGTATAATAATATAAATACTGGGCAATCGAGGAATTGGGAAACCAGTCTAATTCAAATAAATGTGACTAGGGTATAATTTCAATAAAGTATATCAGAATTAGAAAACTCAAAGTTTTAACACAAAAGGCCACATTGTATGTATGTGTCCAGCTTTAATAAAGAGGACAAATTAATGTGGAGGCAGAGACATAGAGCCAAAAGTTAAATATTTATCTGAGGTCTTTTATTACCTCCCAAGTATAAGTGGGCTTGAGCAACTGGTAGGTATAATCCTAAAATGGTTTGTTGAAACGTAAAAGGCAAGAAATTATTAGTGACTTTGATTGCCTTCTTTACATTTTTCACAATCAACAAATTTTCTAGAAAGTTCCCTGTATAGTTAAAAACAACTACACTATACTAATATTCTGTTCTATGACTGCAGCAAAACAACTGATATTATTAATAACAATAAAACACTCAAATGCTATTTACAAGGTGTTCTAAAGAGCTTCATTAACAATTCAACCCTCACAACAACCCCACCAGACAGTCCTTACTATTACTGTCTCCACTTAACAGCTGAGAAAACTCCTAACAGCGTAATTTTAGCTACTTGAGTAGTTCAGTTCAGTCGCTCAGTCATGTCTGACTCTTTGCAACCCCATGAACCGCACCATGCCAGGCCTCCCGGTCCATCACCAACTCCTGGAGTCCACCCAAACCCATGTCCATTGAGTTAGTAATGTCATCCAACCATCTCATCCTCTGTCGTCCCCTTCTCCTCCTGCCCCCAATCCCTCCCAGCATCAGGGTCTTTTCCAATGAGTCAGCTCTTCGCATCAGATGGCCAAAGTATTGGAGTTTCAGCTTCAGGATCAGTGCTATCAATTAATACCTAGGACTGATCTCTGTTAGGATGGACTGGTTGGATCTCCTTGCAGTCCAAGTGACTCAAGAGTTTTCTCCAACACTACAGTTCAAAAGCATCAATTCTTCGGCGCTCAGCTTTCTTCACAGTCCAACTCTCACATCCATACATGACCACTGGAAAAACCATAGCCTTGACTAGATGGACCTTTGTTGACAAACTAATGTCTCTGCTTTTTAATATGCTATCTATGTTGGTCACAACTTTCCTTCCAAGGAAGAAGTGTCTTTAAATTTCACGGCTCCAATCACCATCTACAGTGATTTTGGAGCCCAGAAAAATAGTCAGCCAGTTTCCCCATCTATTTGCCATGAAGTGATGGGACCAGATGCCATGATCTTAGTTTTCTGAATGTTGAGCTTTAGGCCAACTTTTCACTCTCCTCTTTCACTTTCATCATGAGGCTCTTTAGTTCTTCTTCACTTTCTGCCATAAGGGTGGTGTCATCTGCATATATGAAGTTATTGATTTTCTCCCAGCAATCTTGATTCCAGCTTGTGCTTCTTCCAGCCCAGGGTTTCTCATGATGTACTCTGCATATGAGTTAAATAAGGAGGGTGACAATATACAGCCTTGATGTACTCCTTTTCCTATTTGGAACCAGTCTGTTGTTCCATGTCCAGTTCTAACTGTTGCTTCCTGACCTGCATACAGGTTTCTCAAGAGGTAGGTCAGGTGGTCTGGTATTCTCATCTCTTTCAGAATTTTCATCAGATTCTTGTGATCCACACAGTCAAAGGCTTTGGCATAGTCAATAAAGCAGAAATAGATTTTCTAGAACTCTCTTGCTTTTTCCATGATCCAGTGGATGTTGGCAATTTGATCTCTGGTTCCTCTGCCTTTGCTAAAACCAGCTTGAACATCTGGAAGTTCACAGTTCAGGTACTGCAGAAGCCTGGCTTGGACAATTTTGAGCATTACTTTACTAGCGTGTGAGATGAGTGCAATTGTGCGGTAGTTTGAGCAATCTTTGGTATTGCCTTTCTTTGGGATTGGAATGAAAACGGACCTTTTCTAGTCCTGTGGCCACTGCCAAGTTTTTCAAATTTGCTGGCATATTGAGTGCAGTAGAAAACATTTAAATCTGAATTGTTTTCTTTGTAACTCAATTCACATGGAATACAATTAAAAAGTTCCACAAATGTTTTATGTAACACCTCTTGGCAAGTTCATTGGCTGAATATCATCACTTACTATGAAGCCAATTTACATGAGGTCCCAGAACTTGGAATTAGGTTCCCAAGTGTAAAATTAGGAAAAGCCTAATAGTAACAAATATGACAAGTCATCTGCAGAAGTTACCATTTTTTAAGCACCAGGATATAAGCTCTCAGAGCCTGATACAATAAAACAGGTATAATAATATAAATACTGGGCAATCGAGGAATTGGGAAACCAGTCTAATTCAAATAAATGTGACTAGGGTATAATTTCAATAAAGTATATCAGAATTAGAAAACTCAAAGTTTTAACACAAAAGGCCACATTGTATGTATGTGTCCAGCTTTAATAAAGAGGACAAATTAATGTGGAGGCAGAGACATAGAGCCAAAAGTTAAATATTTATCTGAGGTCTTTTATTACCTCCCAAGTATAAGTGGGCTTGAGCAACTGGTAGGTATAATCCTAAAATGGTGATGACACATATGGATGAAAGTAACTGTAAAGATCCTTAAGTTGCTTTATTCTGGCTACATATTCACCAAAGAATATTCCCCATACATTCTGATGTCCTATTTTGGTTTGTCTACAGTCAAAGAACAGGTTGACCAGTAAATATGACTTTTCTGTTTTATTTAGTAGATGATTATATCTCTCAAAATACATTAAAAAACTGATACCCCCACTTTTTGGGATATTAACATGAAATAGTGCCTAAACAATGGATCAAATCTGTTACTGCACTCAAAGTTGAGCTGTAAGACACACAGAGATAAGGATCGAACCCAGAACTGTGGAAATTAATATGTTCTTCTGTGAAATCCTATCTAGGAAGATATCTGGTCTTTTGAGACATTTCCAGTCAAGGAAAATAAAGAACAGTAAGAAAATATCGAGAAATGTAAGCATACATACAATGTCATTTATTCATTCATCCATTTAAATAAAACAGTATCAGAAATACCTTCAGAAAGTTCACTAGTTCTAGATATTTGCTCCAGCTCCCAGCCAAGATGTAATGATTCATCCATACTTTGCTTCTGTGCCATTTCCAAAGTCATATTTTCTTCCATTAATTCTTCAATCTTTTTTCTATCCATATCACGTTCCTTTTTTATTGGCAGAGTAGGGAGAGATAAGAAAGCTAAGAAACAGTACAATTTCAAGCTAATATTGTATTACTTTATAAATTTCAATTATTAGAAACTGTATGAGTTAAATTTTGAGTTCCTTAAAATTTTCACAATTTGAAGCTCTTGATAATAGTCAATTATAATTATTCCTGCTGGTCATTAAACTGATCAGTTGTCTGACCTCCTTTTAAAGTGATTTTTGGGGACACTGAAAACACTTCTTCATAGTCATTATATTGTTCTAGTCAGATAACAAATGACTTCTGATCCAATGCTAAATTTTAGCAATAGTTGTATTTCTATAGTCTAAAAAAATGTTTACACAGTAGCTTATTAGGGTTTTCTGAAAAGAAGTAGAAAAATTAATAAATAATACCCCTTTGTAATAAAGGCAGAAATTTCTACTACTCCTGAACTTACATAAAATCAGGAGCATCTAATTTATTTGTTCTCTCTTTTCTGTTAAGACCTTAAGGACACTAGCCATCCTTATCACTATAGGGAAATCAGATGAATCTTTAGAATTTTTACTTAGAAGCTATGTAATGGATCTACCTTATACACTTACCATTTCCATATCATGCAGTTTAGCCTTCAGTTGTAAATTCTCTTTTTCTAATTCATGCAATTTATCAGAACGAGCTCGAGTTCCTTCTAACTGGTCTTCCAACATGGTTTTTGTTTCCAATAAAACTTGATTGTCTTCTTTTAATTCCTATAAAAATTTCAAGTAGGGTTTATTGGTCACAAATATGTTAATATGATAATTTTTAAAGTTCTAAAACATATTCTTTGTTAAAAAGTAAGACATTAAGCTATCTTTATCAACAGGTCTATGCAAGATTAAAGGTACTGAGGAACATAGTTGGTTTCATTTTACTTCCCGGAATTTAAATTATTATGTAAACAGGGGAGGGAGATGGGATGAAGTGGATATATGTGTACCTATGGCTGATTCATGTTGAGGTTTGACAGAAAACAGCAAAATTCTGTAAAGCAATTATCCTTCAATAAAAAATTAATTAATTAAAAAGTTATATAAACAAATACTCAGCACCTATATTAGGATGAGTAATATTACTATAATTTCACATGAAATTGTCAGGGTATATTTAAATTCCCAAGTCACAAGGATCAGGAACTCGGTATACCTAGTCTAGATTTTTAAGATGCAAATCTACATAGAATTGGGGCTTAATTTATTTAATAAAATAGATTTAGGTCTCTACTTAAAAGTGAAGAGTTTGGGGTTTTGAGTAAAATACCAAGATTACAATCAATATTCAAGTAAATCATAAACCAAGGCTTTATCAAAAAATACTTTACAGAAACATCTTAAAATTCTTATGTATGTTTTGAAGACACATTCACAAATCTTTTTTTTTAAATATATTGTTAATTTTATTAAATGGCAAATAATGAACATTCAACTACACTTTCAGATTAAATTTTTAGCTTGTTTTAACAGTGATTGCTAATTTTAGTGAAAATTGCAGCAGAACAAATAAAACTTTAATGCCACTGGATACAAAAATGCATGTAAGAAAAATATAACAGAAAAGGGAAATAAATCTCTCCAAGTTTGATCAATAAAGGAGTATATATATTTGAAAAAATATCACATTATTTTAAAATTAAAAAATGCTTAATCATGGTACTAAAATCTAATATTAAAATAAAGATTAGCATGAATAAAATGAGATTTATGAGCATAGAGGAGGGACATATTTATCCATAAAAAATCCATAATTTTCTGGGGGAAAATTGTATGGTAATCTTGCATTTGAGTAATGGAGAGGGAATTTATGCTTATGGAATACAAAAAATATATATATGTTTCTGTTTGAATAAATCATTTATAAAAAGTCTTAGTCTATAAATTATTATGACTTTTAGTAACCACATAATGATTTATTTAACTAACAAAATCTTTATATAGTTGATTAAAACTTTTAGTTTCTCACAGTTATGCCTATTCTTGACACAAGGAGGAGAATGGGATGACAGAGGATGAAGATGGTTGGATGGCATCACCTACTCAATGGACATGAGTTTGAGCAAACTCCAGGAGATAATGGACAGGGAAGCCTGACATTTTGCAGTCCATGGTGTTGCAAAAAGTCAGGCACAACTTAATCAACTGAACAAAAACAACAATAGCTGAAATAATCTTTGATTAAATTTTTAAGTTTATTTTCAAGATAACTTAAAAATGTAGAGTTTTTACAGTTAGAGATTTTTTTCTTTCTATCAATAGGAATAGGTATTATTCTATTAAACTCTACTTTTAGGGATTTCCCTTGTGGTCCCGTGGTCAAGATTCCCTGCTTCCACTGTAGGGGTCATGGGTCTCATCCTTATCAGGGAACTAAGATCCCACATGCCATGCAGCCAAAAAAAGAAATTATTTTATTTTCTAATATAAGTTAAAGAAAAATATTTTAAAACTGTGTTATATCATTTCAGACTGAACAATAAGCATTCTTACCATCTCATTCTTTTCAATATAATAATAAATAGCATAAAGCATAAGGATACCTATTAGGCATCACATGTTTATTATGTATATAAATTATTTCCAAAAAGCTTCTGAATGCTCCTGTTTTTGAAAGTATTTTTCTTTGTAGATGAAATAACTAAGGGACCATTGTAGATTACATATCAAGGCAGATTCTCTGTAAAGACAGAGACCGTGTTGTGAGCCCTGTACCCTATGTCATGGTTGTAGATAATAAATGTATTTCTCATAATCTTAGAAATTGTCCTGGAGAAGGGTATAGCATCCTGCTCCAGTATTCTTGCCTGGAAAAATCCCATAAACAGAGCAGCCTGGCAGGATACAGTCCATGGGGTCTCAAAGAGTCAGAAATGACTGACTGACTAACACTTGCACTTTCAGAGATCATAACTGACAAAGCTGGATTCAAAGCTAGGTTCGTCTAATTCTAAATAAATGCACAGATTGCTAAGTTATATGCCTGCCGTTTATAAGCTGGTCAAGCAAAAAGTATATTAAAACAATGGCACACATGAGGACCCCTGAATAGTCCCACACATGCACCCATTTAAAAAAGTATAAAAGAATTAACAAGCAGCTTATCCTTGCACTCTATTGGGTCTATTTTCTGGTAACATTCAGGCTAAGTTTTAACTTTCTCTTACAGTGTTTTCACTTGATATTGCAAACTCCTTCTTTCTTATCCCCATACTGAAACTGATGAAAATCTCATCTATTTACAGACAAAGAAGAAATCACTGAGAAAGGAAGAAAGAATGCAAGAAGCAAAGATTTTCAAATTCTTGCTATCAAACTCAACTTTATGTAACATAGAATTGCAACCATTAAATAAGAAAAATTGGTTTTCTTCTAACTTGTTCATATAGAGACAAATGGCATTGGGGAGGTGAAGGAAGAGAGAGAAGGAGAAGAGGAAGACAGATACTGATTTTGCTTTCATTGATCCTAATTTAGTATTCTGAGTTGAGCAGCAATCAGAAGCATTCACTTCTAGGATGAGTTTAAAATTAGGAGAGGCATATATACTTTATTTTAACTTCAAAGTCTTCCCTACCTATAATGCTAATTAAACAAAGGAATGAAATAAAACCTCCAATGAATAGCATCCAAAAATTCCTTTTTACAAGTCTAAACAATATGCTGATCTATCATAAAATAAGCACCTGATAGTATTACAGTTTGTTCAATGTTTCAAGAGTTCTTTACATATATTAAAATGCATTTTAAAATGCATTTTAAACGCATTTTGAAAAATTAACACTTTTAAAGAAAAAAATTGTGAATTGTTTTAATTATGCAACATACCTCAACTCTTGCCTTATAAAATTCAATATCATGTAGTCTCTCTTTATATCTGCTGACTTCACTTTCAAGCTTATCAACTCTGACGGCCTTCTCCCGAAGCGCATCTAATTCATCTCGATACATTCTTGCAGAACGAGCATCCGAAAGCAAATTCATGTTCTAAATATAAACACATACTAATATTTTAAATATTATTCTCTATTTTCAAATTGATAATGCTTAGGTTGGGCAATCTGATGAATTTACAAAAAAAAAAAAAACCCAATTACTTCTGTACTTTAAAAGTGTGAATTTTTATGGGACTTAAAATTTTATGGGAGGAAGCTCAGTGGTTAAGGAGACAGCCTGCTAAAAGTGTGAATTTTCTGGTATAAATAGTATACCTTATTTTTTTTAATGTGTATATATAAAGTCTTTTTTTTAAAACCAAGAGTTAGAAGTATTTTTAAAATATACACTTCTATACAAATATAAAAACACATGCATACATACAAGTTTTTATATATAATGTTCACTACTAAGATTGTAAAAAATATTCAGGACATTTTAAAATAAGTAAATCTCTTAACATGACTGTTTGCAATGAATTTAAGGTTAAAAGTTAACTTCAAAATACAAGATAGTAAAAATACAGACGAAGCAAAAGTTGATCAAAAGTTGATCATTAGTTACTTTACTACTACAAAAGTTCATCATTAGTTACTTTAGAGAATGTTTCTATCCAGATATGTTACCAAAATCCTGCTGAGTTTTTAAATACTTCCACACGAATGATTACTTGCATATGATTAGTATACATCTCTACATCATTTGAAATAAATATTAAAATTCAAACTTTAAAAAGTCCTCCTGCAATCTTTTGAATAACAATAATTGAAGCATGATCCAGAGACATCTGTGGGTCCCTGAAAGCCTTCTGGGGAGTTCATCAGGTCAAAACTATTTTCATAATAATACTAAGACAGTACTTGCTGTTTTCACTCATTCTCTCATGAGGGTACAATGGAACTTTCCAGAGGCTACATAGATGGTATGTTATTAACTTAACAGACTGAATGCAGAAACAGATATGAGAATCTGGTAGTCTTCAATTAAGGGAGGCATTAAATAAAGAGATTTGCAAAAATATAAAAGATTACTATTCTAATTTTCTGTTGTTTTGGAAAATAATGGTTATTTAGTTACCATATAATTTTTATGTTAACATGGAATGGACTGAGTATCATTTTCAAATGAATTAATAAATATTTTTAAATTACTAGTTTAAATTTCAAATATAGTTAATTCCAGTAAAGGGAATTCACATTAAATAATCCTCATTTTTAAGAGTAAAGAAGAGTCTTAAGACAAAAAAAAGACTGAGAATCACTGTTTTAGATGGAACACAAAAAAACCCTGCTTCCAAGCAGTGGAACAGCAGCCACAGCATATCTAAAACTAAAGGTTATGATCCCTAGATTCATTCACCTAGAAAGGTCCCAGGTTTATGATCCCACAATTGAAGGAACCCTGGAATTTAAAATGGCGGCTTGGGGGAAGTAAGGACAAGAAAGAATTTTCCAGCCTTATCCCAATCTTTACCATTTATGACTTAAAGAAGACCTCTTGCACTACCTTCAAGTGAAAACAAAACATTACAGAGTAATTAAAAGAAGAAAATTCTTAAATAGTCTTAGTTCATGATGAAAAAACACAAAGCTTCAGAAAAAATAAAGACATTTTAAGAAGTATAGGTCTACATGGTCCTTTTTCTCAGAAAAAGAGAAAATTTTTAATGCATTCTATTCTATGAAAGTTTACATAAAGCACTGTAGGAGAGCAGAGACTTAGGGAAATATACATAAGCAGCACAGTTTAGCAGTAGAGGTGTTCCAGCTGTCAAGTCCACAGACGCCAATACATAAAAAAGGGAAACCTGGAACTGTCCTAGTCCTAAGAGGTTCCCTGAAATCTCAGCAAAGTTTGAATAGCACACTGATAGAGAAAAAAGAAAACTCCAAAGTTCTTTCCAGTTTTGATTTCTAGTTTTGGCTCTGGCATTTCTGAAGACAGAAATACTGAAAAAGTCATTACATTTCATTAAACCTCAGTAAGCTGTAAGGCAAATGTAATTTACATTTCTCCTTATAATTTATAAGGAGAAAACTCAATTTCCAATTGATACTATATAATGAAAGTTCCAGGTACAAACCTCTTGCTGCAGCCTTTTTAGCTCTATTTCCATTTGCTCTAGTTCTTGTTTACAGTCCAACAATTGTTCAGTCTTTTCCTCCCTTAAATGCAAAAAATATTTATTAAATAAAAAACTTTGTACTTTGAAAACTATGATTATCTGAACTAATACAAACATACTATCATTATTAAATATCTAATTTAACGTAATATTGGTCATAACCTCAAGCTGGGGAAAAAGACAAAGAAACTGGTATTAGGAATTTATATGGTTGGATGTCATCAGACTCACCCTTAAAGTTCTCCAAATGCTAATAACCTGAATGACTAACGTCCTCGTAGTTCATAATGTACCTTTTTTTCCTTCATCTCTTCTGTATTTCCTGATTCCCATCTCCTTACTTTCTCTCCCTCTCTGTATAGTAACAGACAAATTAGCTGGAAGAGTTCTTAAGTGCAATACTAGCTGGGTCTGAGACTTTAAGAGTCTCCAAACTATTTTCAGTATTTACAATGACCTAAAGAAAATAATACAGTGCCACATAGATAGGTAAAATCTTTGACTCTCTATTAGTTTCTACTCTAAGTCTGGACACTTTTGTATTTCTCCTAACACACTTTTTTCTTTTTACACTGTGTTCTTTCTGTTTTTTAAAAATATGTTTGTTTAATTGGAGGTTAATTACTTTACAATATTGTATCGGTTCTGCCATACATCAACATGAATCTGCCACAGGTATACACATGTTCACCATCCTGAACCCCCCTCCCTCCTCCCTCCCTGTACCATCCCTCTAGGTCGTCCCAGTGCACCAGCCCCAAGCATCCAGTATCATGCATCAAACCTGGACTGGTGATTAGCTTCATATATGATATTATACATGTTTCAATGCCATTCTCCCAAATCATCCCACCCTCTCCCTCTCCCACAGAGTTCAAAAGTCTGTTCTATACATCTATGTCTCTTTTGCTGTCTCGCATACAGGGTTATCGTTACCATCTTTCTAAATTCCATATATATGCGTTAGTTTACTGTACTGGTGTTTTTCTTTCTGGCTTACTTCACTCTGTATAATAGGTTCCAGTTTCATCCACCTCATTAGAACTGATTCAAACTGTGTTCTTTCTAACTCCCATTTTCTATCTCTCCTTTAGATCGAAGCTCCTCAAAATAAGTCTCCACTCACTGTCTCTACTGTCAACCTTCTGTTCTTAAATAATAAAAAATAAATGTTCATTATGTAGAACAATCTGCTTTTGACATCTCATATGTGCTTACATTGTTTTCACCAGAGAAAATTTTTATTGAAGTATAGCTGATACACAATGTTATATAAGCTACAGGTTATTGTGATTCACAATTTTTAAAAGTTATACTTCATAAAATATTAGCTATATTCCCTGAATTGTACAATATATCCTTGTAGCTTATTTTATACATAAGTTTGTACCTTTAATCCTCTACCTCCATATTGCCCCTCTCCACTCCCTCTTCCCACCAGTAATCACCTGCTTCCTGTATCTAAAAATCTGTTTTTCTTGTTACATTCACTAGTTTTATTTTTTTGATTCCACATATAACTGGCATCATACAGTTTTTGTCTTTTCTGATTTATTTTACTTAGGATAATACCCTCCAAGTCCATCAATGTTGTTTTATTTATTTGGCTGTCTTGAGTCTTAGATGCGGCATGAGAGATCTTCATTCCATCATGCAGGCTCTCTAGTTGTGGCCTGAGGGCTCTGGAGTGCAGGGGCTAAGTAGCTGCAGTGCACAGGCTTAGCTGCTCTGTGGCATGTGGGATCTTAGTTCCCTGACCAGGGATCAAACCTGTGTCCCCTAGATTTCAAGGTAGATTTTTAACACCTGGACCACCAGGGAAGTCCCATGTTTTTAAAAGAGCAAATTTTATCCATTAAAAAAAATTTTTTATCCTTTCTATGACTGAGTAGCATACTATTTTCTCTCTCTCTCTCTCTCTCTCTCTCTCTATATATATATATATATATACACTTTTTTTCTATACATCTTCTTAATCTAATCATCTGTTGATGGACACTTAGGTTGCTTCCATATCATGGCAAGTGTGAATAATGCTACTATGAACACTGGGGTACATGTATCTTTCTGAACACCACATTAACAAACTGATTAAGAAAAACCATATGATCATCTCAGTAGGTGCAGAAAAAGCTTTTCACAAAACTCAATACTCATTTATGATTAAAAAAAAGAAAACCAACTCTGCAGAAAGTGGGCACAGAGAATAATAAACTCTATATCCAACAAACCCAGAACTAACATCAGACTCAACAGTGAAAAGCTGAACACATTTCCATTAAAATCAGAAACAAAAAACAATGCCCACTCTTGCCACTTTTATGCAACACAGTCCCACCCACAGCAATTAGACAAGAAAAAGAAAAGGAATCCAAATTTAAAGGAGGAATAAAACTGTCACTATCTGCAGATGACATACTACAGATGAAACTGAGCAAGACTCTGTCAGGTCATTCCAGGTACAAATCTTTTTTGTCCCCCATTTCTTGTTTGTAGGAAACAGACTTCATTCAGCCTTCTGACTCCCTGAGATCTAAAGGGCAGATTCAAACAGCTGCTACTCACAGAGGAAGGGAATACAGAAACAGAGGAGGAGCACCTGAGAAACAACAGTCCAGCAATAAAGCAGGGTTCTGGCTCTTTCTCAAGGAATATATCTAACAATATCTTTGAGCTTTTCTGCAGAACTAAGGCCTCCACTCAGGTGGAGAATGGTGTTCAGAGAATGGTTAAAATTTTAACCATTTTAAAATGGTTAGTTTTAAATGTACAGTTCAGAAGCACTAATTAATTTTATAATATTAAACTATCACCACTACATAGTCCCAAAACTTTTTCATCACCCTATTCAGAAATTCTATACTCATTAAGCAATAACTCTCAAATTTATTTTCTCTCTCAATTTACCCATAAAATATATTTCATTTAAGTGGAATTATTCAAATTTATCTTTTATCTGGCTTATCTCACTTAGCAAGCTGAGATGGCTCATCTTATGGCTCATTCCATGGCTCATCCATGTTGCAGCAGCATATCAAAATTTCATTTTTATGGCTGAATAATAATCCACTCATCTCACATGCTAGTAAAGTAATGCTTAAAATTGTCCAAGCCAGGCTTCTGCAGTACCTGAACTGTGAACTTCCAGATGTTCAAGCTAGTTTTAGCAAAGGCAAAGGAACCAGAGATCAAATGCCAACATCCGCTGGATCATTGAAAAAGCAAGAGAGTTCTAGAAAAACATCTATTTCTGTTTTATTGACTATGCCAAAGCCTTTGACTGTGTGGATCACAAGAATCTGACGAAAATTCTGTAAAAGATGGGAATACCAGACCACCTGACCTACCTCTTGAGAAACCTGTATGCAGGTCAGGAAGCAATAGTTAGAACTGGACATGGAACAACAGACTGGTTCCAAATAGGAAAAGGAGTACGTCAAGGCTGTATATTGTCACCCTGCTTATTTAATTCATATGCAGAGTACATCATGAGAAACCCTGCAGTAGAAGAACAAGCTGGAACCAAGACTGCCGGGAGAAATATCAATAACCTCAGATATGCAGATGACACCACCCTTATGGCAGAAAGTGAAGAGGAACTAAAAAACCTCTTGATGAAAGTGAAAGAGGAGAGTGAAAAAGTTGGCTTAAAGCTCAACATTCAGAAAACTAAGATCATGGCATCTGGTCCCATCACTTCATGGGAAATAGATAAGGAAACAGTGGAAACAGTATTAGACTATTTTGGGGGCTCCAAAATTGGCTCAGACGGTTAAGCATCTGTCTACAATGTGGGAGACCTGGGTTCAATCCCTGGGTCAGGAAGATCCCCTGGAGAAGGAAATGGCAATCCACTCCAGTACTATTGCCTGGAAAAGCCCATGGACAGAGGAGCCTGGTAGGCTATAGTCCATGGGGTCGCAAAGAGTTGGACACAACTGAGCAACTTCACTTCACTTCAAAATCACTGCAGATGGTGACTGCAGCCGTGAAATTAAAAGGCGCTTACTCCTTGGAAGGAAAGTTATGACCAACCTAGACAGCATATTCAAAAGTAGAGACATTACTTTGCCAACAAAGGTCCGTCTTGTCAAGGCTATGGTTTTTCCAGTGGTCATGTATGGATGTGAGAGTTGGACTGTGAATAAAGCTGAAAGCCGAAGAATTGATGCTTTTGAACTGTGGTGTTGGAGAAGACTCCTGAGGGTCCCTTGGACTGCAAGGAGATCCAACCAG
This sequence comes from Aepyceros melampus, assembly GCA_006408695.1. Lineage (NCBI taxonomy): Eukaryota > Metazoa > Chordata > Mammalia > Artiodactyla > Bovidae > Aepyceros > Aepyceros melampus. The sequence goes on along the minus strand of SJXQ01009568.1, from coordinate 58,107 downwards.
TCCATCCTAAAGGAGATCAGTCCTGAGTGTTCACTGGAAGGATTGATGCTAAAGCTGAAGCTCCAGTACTTTGGCCACCTCATGCGAAGAGTTGACTCACTGGAAAAGACTGATGCTGGGAGGGACTGGCGGCAGGAGGAGAAGGGGACAACAGAGGATGAGATGGCATCACCAACTTGATGGACCGAAGTTGAATAAACTCTGGGAGCTGGTGATGGACAGGGAGGCCTGGTGTGCTGTGATTCATGGGGTCGCACAGAGTCGGACATGACTGAGCAACTGAACTGAACTGAATAATCCACTGTGTGCCCACAAGCACATTTTGTTTATCTGTCCATCTGTTCATGGCCACTGGGTTGTTTCTACTCTTTAGCTATTGGGAATAATGCTTCAGTGAACAATGGCATGCCAGTATATGTTTGAGTTCCTGTTTTCAATTTTAGTGGGATATATATAGGCGTGGAATTGCTAGATTATATAAAAATACTATATTTAACTTTTTGAGGAATATTCTAATGCTTTTAATACACTCATTTCTTTCTGGATGTTTACATATTTAACATTTTTTAAAATACAGAGCAACCACTTCTGTGCAAAATTCTTCCCCACCAGGAGTATATTAACACATACTCATCTAAACTTGGAGAAGGCAATGGCACCCCATTCCAGTACTCTTGCCTGGAAAACCCTATGGATGGAGGAGCCTGATAGGCTGCAGTCCATGGGGTTGCTAAGATTCGGATACAACTGAGCAACTTCACTTTCACTTTTCACTTTTATGCACTGGAAAAGGAGATGGCAACCCACTCCAGTGTTCTTGCCTGAAGAATCCCAGGGACGGGGGAACCTGGTGGGCTGCCGTCTATGGGGTCACATAGAGTCAGGTACGACTGAAGGGACTTAGCAGCAGCAGCATCTCGACTAGTTTCTTCATCATTATTTTGATTTTTAAATTTAGCTCTTTAATCCATCTGAAATTCACTTTGGAGTATGTGAAGTATGACTTTAATTACTGGAATTTCCAAAAGTGTTACCCAGGAGGATCTACACTTACTAATAAAATAATCCCCTTTTGCACCCATTTGACCATTCTATCTACAGTGATGAGGCTTCCATTCACATCTTCCCACTGACACTATTTATTACATCAGTCACCTATTGCCAAATCCAATACATTATTTTCAGATCTTTGAGAAACTTAATGCCTTCATGCCACTCTTCTTAAAATGCTTCTCCTTTGGTTTCCATGACTCTATACTCAGGATTTTCTAGTTCTCAGGATATTAATTCTCTGATTCTTTTGCTGATTTCATGTTTTGTGCCTATCTTTTGGCTAACAATTATCAAGTTCTGATTATATGTGCCACACACTTGTGCTATGCATTTTACACTCTGCCAAGCACTTAATCTTCACAAGAGCTCTAAAGTAGTAGTAGCTCATGACTGCAGCTTACATTTGTTGAGCACTTATGTAATACACACTGTTTACTTACATATTTACCTCATACAACAACCCTACAGTAAGCACTAATATTATTTCTATTTAACAGTCTAGGAAACTGAATAGACTTAGAGTGTCAGTAACTTGGCCACAGTCTACTCAGTTAGGAAGGGTTGAGAGCCAGGATTCACATTTTAGAATGCCTCTGAAGCTCATGCACTTAATCATTTGCTCTACCTGTTATTTTGTATATGAAGAAACAGTAATGTAAGTAATAAATGGTGACATCTACCTTTAACCACTTAAACACCTTTTTAGTATTTGTATTCTTCAGATTACATCCTTCACATTCTTCATGCTCATGGGCAGTCTGATCCATTCCAAAGGTTTCAATTACGACTTACATGCTGCTGCATATAGTACTCTGCATGAGTATACTAATGATCTGAAATCTATCCTTTGCATCATGGGCCAGATAGTCAATTATCCAACTGATCATCTCCACAGAAATATTTCAACAGCACCTCAAACTAAATATGTCAAAACTAAACTTGTCTTTTACCTTAATAGTATTCCTCTCTCTTACATTCCCTGTCTGAATAAACAGCATCACCATCTAGACAGGCACTACTTATAGGAAACTAGGAATTATACTGAAGACACTACTTTCTTCCTTAACACCTCCTCTTCAACCTCATCATTAAAACCCTGGATCAGGCCCAAACCACTCTTGCCTGGACTGTCCTTCAATCTATCTTTACAATGACACCAGAATTTATTTTTCCAATTTGAATACTCACTAAAGGTCAATATTCAGGTTGATATCTCTTTATTAAAACAGAAATCTGTTTTTAAACTGCTCTCCTATACAAAAAATCTTCAGTTGGCCCCCACTGTTTAATATTCAGATTTCTCAGCACTCCATACATGACATTCTACTTATCTACTCCATCATTTCAACTTCATTTCCCCATGTCCCTCTTCATATTCTATTGCTGCTGTTTCTTCTGCTTCTACCCATCTGAGCCTTTTCGACTTACTTAATGTTTAACATCAGGTGAAATGTTACTATCTCTATGAACTTTTCCTGACACCACTCCCTTTTCTCCCTCAAGTCAAAAGTGAATAAAATTCACTTATTCTAAACTGTAAGGTATAGAGATTTCTATTATCCCTCCAGTTTTCATGTAATTTCATGACGGACAGGGAGGCCTGGCATGTTGTGGTCCATGGGGTCGCAAAGAGTTGGACACAACTGAGTGACTGAACTGATTAAAAGTTTATCTCAAAATTCAACTTAAAAATGGGCAAAGGAACTGAATACACATTTCTCCAAAGAAGATATACAAATGGCCAATAAGCACATGAAGAGAGACTCAACATTATTAGTCATGATGGAAATGCAAATCAAATCTATGGTTGTAATAAAAGGGTGTATAATAACAAGTATTGCTGAGGATGCAGAGACACCAGAGGCCTCATACTTTGCTGGTGGTGATGTAAAATGGTACAGCCAAATAGTTTGACAGTTCCTCGAAAGCTTAAACACAGAGCTACTATATGACCAAGAATTTCCACAACTCAGTGAATACCCAAGAGAAATGAAAATATATGTCTATACAAAAATACACACATGAATGTTCATAGGAGCATTATTTAAATAGCCAAAAAGTAGAACACAATCCAAATGTCCATCAACTCATAAAAGAGTAATCAAAATGTAGAATATCCATAAAAGAGAGTATTATTCACCATCAAAAGGAATGAAGTACTGCCATATGGTACAACATGGATGAATCTTGACAACATTATGCTAAGTGAAAGAAGCCAGAAATAAAAGGCCACATAATGTATGATTCCATTTATATATACAAAATGTCTAGAATAGATAAATCTATAGAAATAGGAAATATATTAGTGGTTTTGAGGAGCCAAAGGCCAAAGGTGATACAGTGACTGTTGATGGGTATGCAGTTTCTTTCTGAGGTGATGATGTCTTAATATTCAATGGCATAGAATGATTGCACAACTCTAAGAATAAACTAAAAATCATTGAATTGCACACTTTAGAAGGTTCAATTTTCTGATATATGAATTATATTTCAATAATGCTGTTTTTTTCTAAAAAGAAAATAATTTGCTTGAGAGAAAAACTCTTTGGAAACATGGGATCCATGGAGACAAAGAGAATTATTAAAGGAAGCATTTGATAGTGTTAACTAGTGCATAAAAGTAAAATTTATAAGGAATTACTTCTTCTTCCATCCAAATTCCAAATTACACTTTTACTCTGTATGTCAATAAATTGAAAGCAATTATATTATGATGTACCACCCACAAGTATGCTATCAATCTGCATGTTCTTATTACAATTATTTATTTCCATTAGGTATAAAGCAACCTAAACTATTTTTATCTACCATGATTCCACACTTCTATCACTTTAGTAAAGATCCCAACAAAAACACTTAAAACAGATGTTAACAGAAGAAACCCATGAAGGAACACATTTTCAAAGGACAACAAAAGATATAGATGTTATCTGATGTAATGCTAGTTACTGAGAAAACTTGCTATATCTGGCATATTTATTTATTTATTTAAAATACTCATTTATATTTTCTAGTCTACATGAGACCAAATTTTACTAATCTCTTTAAGTTGTCTGGAATTTTAATAACACGATGCTCAAGTAAATTTTATTTTAAAATCAAATTTTAATATAGTGCAAAATGTTAAATGAATTCACAGCCATCACTGCAGTTCTAATTGATGCTTTATCTAAAGACTGAAGAAGATTGTGCTAAATTATATGGAACGAACTAGTGTTCACTGTTTAGGCTATCCATTAACTGCCAGTCAAACTAATAACAGCAATCTCTTCCCTAATTTTCATGGTGCAGCTGTTTATAGAATATCTTGGGCGTATTCACTTCAACAGATACATGATACCGCAGACATTCACAATGAAAGCTGTATTTTCTTGTTTTCAAATTTTCCTATGGACTGTATATTTTTTCTACCTTGCATATTCAAACACTTTCTTAAAACTAACTGCTTTAAACAATCAATAAACTTAATTGCTATATGGTGGTTTAAAATTTAAAATCTACACCCCAAAGCCTAAATTCCAAGAAAACAAAACCCCTCCGAAAATAGGAAAAACAAAAGGAAAGAAAAAGCTTATAACACACAATTCCTTTGTTTGTTAAAGTGCAATATAAAAAAATCTCCAGCAGAGACTGGTTGTGTCTTTACAAGTTATTCACCAATGTGACATTTATACTGATTTTCCTGTAATGATTTTTGAAAGTTAAATAAATATTAATTTTATCAGCACTAACCAATCTGAATATTTACCATGTTTAAGTATGTGACTCAGGCATTTCAATTACTCCATGCAGAAGATACACAAAATTATTTTCCTGTAATACTGTATATCAAAAATTAATTTTATAACATTAATTTTTAAAAAGCTAAACTTAACAATCTGTATCAGTGGTTGTAAGTATTTCGGATTTCATGGAATGAAAAAAAAAATTAAGCATATCTTAATTTGCCAAGGAAAAACATTATTTTATAAAAGAAAGGACATCCTAACACTAGAAGAATAGGAAGTACATAGATACAGGATAAAGGGCATCCTTTAAGTTGATAAGATTTAGCATTAAGAAAACTTTAATAGTGTCTTCATTTTGACAAATACTACTGAAAACTGTGACACAGCCTAGCAACTGGGAACTGCGCAATTTCATAAGCCTAAAAACATTGCATTTAGGTCACCTTTGCAACCAATAAATTCAACAAGCCTTGAAAAGCAGCAACTTACAATTCCTGCCTAAGCCTTCTTATCTTGGCCTTAGCATCTGCCAGCTCCACTGACAGATGCTGTCGACTCTCTGTTCGCTTCATGCCTGGAGAACCACAAGGTGACTGTGCAGATGAAGAGGCGTGTGGTAGAAAATGAAGACCATCCCGCTCTTCAGAGAGTTCTACAATAGTCTAAGGAAACAAATCACAGAAGCACTTTTAGTATTTTACATATCAGAGAACCAAATACACAACACTAGTCACTAATTCTAAGTATTATACTACAATATCAGAAAGAATCCATTGGTCAAAAATGTCTTATTTAATATCTTTATCATTAATGGTGAACTTTTTGTTTTTTGACTATGTCACACAGCACGTGGGATCTTAGTTCCCCAACCAGGGATCAAACCCACACCCCTTGCATGGTGACTTAAAGATAGCACCACCAGGTAAGTCCCTTAACTGACATATTTACCTATCATTTTTTTAAAAAGTTTCATTCAACAGTACATGGTTGAGTTATTTAGTAGATAACACAAGAACAAGACAATACTTTTTCCCTTCCCAGTGTTTTAAGAAAAATTAATAAATTATGGTAAAATATGTAGAACAAATAGCAACTGTTGGAAAGGCATAGAAGATTTGTTGACACAGTAAAGGAATTAACTCAAAATTAGTATGTCTGTAACTGTTCTGTCCAACACAGTAACCAGTAGCACAAGAGGCTAATTTCAAGTTTAAAAAATCAAAAATACAATTCTTTAGCCTTCTTTATTAGAACATTACTCCTATATCACCATTCCTATGCCTGAACCTCCAATCACTCAACTCTCCCCTTCTGCCCAGTCAAACAGATTATTCTTGGCTACTCTAGAGTTCCTATTTGGCCTGAAACTGCAATTAGGCTGTTAAATGTCACCCTTACTTTCTAATTTAACACTACTATGTCATTCTTTGACTATGGTTTGTTCACTCTTCGGGGAAAAAACAAAAGGAAACAAATTTTATAGAACTCCTAGCTAGAGAATTTTCCAACAAGATCCCATCCAATACTATAATTGGCAATAGAGGTTTTACATCTATTTTAGACATAAGGAAACTGAGGTACATATAGATTAAATAACTTAAAGTCACACACGAATATAACACAAATTCAAATTCAAGTCTGACTTAAAATGCTATGTCATTTTCCTTACCTACTATCAATTTTTCTATTCCTGTTCCAAGGTGATAAAGAACTCTAACAAAACTAAACAAATAAAATACAGCCCTACTACAAAAGTTGTCATCCACTTTCAATTAAGCTCTTTCCAATGTCCGTCAATTCTTTCACTGAAAATCTTGATGGTTTCCTGGCAAAATTTTCCCATAAAGGCAGATGTAAATATATTCCCTTTTCTCTACATAAGCCCCCAACTACAAACTGCTATCATGACTTCCAACAAATGAACTCTCCTTCAATTTGTCAAAGAAACAGAACCACCTGCATAAATTCCTCCATTTTTATGCATCTCTTATTCCCAACACATATTCCTTACTTCTGTAACATTTTCAGTTTCTTTCTTCCTATTGCTTTTTTCTCATTGTTCTTCAAAGACATACAAGTTTCTACTACCTAGGGAGGGAAAAAAAATCACATTTTCCCCTTTATTATCCTTTTACATCTCTTTCAATGTTATGTTTTGAAGGATGGTTTGCTCACTGATACTACTCCACCTTGTCTATCTACTTAGTATGTCTAGCCCAACTCCACTGTCTCTGTGAATAGTGCTACTCATTTCCACAGCACCCAAGCTCAAACTTCACGGAGTCAGCTTTATTTGCCTATTTTCTCACTGTCTCAATTAATATTGTCTTTTACTGTCTCTTTAATATTGCCTTATAACATCTCTTGTTAACAAAAGTACCTGCATACATGTGTGTGTGTCTGTGCTCAGTCATGTCTGATTCTTTGTGACTCTTTGGACTGTAGCTCGCTAGGCTCCTCTGTTCATGGGATTTTTCAGGCAAGAATACTGGAGTGGGTGCCATTTCCTCCTCCAGGGGATCTTTCTGACCCAGCGACTGAACTTGCGTCTCCTGTGTCTCCGGCATTTGCAAGCAAAGTCTTTACCTGTGAACCATCAGTATCTGCATATAGTAATTACTAAATATCTGTTTCATACACAAACTAGAACTTAATTACATGCCACCTTACTTTTCATTTACAATGTGCTTTTTAAAAATGAATCAGATACAACCTTCCTTATACTTCCTTTGTATTCCTGATGTCATCCAGCATAGTAGTGAATAAAAAAGCTGCTCAAAAATATTTAACTGAATTATTCACAAAACAGAAAACTCAAGAAAAGTACTGAAGATACATATTATATTTGAAATTAGCAGGTGGTAAAATTAAAGTATATCAACAATTTCCAGTTGTAAACAAACAGAGCACAAAAGATCTATAGATGCAAAATATTTTTTAAAAAGAAAGAAACCATGGGGAGGGAGGTGGGAGAAGGGTTCAGGATGGGGAACACATGTAAACTCATGGCTGATTTATATCAATGTATGGCAAAAACCACAATATTGTAAAGTAATTAGCCTCCAACTAAAATAAAGTAAAAAATAAAATAAAAGAAAAGAAAGAAACCTAGTATTAAGAATTAAGAGAGTACCCAGAGGTACTTTCCATTTTGCCTTTTCTCTAACAGTGGTAGTTTCTTGAGCTCAAGAACTCCAAACATTTTCAAAAAGTCTGATAGGAAATGTTGTTAAGGCATACTTTTAATTTCTGAAAAGCTTTCTCTGATCCTTCCAATCTTAGGTATTCCACTATCAGTTGCAAGTAATATCTTTCTTCTTTAAATTCCTATAGTACAACATTTCGGAGAAGGAAATGGCAACCCACTCTAGAATTCTTGCCTGGAGAATTCAATGGACAGAGAAGCCTGGCAGGATACAGTCCATGGGGTCACAAAGAGTCAGACATGACTGAGTGACTAACTCACACACATAGTACAACGTTTAGATACATGTCTCTTTTTTTTGGTACTTGTCACCAATTTATTTTTTTTTTGTCACCAACTTTAATTACAGTTAACTCACTTATTAAAATAATTTCCGTATTAGACTGTAACCATCTTTGGTTCTTCTTTGGAAGTCTGTTGCTCTCACGTACTCTAGTAAAAGTTCTTTAAAAAGCAGGTATTTATCAATATATGTTGAAGAATGAACATACGATACAACAAGGCTAAAAATTGCAGGTGATGATAATTACAGAATTTATCAGTAAGGAAAAGTATCAGAGCAGAGATTTAGGCAAAGGTATTATAAAGGTTAGGATCATAGTGTTGGAGTTAGAATGGGCAAGTCACCTAACCTCTCTGAACTTCAGAATCTTCATCCTTAAAATGAGATTATTGTGCAGATGTACTAAGATTAAGTACACAATAAATCTATAATACAAAGCTTGGCCTAAACAGTGACAATAAATATTTAGTTTTTAGTAAAAGGAGAAGATCCGGCTGCTGCTGCTAAGTCGCTTCAGTCATGTCTGACTCTGTGCGACCCCATAGACGGCAGCCCACCAGGCTCCCCTATCCCTGGGATTCTCCAGGCAAGAATACTGGAAGATCCTGCTGGAGTTTAGTAAAAGAAGATCCTGGCTTGGGGAGATCCTGCTGGAGAACATGCTACCCACTCCAGTACTCTTGGGTTTCCCTGGCGGCTCAGATGGTAAAGAATCCGCCTGCAGTGCAGGAGACCCAGGTTCAAACCCTGGGTTGGAGAAGGGAACAGCTACCCACTCCAGTATTCTGGTCTGGAGAATTCCATGGACAGAGGAGCCTGGCAGGCTAGAGTCCACAGGGTTACAAAGAGTCTGACATGACTGAGCCACTTTCACTTTCAAAAGGAGATGACTGAAGAGATCCTTGTTTCACAGCATTAAGAAAAAAAAAAGAAGTATAATTAAAAACAATGTGACCAAATTATACTTTATAGATCAAAGGGAAACAATGATGACAAACGATCAATAAAAACAGAGAAAAGGGCTCTCTGTCCTGACAAGGGGGAGCAGCCCCTGGGATAGCCTGTGGCTGCCCAATTCTGGCCATGCCAACAAATGGAGGATTTGAATTTTAGGATACCCACTTGAACTCCCAGTGTGAGTACTACTGCCCTCCAGGATACATACTGGAACTGTTGTTACTAAAACAGTAAAAAGATTACTAATATAAAAAAGAAGATATAGCATATGCTTCAAGACTGACTGAAAATAAAGTGATCTGAGTATCTCAGGGTAGGTTTCATATATACTAGGGATGTTTTGAAACTCATTCTTTTCTTCATTTGGTCTCACTGTCTTAAATTTTTAAAAAATTCAGCTGTTACTTTAAAAAACATTTCTTTATTTCCTATATATTCTTCTCTTTTAAAGTCATAAGAAAAGCTAAAAATTCCCATCAGAAATGAATATATTTTATAGAGCAACAAGAAAGCTTTTTATTCCAAAGAGATCTCTAGAAATTTCTCCTATATAGTCTTTCATTAGTCCCAAGACTAATCAAATTCTCCATAAATAAACTCAAATCTGTCTCTCTCACGTAAATTGAACGACTGATCAAAGGTTTACAATCTCCAGAATGACAGAGTATTTTGGTCTGCTATTAAGAAAATATTACTCACCACCACATGCACTAACGTCTAGACTTCTCTAAAAATTATAAACTGCTCTCAAAGAATCCAACCAAAAAGTCTGGTGCAATTTTACTCCTTTTAAAAGCAAAGTGCCTTCTTAAAAGAGCTTATAATAATTCTTTTTTAAAAATCACACCTCATTAAACTGCTACAAAAATTTGAGACCTTTTGCAGCACATTTTATTCAGAATACCTGTTATTCTCCTTTTATTAACACATTTTTTACAGTCTCAAAATGTGGCAATGAAACTACAAAATTAACCTTAATCAAATTCTTAAACTTTGAAAAAGCAATGGTTTTTCCACTTACATCAATGATATTTTTAGTTTTATACTTTTGCCAGAACTCTGGTTTCATACTTATTGCCAGAACTATAGGGATGAGTTAAAAAAAAAAAAAAAAACACAAACAAAGTCAGAGTAATTTAAAAGAAAGGGGAAAAGAAAATCCAATTGCAATATGTTTACTAGCACTCTGGGGCTCTTATGCATCCTTTCTGGTTCCTGTGTTACACAAAAGACATACAGTACCTTATTACCTGTCCCTAAGAAACAGACTATCAATTCTCAAAAATCTCTGAAGTTTTTTGGAAAGGAAACTTTCATAATATACTAAAAGAAATTTACAAACCTCTGAATGTTCATCTCTCTCATCTATAAGCCTTTTTAAATGCAATACCATATTTTTCAAGAGTGGTTCTATTTCCTCCTGAGACATATCAGTCACTTCCATCCACTGTAGATCAAACACATTTTCCTGATTATGGGTTACCTTTAGAAAGCAACCAAAATAAACAACTTTTAAATAGCTAATACTTAAAAATAAATTTTAGGACATTAAGTTAAATATTATATATCCCATATAATAACAATATGAAAAGTAAATATGTCTAAAAACATTTGAAATTAATGAATGCTGAAAAAGCTTCTACTAAAAATTATTTTCACTAAATAAAATCTTTAAATGAATTTATTTTTATCTTCTAACTAAAAAATAAGATTTAATTCAAGGCATTCCTAAGGAAAGGTGATACTATTATTTCTGACAACTGCTTTAATAGAATCAATTGATCATTTCCTTAGATAAGACTAAATTAATTGTAACTGAAATCAAAAGCGAAAGTTTTTTCTAATCCTATACTATATATATTATTGCACTTTTATTCTTGAAAAGTAAAGCTTTTATAGATTCTGAGGTGACACTATCACAGCACCTTAGGAGAAAAGGACTCCTAATAAAGATTTTTAAAAGAATGGAGAAGTTATATAAGTGAAATACTTATTTCTTGTTTTCCATTTCTCACTGTGATTCTGATATTTTGCTTTAACTTTCACAATAAACGGAAAAATAACACTTTCAAGAATGGTGGCAAATTCAGTAACGTGTGGCACTCAACATTATTCAAAATAAAATACAAATCACAAAGCTATGGAAACATATATATAAAGGGAAAGTACCAACAAAACTGTACCTTGTTGCATACTAATATGCTTACTGTTGACAATATTATTGATAAGAAAGCAGAGTTCTATGAGCATTAACTAACAGAAAAGATAACATATGGAACACAAAGTGATTTAAATAGAGATTATTTAAATACAACTCTTCCCCCTTCGATTTCCTTAGTTCTCTCTAATCAACATATAAAACTTAACACACTGTAGTTCTAAAAACTAGTAAGTACAGAAGATTAAAAGCCCAAGACTAGACAGATGCAGAAATAGCAGCTTAAAGAAAAATCTTAACAAATATTAACTTCAACTATTTGACATTGCACATTATGTCCTATATTTAGGTTTTACATGGATGTTACAAATCATTAATCTATTTATAGTTCAAGCAATATCTTCAATAGAAATTCTGCTGTGCCCATTCATTAAAACAAAATCACTGGAGTTTTATAATACACTACTGTAGCTCACTTTAATTTGAATTACAGGCAGTGATCCATTTTATGCTGTTTCCATTCACTATATTATGCATGCTATGCTGTCTAACAAAGAAATATACATTCCTCAGATAGCACTTTCTGCCTATATCCCTATGGATAAAGTCAACAGTACATCTGTAGTCAGCACTGTGCCATTACAGATGATTCACTTAAGAAGCTATGTCTAAAGAAAAGAGGATGACCTAAAAGCAGAGTGCTTAAGTTGACTTTTATTTATTCTTGCTTAAGTTATGACTTTAAGTATTTGGGAAGATATACAAATATATTGTATGATGAACTTCATAAAAAACACATACACATTTTATACAGATTATTACCTCTTGAATATGTGCGGCAACTGCTGCTTTCGTATCAAAATCTAAACCTTGAATTCTTTCAATAAATTCTTCTTTTTTCTGACACTAAGGGAAATGAATAGAACAATCACTCATACTTTATAGGGAATAGTTGCTAATATGTTGTAAATAAGTAAAAACTCATTAGGCTAAAAAGCTTGGCTAAATGAGGGTTTAAACAGCACAATGAGGATTTTGTTTTGCATTTAAATGATCTCTCTAATATACTTACTTAATAAAAAGATTAAAATTTAGAAATATTTATTTAAAAAGGTACTGAAAATCCATATTACTTGTATGCTGAAAAGTTCTAAAGCAGGTAATCATTATACAACTCATGTGAGGTCAGTACAATATTATTATGCTAACTTTACAAACAGAGAAGTAAAGAATCAAGAACTTGTTTCAGGGAGGATAAGTTACTTGCCAAAAACCACAGTGAGTCAGTGGCAGAATTCGGAATATAGCCAAAATGCTCAGTCAGTCTTTGGCTGTCATCAAACAACACAGCCTTTCTTCTCGGAAAAAAAATTCTAAGCAATTTTTACTTCAAGCTTACAATTCATTCTCACATCTTTATCCTATCAATCTCAATGAAAGAAATCTCTTTTTGTGGCCCAGTTCAACACATATAAGATAATACAATAAATATTTGATTTGTTTCTGACAAAAAGTTACCAGGGGCAAAATTTAAAAACGTATATACAAGTACACATGTAGCAAGTAGAATAAAGGCAGCAATTCTTCATTGTGTACATTAAAAAAAACTTGATATAAACTAAAAGTGTTACAATGTAAACCTTTTCTTTTCTTTTCCAATCAGTACTGAATAAGAGCTTAACATATATCTTACTGTTTTACTCTTATCTTCCCCCTGCATCTCTTATACTGCAATCCAACTGTTTGTGTAACTGTATTTTTACAGCTACCAAATGAGAAGTGCATACAAAATAGACAGCACGGTCTTGTCTAGCTTAGTTGCATCTTTTGGGCCAATTACTGAACTCCTAGTGAAGGCACTAAACTCAAAAAAGAAAAATTGGGTCTGCGGTCAATAAGAAACTTAGTAAGGTTCTGATTTATACTCTACATATTACATTATAATATTCTATTTCTATTGCCACACAATTTAACTTAATTAAGCACATTTCTATCAGTGCAGAAAGTTCCTCATCCTATAAAAACAAATTATTAGGATAATACAAAAATATTTAAAATTAAATTATAAGAAATGTAAAGTTTTCAGTTGTAACGAGGAAGTCAAGAGTTTTGGGGAACATGTGATAAAAATTACCAGGTTTAAAAACAAGATTTTTGGTCTACTGACTAATATCTGACAGGCATAGTGAGAACAATTAAGAATGACTTTCAGATAGTACCTTTGTAGCATATATAAAATAACTTTTTAGGTATGGTAACCCTAATTTTTATACTTTATGCTTCCAAAAGTGTTGCCCAATAAATAGTTTGAGCCAATGAGCATACATTAAATGGCAGGGTTATAATAACTATGACTCAATGAAGAGTCATAATTCAACTGCCATACCTCTGGCTGATTTAGATTTAAATTAAACATATACTACAGTTCCCTTTTCTAAGTCCTAGAGCCATTGTTTATATTTATACTATCTTTAAAAGTTCACCCTTTAACACACTCTCAACACAAATCAATGAGAATTCTTCCTTTACCCTTAAAATACCTACAATTTGTACTAAATCTCACCACTATTCAAACTTTAGAAGCTTTAAGAAGTCTTTAAGAAAGTCTGACATTTAAGGTTTTGATTCTTATGACTCTACATAGTAGAAAAGCCATTTAAATTTCATAGGTAGATGAATCATATAAGATATGTGTTTTAGAAAAAAAACACCAATAGGCCTAAAAGAAGCCAGACTTATTCAGGACCACTTTGGCTGACTCTGGCGTGTCTCTATAGACTTTCTTAAAGAATAAACAGGCTAGACTTTCTTAAAGAATATAGGATGAAGCTGATAGGTTCTTGCTAGAAAAGAGAGAGTACCAAGATTTGAAAGAGAATGAGAAGACATAAATTTTGAAATTGAAAAATCAGAATATCAGTGTTGTCCTACACAGTACTCAAGAGCTACCTATGGCTGAGTACTGAAATGTAACTAGTGCAAAGGAGCAACTGAGATTGCAATTTTATTTAACTGTAATTAATTTAAGCTTAAACAGCAACTTGTGACTGTGGCTATTCTACTGACAGTCTAGCACTAGAGCATAAAAGGTCTGGTGTTAAAAACAGAATTACAAATAGTTTTACTTCCAATTATAAAGATAGGCATGAAGACTAAATAAGCATTAGCAAACTGTTTCCACTTAAAATTAAGCTCTTTTATCTTTATATACAGTTCTTAAAGTGTTATGGGCACTGAAGAGATTTCTAATTCTATTACAGTAACTAACTTCTAAGCCAGCAGATGATTGAGACTTCACAATTTCTGCCTTTTTATCATCACTCCTCTTCCCTTCAATAACACATACACATACATGCATAGGTCATAAGGATCTTTCGGGAGAGGTTTTCAGGGTACCTTTAGGGAACTTGTAAAGCCTGGGATCTTTAAAAGCCTCAGTATTTAAAAGAAGATAATTAATTTTAATTAAAGAATTAAACTAACATAAATATAATTTATGCTATCAGATACAACTATCTGATAACATAAATAAAATTTGAAATAAAATAACAAAAAGTGTTTTTCTTCAGAATCTCCTTAGGTTATACAGCTATGTTAAAATTTCTAACATGGACTCTGAACAGCAAAGGCCCATCCTTTAAGTTTTTCAGAAACTAGAGCCTCAAAAATTTACAAAAACTTATTAAAATAAAATATGGAGTATCTTAACTTACCTGAACTGCACAACCCAGTAAAAGCAAAAGCAACTTTTTAACTTCTTCTGTGCCTTGTTCTGAAATAAAAATAATTACTAGGTACAACATTTTACTTTAGTTCAATTTTGTGATAGTGGTAGAATTAACTCTAGAGGTGGTATTCACAACTTGACCAAGGAATTAAGTTTCTAAGTACAGTGGTAACAGCAGAAGAAATGTACAAGAATCTCAATTTTGAAAGGCTGCAGTACAGATAAAATAGCTTTCAAAGCTCCATGTGATAACGGATGCTAACTATAAATCCACTACTTCTCCATAAATCATTATATTACAACAGGATACCAAATTAAGAACTGCTGCTAGAGAGACACGCCAGGTCAGCCAAAGTGGTCCCAAATAAATCTGGCTTCTTTTAGGCCTATTGGTGTTTTTTTTCTAAAACACATATCTTATATGATTCATCTACCTATAAAATTTAAATGGCTTTTCCACTATGTAGAGTCATAAGAATCAAAACCTTAAATGTCAGTTACAGTGAGGCTGGTAAAATAAAGGTATATAACAAGCAGTATAAAAGTAATGGTCTGTAACAGAGCTGGAAAGTATATTCACTGTCCAACAGTATTCAATCCAAATTTTCTTAAAACACTGGGTCACTCCAGAATTTCACCATGAAGCCAATCTGTCTACAAATAAGTCCAAATTTTCTTTTCAAATAATTCCTCCTACTCTCCATGAAACCTCCTTAGCTACACTAATCACCCTTCCCAAATATACATACATACACATGCCACTGCCATAACTTCTGTTACTCCCTCTGCCTGTCTCTTTTCGCTACTCTTTCCTCTAATGAACTACTTACCAATCTAATCACAATAATATGCACAGCTCTTACATCTCTGTGTAGTCTTCCTTGACCCAAATACCAGTGGTCTCCAACCCTCACTAATTTGCCAACTTTAAGAATAATCAATAGCTCCATATTTTATGTCTTAACATTTTTTACATCTATTTTGCATTAATTATTACATGACCTAGTAATCTGTTTATCACCCACCAAAACACAAGATCCTCCAGAACATAAACCATTTTCTTTATATTCCTGATCCCTCTAACTTGGTTTAAGTAGGTCCTAAATATATGTGGAATTGAAAACAATTCCATAATACATACAACACTTTTTCATTTTTTATTTGTATATTTAAACATTCCAGAATGTCTCAAAAGAGCACCTAACCTCCTAATTCACTCCCATGTAATTGGTAGTTTCCTCAACAAAACCAGCTGCTTGGATTTAGTTTTTCTTTTGGTTTTATCTTTGTTTTGATTGAAGGTGGGAATTGGAGAAGATATACTTGATTTGGGTTATGTGTAGCCTGTAAGAATTAAGTCCTCTGTGAAACTGTTAGGTAGCTGTTAATTTTCCCAATTGTTCAAAAATTAAAACCCTGAACATGTCACAATTAAAATCTGGTAAAGGGCAGAAACTTTGAAGAAAAGAATTTAAATGATCTAAGAAACTATTTCTCATCTTTTTTCCACTCAAAAGTAGTTTAATATAAACTAGAAAATGTGTGTGCATGCTCAGTCACGTCTAACTCTTTGTGGCCCCATGGACTATAGCCTGCCAGGCTCCTCTGTCCACGGATTTTCTAGGCAAGAATATTGGAGTGGGTTACCACTTCCTCCTCCACGGGACCTTCCCAACCCAGGGACAGAACTCTTCTCTTGCCTTGGGAGGTGGATTCTTTACTACTAGCACCACTTGGGAATCAATCAGTAAAACCTTAGATTCAAACAACTCTGGCAATGGTGTGTGTGTGCTAATAAGTCATGTCCGACTCTGCAATTCTATGGACTGTAGTCCACCAGACTCCTATGTCCATGGGACTCTCCAGGCAAGAATGTTAGAGTGAGCTACCTTTCCTTCTCCAGGGCATTTTTCCCACCCAGTGATCAAACAATCATCTCTTACATCTCCAGCATTGACAGACATGTTCTTTACCACCAGCGCCACCTGGGAAGCCCAAAGCAAGCACCCGAACAGAGTGAACAGAATCCTAGAAGTCACTTCAAAATCACTTCTTTTCAAAGCTTATATTTTTCTAAGCTTTTAACTACTGTACTTATCTTCCATACTTATCTTTAAGGCACTAAAAATCATCACAGAAAAGTATCAATTTGGCAGGGTCAGAAAAACACTGGACTTAGTAATGCGTCAGAAAAACACTGGACTTAGTAATGCTTGTCTGATTCCACTACAACTTACAAATATTCTGTTCACTTTCTCTATAGAGGATGGATTATCACCTCCAATTCTCCCTACAGACTGACGAAAAACGTAGTGTGTTAATGGAAATAAGCAAGATCTTAGTTAGCATTACAACATTACACAAAGATGGTATTATATTTATTATCAATTATGCTAATTTTAATACTTACCAGAAAAGGGATTTTTGCCAATGATTAAGACATTTGGCAATGACATCATGATCAACTGCTGCAAAGTCTCCTATAAAAAGATACAACACAAAGGTTGCCATATGAGTAAAGCTGACAGGGTTATTACTCTACAAGCTATAACTTACTATTTGCACATCTCTTGGGCATGCTATACCTACAACGCTGCTGCTGCTAAGTCATTTCAGTCGTGTCTGACCCTGTGTGACCCCACAGACAGTAGCCCACCAGGCTCCCCCGTCCCTGGGATTCTCCAGGCAAGAACACTGGAGTGGGTTGCGATTTCCTTTTCCAAGGCATGAAAGTGAGAAGTGAAAGTGAAGTCGCTCACTCGTGTCTGACTCTTCACGACCCATGGACTGCAGCCTACCAGGCTCCTCTGTCCATGGGATTTTCCAAGCAAGGGTAGTGCAGTGGGTGGCCACTGCCTTCTCTGATACCTACACTGGTATACTGCAATTAAAAAGCTTACAAAATGTGAAAAAAAGGTAACTAAAGTCTTAAATCTTTTGTAACTATAAGTTAATGATTTAAATAACTATAACTATAATATTAGATGTCCATAAAACAAAAATGTCCAAGTTGAACTGAATTTTAGGTATTAGATAATTAAACAAGCTTCTTCAATAAAAATGCAAGTATGTGTACATTTTGTTTTGTTTTTTACTACTTCTAAGAGAACTAAAAACACCAACTGATAGTAAAATTAAGAAAGCTAATTAGTTCATTAAAAATCCTATCTTATGATCATTTTCATAAAAGTGAATGATTCTTCCTCAGTGAATCATTATTTATCTCCTATCAAAAACAGATGTTTCACTCCCTTTGATTTCTGTCAAACTTTTTGTGACAAGAATATATACAAATTTTTATGGTAGAGAATGATTCAGAAAGAACTTAATGCTTCCGAATTACTCATTTTATTTATATACCCAGGATGCATCTTCTGTTCTTTGAGCAAATGAAAGAACACACCATGTCTTCATTACAACCACCAACAATGACACACTATAGAGGGTCTGGGAAGAAAGAGACCACAGATTAATCTCTGTAATGTGGTAATACTGAATCTTTGCAATATTAATACTAATAAGTGCTTAACTATTGGGCTTTCACTACACATTCAGACATACTAGCTGCTGAGGAATAATTTTTTGTTATTTCTTTCTGAATCATTCTTTAATACTATGACAAAGAAGCAAATAACCATGAACACCTAATTTGTATTGCTTTTAAAAAACTGTGTGATTTTAGATCTATAAGTGTTTTCTTATAGCCAGAGAACAGCATGATACCAGCGGCTAGTTAGAATTGATCTTTTATCTATAATTTGTTACAGATATATATTAGAAAGTTATAAAAATTTTTCTCAGTATTATATTCACTAATTCTTTAAAAAACTAACACCAAAAATATGCACACATTTAAAGAAAAGTACATATTTAGCATATGCCGAACACAATAAAGAATACAGTTAAAATATTATGTAAATGTTAAGAATATTAAAAATAAATGTCAAAAACTGCTACAATCACTTACTCCAACAGATGATACTGAGTTTGGGAGTATTTAATAAGTGAATTTTCAAGTTAAAAGCAAGTTATCTCAAGATAAAATATGCTATAGCCAAGTATATAACAGCTAAATGGACTTAAATGTCAAATTAATTGTAATTTTTAGTTTCCTTGCTCTTATTTTTTTCTCATTTTTTATGATTTTGTTGAGTATACAGTTCTAAAATCCTTTTTGTTCTTTTAGAGAGAGAAGGTAAAAACCTGCAAAACACTGAGAGAAAAGTAATTATTAACCTATAACTACATACCCAACAAAACTATCTTTTAAGAACAATGATGAAAGAAATGCATTTTCAGACAAACATTGATAAACAAGCCTTTATATACCAACCTATATATCAACAAGCCTTTTCCACACAAACAACTAAAGAATGTACTTCAGGAAAAAAGTAGTATCAGGGCAGATCTGAGATACAACAGAAAACATGTAAGGGAAAAAAGGAAACTATGTGACTTGATCAAAAAGAACACTGACCTGATTTATTTAACAGTATCCTCAATATTTAATTAATGGGGTTTAAAAAGAACTAAAATACAAGACAAGAGCTTAAAAACTGTAGCAGGGAATGGCTGAAATAAGCCAAACTAGAAGTGGTCAAACAGGAGATGGCAAGAGTGAATGTCCACTTTCTAGGAATCAGCAAACTAAGATGGACTGGAATGGGTGAATTTAACTCAGAAGACCATTATATCTACTACTGTGGGCAGGAATCCCTCAGAAGAAATGGATTAGCCATTATAGTCAACAAGAGAGTCCGAAATGCAGTACTTGGATGCAATCTCAAAAACAACAGAATGATCTCTGTTCGTTTCCAAGGCAAACCATTCAATATCACGGTAATCCAAGTTTATCCCTCAACCAGTAACGCTGAGGAAGCTGAAGTTGAACGGTTTTATGAAGACTGACAAGACCTTCTAGAACTAACACTCAAAAAAGATGACCTTTTCATTACAGAGGACTGGAATGCAAAAGTAGGAAGTCAGGAAACACTTGGAGTAACAGGCAAATTTGGTCTTGAACTACAGAATGAAGCAAGGAAGAGCCTAATAAGAGTTCTGCCAAGCGAATGCACTGGTCATAGCAAACACCCCCTTCGAACAACACAAGAGAAGACTCTACACATGGATATCACCAAATGGCCCACATTGACTGACTATATTTTTTGCAGCCAAAGATGGAGAAGCTAGCTCTATACAGTCAGCAAAAACAAAACCAGGAGCTGACTGTGGCTCAGATCATGAACTCCTTATTGCCAAATTCAGACTTAAATTGAAGAAAGTGGAGAAAACCACTAGCCCATTCAGGTAAGACCTAAATCAAATCCCTTATGATTATACAGTGGAAGTGAGAAGTAGATTTAAGGGCCTAGATCTAATAGACAGAGTGCCTGATGAACTGATGAAGGTTTGTGACATTGTACAGGAGACAGGGATCAAGACCATCCCCAAGAAAAGAAATTTAAAAAAACAGAATGGCTGTCTGAGGAGGCATTACGAATAGCTGTGAAAAGAAGAGAAGCGAAAAGCAAAGGAGAAAAGGAAAGACATACCCATTTGAATGCAGGGTTCCAAAGAATAGCAAGGAGAGATAAGAAAGCCTTCCTCACCAATCAATGCAAAGAAATAGAGGAAAACAACAGAATGGGAAAGACTAGAGATCTCTTCAAGAAAATCAGAGATACCAAGGGAACATTTCATGCACAGATGGGCTTGACAAAGGACAGAAATGGTATGGACCTAACAGAAGATATTAAGAAGAGGTGGCAAGAATACACAGAAGAACTGTACAAAAAAGATCTTCATAACCAAGATAGGCACAATGGTGTGATCACTCACCTAGAGCCAGACATCCTGGGATGTGAAGTCAAGTGGGCCTTAGGAAGCATCACTACGAACAAAGCTAGTGGAGGTGATGGAATCCCAGTTGAGCTATTTCAAATCCTGAAAGATGATGCTGTGAAAGTGCTGCACTCTATATGCCAGCAAATTTGGAAAACTCAGCAGTGGCCACAGGACTGGAAAAGGTCAGTTTTCATTCCAATCCCAAAGAAAGGCAATGCCAAAGAATGCTCAAACTACCACACACTTGCACTCATCTCACATGCTAGTAAAGTAATGCTCAAAATTCTCCAAGCCAGGCTTCAGCAATACGTGAACTGTGAACTTCCAGATGTTCAAGCTGGTTTTAGAAAAGACAGAGGAACCAGAGATCAAATTCCCAACATCCACTGGATCATGGAAAAAGCAAGAGAGTTTAAAAAATAAACAACTCTTAAAATGTATATTATTTAAAGTTATTCAAATGTACTACTATGTACATGAAAATATACACACAAAATGCAAACTTTTAAAGGGATAAGGTAAAAAAGAAATAAATAATGCATTTAAGTGATTGCTCTATTATTGAGGTAATTTTATTCTCACTATAATATTTTACACATTACTAATAGTCTAGTGAGAACAATGCAATTGATTATGCTTCTTTATATTTTAAAAATTTGGTTTAGGACTTTGTGATGAATCATTCAGTTGTCTAGTTCTAAGTTTGATTTGTTTTCTTACTTAGTTTTAGTTGCTATCAGAAGATAAAAAAGCTACTTTATAGATCCAAATAGAAGCCTTTTACCATTGGCCTCTCTTACGGAACCATAGTGATCATTGTTTAATCATATTCACCAAATATGCAAAGGTTTTTTGTGGAAATTCACTAATACCTTTCTAAATTCTCTGATATCAACCTCATTTTCTTAGAAATGAATCAGAAGAGGCGTTGGTGGACTATAGTTATGTTTTTATATTTTTATAAAATGTATTCCAAACTATGTGAATGATTTTTAAATGCTAGAAAATTCAGTTTCTTAGTGTGAAGAAATAAACGTTTCTATAAAAGCTATGGTGTCATTTTCAACAATAAAATCACATAATGATGAAAACAATGCTCTCTCCATAGCACAGGTTTGTTTTGAGGAGCAGTTACTTTCTTACTTATTGGTAAATTGTGACTTTCACCTTAAGGGACAGATTTAGGTGTGTGTACATATGGAGGTGTGTATGTATGTATTTATTTAATATCTGTTAAGTAGAATTTCATTAATCACTATCTGTCATTATTTACTTATTATTTAATTCAGGTATAGTTAATTTACAATGTTGTGTTAGTTTCTGGTGTGCAGCAAAGTGATTCAGTTATACATATGTATATATATTCTTTTCCATTATAGTTTAAACAAGATATTGAATATACTTCCCTGTGCTATAGAGTAGAACTTTGTTGCTAATCCATTTTATATATAGTAATTTGCATCTGCTAATACCAAACTCCTAATTTAAACCTCTTACTCTACGTTTTCCCTTTGGTAACTATAATTTTGTTTTCTATGTCTGTGAGGCTATTCCTGTTTTATAAATAAGTTCATTTGTATCATTTTTTTTAGATTCCACATGTAAGTGATATATATTTTTCTTTGATTTACTTCACTTAGTATGATATTCTTTAGGTCCAACCATTTTGCTCCAAGTGGCGTTATTTCATTCTTTTTTATGGCTGAATAATATTTTGTTGTGTGTTTATGTGTGTGATATAGATAGATATATATGCATACCACATCTTCTTTATCTGTTATCATCTGTCAAGGGACATTTAGGTTGCTTCTATGTCTTGCCTATTGTAAATAGTACTGCAATAAACACTGAGGTGCAGGTATCTTTATGAATTAGAATTTTCTCTGAATAGATACCCAGAAGTGGGGTTGCTGGATCGTATGGCAATTCTAATTTTTATTTTTTTCAAGTCACCTTCATTCTGTTTTCCATAACACCTGCACTAATTTACATTCCCACCAACAGTGTAGGAGGGTTCCCTTTTCTCCAGACTCTCTCTAGCATTCACTATTTGTAGACTTTTTGATGCTGGCTTTTCTGACTGATGAGCTTTTCAGGTGATGCAGTTGGTAAAGAATCCACCTGCCAATGCAGGAGATGAAAGAGACACAGGTTCTCTCTCTGGCTCAGAAAGATCCCATGGAATAGGAAATGGCAACTCACCCAAGTTTTCTTACCTGGAAAATTCCAAGGACAGAAGAACCTAGCAGGCTATAGTCCATGGGGTCACAAAGAGTCCCATGATTGAGTGACTGAGCATGCACGTACTTCTGACTGGTGTAAGGTGACACCTCCTTGTACTTTTGATTTGCATTTCTCTGACTGCAGCTGTGAAATTAAAAGACCCTTACTCCTTGGAAGAAAAGTTATGACCAACCTAGATAGCATATTGAAAAGCAGAGATATTACTTTGCCAACAAAGGTCCGTCTAGTCAAGGCTATGGTTTTTCCAGTGGTCATGTATGGATGTGAGAGTTGGACTGTGAAGAAAGCTGAGCGTCAAAGAATTGATGCTTTTGAACTGTGGTGTTGGAGAAGACTCTTGAGAGTCCCTTGGACTGCAAGGAGATCCAACCAGTCCACTCTGAAGGAGATCAGCCCTGGGATTTCTTTGGAGGGAATGATGCTGAAGCTGAAACTCCAGTACTTTGGCCACCTCATGTGAAGAGTTGACTCATTGGAAAAGACTCTGATGCTGGGAGGGATTGGGGGCAGGAGGGAAGGGGACAACCGAGGATGATATGGCTAGACAGCATCACTGACTTGATGGGCGTGAGTCTGAGTGAACTCCGGGAGTTGGTGATGGACAGGGAGGCCTGGTGTGCTGCGATTCATGGAGTCGCAAAGAGTCGGACACGATTGAGCAACTGAACTGAACTGAACTGAATAATCTAATAATCTCTAATATTGGGCATCTTGCCGTGTACCTGTTGACCATCTGCATGTCTTCTTTGGAGAAAAGTCTGTTTGGGTTTTCTGCTTACTTTTGGATTGGATTGTTTGTTTCTTTGTTATTGAGTAGTATGAACTGCTTGTGTTATTTGGAAATTAAGCCCTTGTCAGTCTCATAATTCACAAATATTTTCTCCCAGTCCATTGGTTGCTTTTTGCTTTGTGTATGGTTTCCCTTATTGTGAAAAAGCTTTTAAGTTTGATGAGGTCCCATTTTGTTTATTTTTGCTTTTATTTCTATTGCCTTGGGAGACTGACCTAAGAAAAAGTTGCTACGATTTATGTCAGAGAACATTTTGCCTATGTTCTCTTCCAGGAACTTTATGGTGTCATGTCTTTTATTTATATCTTTAAGCCATTTTGAGCTTATTTTTGGGTGTGGTATTAGAGAATATTCTAACTCCATTGATTTACATGTGGCTGTCCAGCTTTCCCAACACCACTTACAGAAGAGGTTGTCTTTTCCCCACTGTAAATTCTTGCCTCCTTTGTCAAAGAATATTTGACTGTAGGTGTGTGGGCATTTGCCATTATTTAAAAGGTCACGAACTTGCAATTTTGCTAAAGCACAGTCATCAGCACAACTCTTAAGGACTTTACCACAAGGCAACCAGCAAACTTTGCTGTGGTACAAATGATTTGCGTGATCACTCCACATGTTATTACAAAATAATCTAAAGCTTTCTGTATATTGTAAAGGAACCTATTTTTATAAATTAAAACCAACTCTAACATTCTCTATTTCTTTATAGTCTCACAACTCAAAGAATGGTTCATTGATCAGCAGCACAGCATCACCTGGGAGCTTTTAGAAATCGAGACTCTCAGGACAGGACAGACCTACTGAATCAGAATCTGCATTTTAACGAGACCCCAGGTGACTCACGCACACTATGAGAATCCAGAATACTGCCCTATGAAAATCTGACTTCTACTTTTTCGCTTCAATAGCTTGTTTAGGAAAAAATGAAGTGAATGAATTTCACACAGGGGGCAAGCTGTAGCCTGACTTCTGAATTCATTTTTCCCTCCAGTTGACCCATCTGCGCCTTTGGTGTGGTAACATTCGCCAAGTTATTGAGAAGTCATTTTCTGTAGAGAATGCATTTTCTTTAATGTCTCTTCCCCTTGTGCTGTGCTGGGCTTGGTTGCTCAGCTGTATCCAACTTTTTGTGACCTCATGGACTGCAGCCCACCGGGCTTCTTTGTCCATGGGGGGATTCTCCAGGCAAGAATACTGGAGTGGGTTGCCATGGCCTTCTCCAGGGGGCCTTCCCAACCCAGGGATTGAATCCAGGTCTCCCATATCACAGGCAGATTCTTTACAAACTGAGCTACTGAGAAAGCCCAGGAATACTGGAGTGGATATCCTATGACTTCTCCAGGGGATCTTCCTGACCCAGCAATCAAACTGGGGTCTTCTGCATTGCAGGCAGATTCTTTACCAGCTGAGCTACCAACAAAGCCCCACTTACCCTTAGTGACTCACAAAAAATACTGTAGCTTTTTACACAGTTATTGAAAAAGAATCTACCACTAATGTAGACATCTGTATTTTCAACCTAAAGCATAACAACCTCCTGCTTGGTGTAGTTTGTTGTGAAACCATTTCTTACAACCTTTAACATTGTCTTCTGTGCATCGCTTAATATAATTTGCTGTTAAAGGAATACATTTTGGTTTGCTCCATACTCTTTCCACACCTGTTTCAGCCATTTTTACCACAGAAGGAAGAACATAAAAAGATGTGTGGTCTTTTGCTTCATCTAAGAGACCCTTAAAGATGCTTCTTTATTGTTCAGTAACATTTAAAAAATATTGGATTGGGTATCACTTGACCTAAAATATTGCTAAGGCTACTGTAGAGATTTGTATTTATATTCTGGATGCTCAACTTTTGGATATCCCACTACTCATGATGCCTTCTTACACTTGGTATAATATCAGGTACAACACACACCTGGGGCAAATTAATGATAGTTAATGACATATTATAAATAATCTTCATCATTTTCAAAATCTTCTGGCTTTTCACCAGAAGGGATCGAATCACCACTGTTTCACTTCATGGTGTGACTGACCCAGGGCTCATCCTTGAGTAATGATCAGCTCAGCCATTTCTGCATTGTCTGTCTGTGTAAATTTTTCAACTGCTATTTCTTTGCAGGAAATTTTTAAAGCCCTATAACTATTATCTGAGAGTTAGTTTAGTTAAAATTAGACACTATATTTCCTCAATACCCCTAACAGGAAATACTTCACACTACACTGAAATGAAGAAGAGGGGGTGCCGTGCGTAGACCTCTGGTTTATGGAAGTGCAAGCTCTGTGGGTGATAACGATGTATGCCTTGGCCAGCTGTTTATAAAACTCACAGCATCATGCTTCAGTTCTGTTTCCAAAGCTGGGGGGTGGTATCTGTAGAATGGTTCTGACTGCAAGCAGAGAGAAGGAAGACAGATGTGAGGACCTTGGGGACAGTTAAACAGATTAGGGAGAGCGCCCCCTATGGCAGACGCACTTCCCTGCTCCCTGGACGCCCCCTTTCAGTGTGGTCCTGGGAAGCCTGACTTCCTCCATCCAGGAGTTCCAGGTTCACCCATCTAGGTGTAATATAGATGGAACCCACAGCTGTCTTGCTCTCCCCTTCACAAACACTTCTGTCTCCACATACACATTCTGAAATTAAACTCCTTCACAGCCCAGTGTGCTTCTCCATAAACAAGATTTGGAGCAAATATTCTTTTCCTTTCACCCAGGGAGCAGATTCTACCTGCTCTGTTGAGGTGGTGGAGGGCGTTTCCCTCTACAAAAGCAATAAAACTGACTTTGCGTCATTAAGTTTTATAAGGTAATGCTGACCCTGTCATGAAGCATTCTCCTCTAGACTGCTTTACTCATTAACCACAGTCGAGTGTTAACCTTTCCAGACATAAATAATACAGCAGCACCTTGGCCTGAACAGAAGGGAGGAAATGGTCAGGGCTTTACTTTGTCTTTTTCCCTTGGATATTTGCAAACTTCTTTCTCTTCTTGTGTTTGACAAAATGTCAAAACCGTATTTCTCTTTATCTGTGCTAAGAAATTCTTCATCCTCTCCTGAACCTGTGCCCTCTGCCATTTAACTTTGCCACACGGGTGGGACCAGAGGGACATTAGCAGACCTGACAGATGGAGGCTCTGAAGGGGTGTGGGCATCAGGGCTGGCTCCCCTCATCTCTGCTCCCACCCCGAGAACTGCAAGCCAAGGCTAGCCCACAGGTCCCAGGATGGGGCCAAGTGTTGTGTGAGCAGAGCCCAGTCACCCCAGTCACCCATTACCACAGTTTCACCCAGATTAGCTGACACCCCTGGAGTCTCAGACAGGTGAGTCCAATCAAGGTCAGGGGAGCCACTTAGCTGACCCCCAGTATTCGTAGAGTAATTTGAGTAGCTACGTGCTCAATCGCTCAGTCATGTCCGACTCTTTGCTATCCCATGGACTGTAGCCCACCAGGCTCCTCTGTCCATAGGATTTTTCAGGCAAGAATACTGGGTTGGGCTGCCATTCCCTACTCTAGGGGATCTTCCTGACCCAGGGATCAAACCCACATCTCTCGCATCTCCTGCATTGGCAGGTGGATTCTTTACCATTAGCCGCCCCCCCCCCCCGACTCCCAGTTGATTCCAAAAATAGGAGCATAGACACTGATGTATGTGCCTGGGTTTCATGGTCATTTGTTAATGGGTGCTTGATCCATCCTATCTAAGGCCTGTCCCTTCCACTAGACTCTGGAACCAGGCTTGCCCCCTAGTCAGAGGGCCTTCCCTAATGATCACCCCCTCTGACACCTGTTTCACAAATATTTTCTTCCTCAGTAGCTATTATTCATCAGCATTTGAATCCTCTCAGGACCCTCCCATCATGTAGTTCCTAAATAATTGTCTTCTGTCTTATTACTCCCCTTGTCCACTTATCACCTCATCTTCCCTCTTCCTTCACAGGTAGAATCTTGAAACAGACAGGTTATACCTAGTCCTAGATTCTGCTTTTCCACCTCCCATCAACTCTTAACCCACTTTCCCACCCCAGTGAAACTGTGAAACTACTCTTACCCAGGCCTCCAAGAATCTGCTTGCTGTTGAGTCTAATGGATGCGTTCTCTCCTCCTCCTCCCCGTCCTCATCCTTCTCCCTTCTCGTCCCTCCAGCACAGGCTCTCCCAGGTCTCCTGGTTCACTATTCACCCTCACACTGCCTCTGGGCTTGTCATCCTCATTCCATCCCTTTGACGTTGGTTGGTTCCCACGGGCTCTTCTAGGAACTCTTCACTATCTGCTGCTGCTGCTAAGTCGCTTCAGTTGTGTCTGACCCTGTGCGACCCCATAGATGGCAGCCCACCAGGCTCCACTGTCCCTGGGATTCTTCAGGCAAGAGCACTGGAGTGGATTGCCATTTCCTTCTCCAGTGCATGAGATTGAAAAGTGAAAGTGAAGTTGCTCAGTTGTGTCCGACCCCATGAACTGTAGCCTACCAGGTTCCTCCACCCATGGGATTTTCTCTCTACCTGGGATAATTTCATTATATCTCATAGTTTCTGTTGCCAACAATAGGCTGATGTCCCCCAGATTTCTAAGTCTTCGCAGTTCCTTGTACTAAGCTCCAGATACATACATCTAAGAGCTATTGAATAGGACACAGGCAAACCTGAAATATCTAAAAGTAACTCACTGCTGTTTCCTTTAAACTCCCTCTTTCCCCAGTATTCACTGTCTTAGTGAGTAACACCATCTTTCCCGTCCAGTAACATAAGCTGGCATCCTCAGTACTGCCCTTAGTTTCTTTCTTCCATCTTTCATATACAGCCTATTCTCATGTCCTATTAATTCTGTCTTCCTAATATATCTTCACTCTGTTTACTTGTCTCTCCCATGTCAGCTACCTGAGCTAAGGTCACTTTTATCCTTTGACTGATTACTTTGATTACTTTGAGTGAGTGAGTGAGTGAAGTCGCTCAGTCATGTCCGGCTCTTTGTGACCCCATGAACTGTAGCCTACCAGGCTCCTCCATCCATGGGATTTTCCAGGCAAGAATACTTTACCAGGCTCTTAACTTGCCTCCTAGCCTCACCTTTCCCACCTGCAAGCCATTTCCCATACTGCTACCAACACCACCTTTCTAATATGGAAATTTGATCACATCATCCCCTTGTTTAGAAACTTTTAGTGGTTCCCATTGCCGGGAATCACAAGGAAGCTCTTTCTGGTCTGGATCCCTGGTTACCTCCCCAGCTTACATCTTAACATAATTTTTCTTTAACCAGAAGAAGCCATAAAGAGCTACTTGCAGTTATTCAAAGATATCCTATTTTCTTTATCTTTGCAGCTTTTGTACCTCTAACTCCTCCTGCCTGGAACAGCTCACAACCCAGCCTTGTCCTGGCAGGTTGGGTAGCAAGCATTCTCGTTTCTCCCACATGCACTAACACATCACCCCTGCCTCCTCTCACTCATCCCAGCCCCTTGCACTCCAAGGCCTCCTTTCTGGTGTATCATCCAAATCGAAGGCCCTTGAAGCAGGGGTTGTGTCTTGTTCAACACTATCGCCAGAACCTGCCACATTTGGGAACATAGTGGGTGCTCAATGAATGTTTGTTGACTGAGTGAATGAGAAAACAAGTAAATAAATTAAGATGCACATGAACATAGATCTGAGAGCTTCTTCATCTTGTAGAGTGAAGACCTTTAGTTCCTCAAAGATTTCCTCTTCTCGCCTATCATCTACAAATGGGTTTCTGTCCTTATTTTATTGGTACTATCTTTAGGTCCTATAAAAATATCTCCAATTTCTTTTACTAGCTGTCTCAGAGCAATAAGCTTCTCAAGCTTCCCCTGTCTCTAATGACTGCCATATGGGGACATGATACGCTAATGGTTGTTTCAGTAAGCTGGAGTTATCGTTAAAACAAACTGAACTTCCTCCAGCTCACCTCCCATTTTAAAGGGCCCACTAAAATTGATTCTGTGAAATAGGCTTTTAAAAAACATCCTCTTCAAGGAGAAAATATAAACAGGGGAGGGTTTCTAGCTTGGAAAACACAGGCCTATTTGGAGACCCAGTTGGTTTCACTTGACCGCACAGGAGGTAATAATGACCTTTAGTGCATTCTAAATCTGTTTCCGTCCACACTAATGGACCAGAGCTCTCAAAGATTCTTAGAAACAATGACACGAGCTTCAGCTTCGAATGACTTGGGGAGTGACTCGGCTATGACATGTGCACAACTCATGTGTCTATGTGATGGTGGTCGTGGTGTGTTAGACAAGCATTGTAACATGAATTTTTTTTGTTTGTCTTGTTTGTTTCATGGTTCCTCCAGACTTCCCTGATGGCTCAGACAGTAAAGCACCTGCTTACAATGTGGGAGACCCAGGTTCAGTCCCTGGGTTGGGAAAATCTCCTGGAGAGGAAATGGTAACCCACTCCAGTATTTTTGCCTGGAAAATCCTATGGATGGAGGAGACTGGTAGGCTACAGTCCATGGGGTCGCAAAGAGTAGGACATGACTGAGTGACTTCATTCACTCACTCTCCTCCAAACTACTAAACCAGAATATCACAATTCTTTTCTTTGGCTGTGCTGCAAGACATGTGGGACCTTCATTCCCCTGATAAGGGATCGAACATGGATCCCCTGCAATGGAAGCCATGGAAGCGCAGAGTCTTACCACTGGGCCGCCAGGGAAGTCCCCTGGGTATCACAATTCTGTGTCTAAAAACTTTCCTATGACTGTATGAAATCTGTGGATTACACCAATTTACACACACACACATACATTTTAAAATTCTCCAAGCCTTCTATTCACCATCTTCTTGGAAACCTACTCCAGTATTCTTGCCTGGGAAATGCATGGACAGAGGAGCCTGGCAGGCTATAGTCCATAGGGTTGCGAGAGTTGGACTCAACTTAGCAACTAAACCTACCTACCTACCCATGGTTGTAAACAGTAAATAGCCCCAGACAGAGCACTTCCCTGCAGCAGGACTCATTTGGGGTCATGCTGGGAATTGAGGCTCCTGGAATCATCATCAGAAAAGTACTTCATGGCTAGAACCCAGTTTCAAAATGGGGAAGAAAGCTCTGACTCTGTAACTCCTATTTGTAGACTACAAATGACCTTGTTTGCATCATTGTGAGACAGAATTTTTCCCTCTTCTATCCTTTTACTGAGGGGGTTGCACATAGAGGGTCATTCAGCCAGGCTGTTTCTTTGAGGCCTGATCACTGTGTCCACTGCCATGATGAAATGTGTTCTCAGAGGCTTGAGAACATAACACAGGGAAAGCAGAGAGAGAGGCAGAGGAATATGCATTGGGGTGGGGATGGGGGTGGGGGTGGAGTAGCTGGAAGGGCAGTGGGGTCTCAGCCCAAACACCCCCATGCAAGCTACCTGGAATGCTGATTTGGGGCTATGAAGTGTCAGTTGCTTTTGTAGGTGCTGAGATACATATATACTTATGTCAATTCTTTTTTTTTTTTCCCCTTTAACCAGAGAGACTAAACCTTTGTGGAATCCACAGGGTCAGTCAAAAACTTCGGAAAAGCATATTAGGCAGTAAAGAGAAATGCTGAAATAAGAAAATCTGTGCTATAGCAGAAGAGCAGAAATGAGACTTGGCAGTGGATCTGTTTAGACAGTCAGCCACAGTCTTCCAGCCGTGGGCCTGGCAAGCGCCTTACCACTCCCGAGCCCTGGCATACCTGGCCTTGTTCATTACCCACACCGAACCTTTTGTTTCTGGTCTGAAGAAGTAGAGTTCAAATGTGTACAAACTTCTGGATATTTTCGCTCCAGCTATAAACATCGTTAAGAACGCAGACAATGGCTTCCTATGGCCTTAAAAGATAGTGCAGTCTCCAAACTCTTGTGATCACACACCCTTATCAGTTTAAAAATGTGTATATATTTATTAACACATTGTAAGCATGTGCTCCTCTTCTAATATAATGTGCATGTGGTAAAGAGTATATGAAGCATAGAAGCTAAGCAGTGTATGAGCTAAATACACAAGCAGAGGTCCTAACACAATATTTTCTCCCCACACTATAGGAGATTGCCTCTGTCCCTCGTATTGTGTGAGCAAGTGTCCCAACTAAGAGGAAAGATCACTTCAATTATGCACATGCAAACCTAGAGAGAACAGAAGGAAGATCAAGAGAAGGAGAAGCTGGCAAATTCGTCAGAGAGGGGATTTATCCATGTGGAGAGGTGGACTTCCATTTCTGGAATTACACTGGACTCTGATGCAAAGGATGTGAACTTGGGCCAACTTCAGGAGATGGTGAGGGACAAGGAGGCCTGGTGTGCTGTAGCCCATAGGGTTGCAAAGAGTTGGAGACTGAACAACAACGGAAATTTTGAAAACATTTCCACTCCAAAATAAACACATAGCAACAACTTAAAGTGCTCAATACAGTGTTTCAAAAATTCAGAACCTTTAGGAATAGTGGAGAAAGACACAAATTGTAGCAATACAGTGGCTATGAAAGACAGCAACTTCCCAAGGGTTTCAACTCCCACCTAGCACCCATTCTAGCACCTTGGGTTTTATGGCCATGTTTAGGAGGTGGAAAGTCGGAAGGGCAGGGACCCCCTCCATGCTACGGCCTCAGAGAAATGATACAGGAGGGAAAAATTCTGCTTCACAAGGACACAAACTTGTCTGTCTATGCCTTGGCCCTTGGAAAAAGAAAAATCTCTCCCAAATAATGTAACCCCAAGCCTGTTCCCATGCAGGTTTGTGGTTGGAATTCAAGCAATCTGCATGTACCAAAAAGCAAATGAGATTAATTAACAAGAAATTAGTTCAAAGCAGGTCAGTGTTGAAAGCACCCCTGGTGGATGGGAGAAGCAAGTAACAGGTTTTCTCTAGAGGAAGAATTTCAACCCCAGTCTCCTAGGATTTTCACAGATAAAGGCTTGAGAAACAGGAGCAATGTAGAAAAGAGGAGGCCAAACAGATCTAAGTGGATGTTCCCAAGAACAATAAAACAGAAAATGGGAAGTGGCAATATCTGAAGAACACAGGCTAAAAATTTTCTAGATTTGGAATTGCAACAAACCCCAAGCAGGGTGGTAAAGATAGATCCACATGTTGACACACAGCTGTAGTGAAATTGATTGCATAGTTGCATAGTTGCAATCTATGCATATGCAAGGAGTTGCAAGGAGCAACCAGAGAGGAAACTCAGACTAAAGGCCCTTTACCTGTTCAGCAGTAACAGCAGGAGCCAGAATGGGAGGGATGCTTCCTCTAAAA
The DNA here is from genome assembly GCA_006408695.1 of Aepyceros melampus. Classification (NCBI taxonomy): domain Eukaryota; kingdom Metazoa; phylum Chordata; class Mammalia; order Artiodactyla; family Bovidae; genus Aepyceros; species Aepyceros melampus. The sequence continues at coordinate 24,861 of SJXQ01009568.1, read as the reverse complement.
GGCTGAGAATCAAGAACGGTCTATCCTGTGAAAACATCTTTTGAGAACCCAGGCAAAGGAAAAATATTCTCAGACAATAGTCAGGAGAGATCACTACCAACAGAACCTCCCTAAATAATCTTATCTTTGAGAGATCCATCCCATTCTCAGAGAACAGTTCTCCATCACAACGCTGGTCCTGAGAAGCATCAGAAGTGATTCCTACAGAAGTCAGTCCCTTCCCACCTCCTCCCCTCCCACGACCCATCCCCTGCTGGTCCCCGTGTGCTCTGAGCTTGCTGGATGGGTCAGGTCCTGTTCTCCTCTTCCTTCGCTTCTCCTGTTGCTGAACTATATGAGGAGCTCCTGACAAGTTGTTCTTTGCCTTTCCCAAATGGCCCTGTGCACCAGATGTTAGAAATTAGATTTCATCCAGACATCAGCAAATTGCAGATCCGAGGCACTTCCTGGGCTCCCAGCAAGGCAAGACCAGAGGTCCCACTCAGGTGGCATAAGAAAGAGATGACTAATGACCTTTATTTTCCAACCAGCCTGATATTCGTCCCCATTCACAGTAGGTCAATTTGCTCATCACCATTTGGTGTTTGGGTGACACTAGGAGCACTGACAGGTAAAGAGAAGGGAAGCTGTGGGGAAAACACCAGGAGGCCTAATTAAAACAGAGTGCTAATAACTCTGCCCATCAAAGCCCCTTTCTCTGCTACTTTGAGCGCAGCGCATGAAGCAGAGCTGCCAGCTGGAGAGCAGCAGGCAGGGCTGAGCCAGAGCTGGCCTAGCCTCCAGGCCGTGAGCACGATGCCGCTCCCTGCCCTCTCACGCCTCAACTGCTCAGGTAGCCCATGGACCAGTGTGCCGGTGTGTTAAGTATTGCATGAAGCCAGACTCTGGGCTGGTCCTCAATCCCCGCCCTGGGAGGTGCCAAAGGCACTCTGCGCCAAGACTGAATCCCTCAGCATCCTGGAAGGTTGTGCAGGGAGGACTGGACTTGCTTGGGGGTCTTGACCGTCCTCGAAGGCAACGCTGACCTCAGGATGAAGGATGGTCATCCATACGCCAACAAGGCAGGCAAACCCGAAGTGTCTGAGTGATTTTCTGATTCCTGATCACACCACCATTCCATTGCCCTTCACAGAGAGTGAAAGCTCAGGCATGATGCCTAGGCCATGTGATTCTTAGAAATGACTTGGTGAGGTAGAGATCGGCATCTCTACTTTATAAATGAAGGATGCTCAGGGGAGAAGTCGGAGGACCAAGGCCCTGTGGCTGGTAAGCTCAGAGGCCTAGTCCTTCTGTGCACAGTCAGAGCTTTATCCCACAAAGATGATGCTCCAAGCCTGAGGTGTTATGTGTGCATATAAAATAGTATTAGTTGGTGTTTGCCAAGTACTTCCTGGGTTTACCCGCATTAACCCATCGAATCCTCACAGTTGCCCCAGGGAGTAGGTACTATTTTTATTCTTACTCTACAAAATTAGAAAGCTAATGCCCAGAGAATCGTTTCTTGCCCAAAGAAGTCATAGGGTTGGTAGACTGGCTGGGATCACACCCTCCAGAGCCTTTGTTCTTAATTCCCTTTACGCATATATTTTTTCACTCTCCTTTACTTTCTTACCACTCCGCAATCCTTCTGCTCTCTCTTTCCTTCTGTCTCTAAATAAGGGCCTGGTAAGTACTGAAATGATAAATCAATAGAAGGAAAAGATGAATTGCTTTTTCTTTTATCCCTAGTGCGGATTCTCCATCTAGAATGGGTTTTTGGCTAGTGTTTCTGAGGAGGGAGGCATCAGCATTAAGGCAGCTGCATCTTGAAGCCAACAGTCCGAGTCATCCCAGGTGCTTTTTGACTGTGGACGAAGAGAACCCTTGGCTGGCCGGGACCTAACCCAGGGCTAGGCAGTGTCAGCTGGGGCTGGGACTGATGAACTGCAGTTTCACCCCTGTGACCCGACCCAGAGCACAGCGTCCCAGGCTGGCATCCACAAATATGCCCAGGTGCAGAGCCCCTGCAGACTTCCCCCGACCTGGACCAGGTTCTGCTCTGGAAAGGCCGACAGAGCAGGCCATGCTCTCCTCACCACACCTCCCCAGAAAGCAGGTGTGCAAGTCAGCCAGCCAGCAGAAGAAGAGGTGAGTGCCCTGCTGTGTCACACACAAGGTTTACTACACCGCAGAGCCCCGGAGCTTTGCTTGTGCCTGGCCGGTCCTCAGCCGCCTGCCTTTGTCATCCGTGTCACCGGCTGGGTCGCCGCCACAGCTTTATTAGGCTGTGGTGCCACCTTGTAATTGCTCCTTTGTTTAGGCCCATTGACTGGACCATATGTCTTAGGAGTCTCTGCCAGTAGATCTATCGGATAGTAATTACCTCTGCTTTGGATTCTGCAAACATTGCCAGGCCATTCATGGAAGAAAAGGTATCTTCAGTGACAAAGATACAGAGGAAGGGACAGGTCCGGACTTGTTAAGCCCTAAAGTTTATACAATTATGAGGGCCCTCTTCAAGAAAAAGAATACCACATATGAATATGAAATTTCTCAGCTCTTGTAGGTGACCACTGGAAGCGAGGGTACTGATGATTCAGGCTTATTAATTTCACGCTAAGAGTGTGTCTTGTGTCAGATGATTGACAGATGCATGCAAGCAGGGTTGCCATTTGAGTAGAATTTGCTATGGCTTGTTTGGGTTCCTATTCATGAAAATTGGCCTTCCTCTTTACCACTCAGCAAAGAAAACTGTAGGAGAACAAAGGAGATGCAACTTCCAATTCCACTTTACTAAAGAGAAAAGCCAAGGCTTTTAGATTGTGCCAGTCAACAGAACACATGGCAAAGAGATAGAGTGGAGAAAACAGAAATACCTAGAAAAGGACATGGCGGGGGGTGTCTTGCTTCTAAAACTCACGATGAGATGAATCAACATTGTTTTGGAGGCAGCAGGGGGACGGGTGAAGTAATGAACGAAAATGTCTTTCACTCATCCCACTAACCAGTCTCACTGCTGTAAGTAGGCAGGTAGGTTTATTCCTAAGTTGGCTATTTTCTCTTTTGTTCCCACCTCAACCCCTAATGGGCTTCCCTGGTGGCTTAGATGGTAAAGAATCTGCCTGCAATGCAGGAGACCCAGGTTCAGTTCCTGGGTTGGGAAGATACCCTGGAGAAGGAAATGGCAATATACTCCAGTATTCTTGCCTGGAGAATTCTATGGAGAGAGGAGCCTGGAAGGCTATAGTTCATGGGGTTACAAAGAGTCATATGTGACTAACTAAGCCTTCAACCCCTAACACTAGTTCCATCAACTTTCTGCCATCTCTACCCTGCTGTTTGCCCAAAGGCTACCCCTCAGGCTGCAGTACCCAGGCTCCCTTTCCCTCTGGCCTACAGTTGGTCTTGGCCAATGGGAAGCACCTGTAGAAGATCAGAAGGTGAGAAGAGAGAAACTAGGATATTTCTTCTCTGTTCTCTCCTTGTGTCAGTCCCACGGTTCCAGCAGGGGCTGAGCAGTCATTCTTCCCTGACCACAGCTCTCATAGGCCTAGAGATGTGAGGGCTTCCCACTATTAGTGGTTTGTGGGAGCCTCAACATGCAAGGATGGTCAGCTTGCCCCACAGGCCTCTAATGAAAAGAAGGCATGAAGAAAGGAGGAAAGAGCAAGGGACATATGAGCAGGGAAACAGGCAGAGAGCAAGACAGAGAAAGAGAGAAACATACTTGAAATGATGAAAGAACGCTTTTCCTTTGCTAAACCCAGGCTGCCCTTTCCAGGCAGGATTTCTGAAAGATATTTGAAACAGAACCTAATGTAAAAGGTTGATAACTTGCAAAAGCAGCAGGGATTCATTCCCATGGGGAAATAGAGGGGAGGAGATAACCACATGGTCTGGAAAGGAGCCCTGTTATTTTGAAGTTGGAAGTGATGGTAAGGATGGCCCTTGGACAGGAACATTTCTGTCAAGCCTTCAGAAACTGATCAGGAGTAAATAATAAAGCAAAGGGCCCACTTCCCTTTGGCTGCTAAGGGGTCAGAACAGTCTGGGCCAGAAGAGCCCTTGGAAGCCTGAGATCATGACCGCCTGAACCCCAGAGAGTCACAGACCTTGAAGAAGTGCAGTAACTCCATTTCCTTTCCTGTGAGTTGGGACAGATGACGCCTGCACCACCCAGGGAGGCAGCATGAATGAAAGACTCAACAAATGTCACATAAGAATGAGTGCGCAGCGCCACATAAGAGCTAGGTTTGTTTCTGTTTGTAAGTTGGTGATTTATGGTCCAAAAAAAGATTAAGCATTATAGTTTTACCAGCATGTTGGAGATTATAGCAGTGAGAGTCCCAGCAAGAAGCAGAATTCCATGAGGACACACTTACAAAGCGCCTTCTTAAAGATGTGAACAGGGTCAAGGGAAACTGCAGGCATGCTGAGGCACCCAGAAGCCGCTGCCACCTCTAGGCTTCTGACCAGAGCCCCGTGAGAGAGGAACCCACGGAGCAAGGGCCACTCCAGGCCACTCTGAGCAAGGAGCTCAGCTCTACTCCAAAAATCCCAGAGGACAGGTGGTGGGAAATCCACCACACAGCTTTCCTTGTTATTTCTCCTTAAATCCTCTTTGGAAGTAGGTGAAGATATCTCTTATGAATCAACCATTTTAATGGATAAACAGGATATTTATCATGAAACATAAACAACAACAACAAAACAAAATTTGGTAAATTTTATCCCAGAATAATTTGTCCAGTCTTCTGTAAATAACCAACATTTTGGTTTATTAAAGAATATAAACTCAATTAAAGACTTCTGTGTCTTTTTAAATCATGGCTAGATAAATAAGTCTTATAAGAAGGCATGGCCCACAGCTTTCCCACTGACCAACAGCTCTTGCCTTTAGTGGTGGGTCCATCTTCCCACTGACCACTACCCTAATATATTAGCCCTTATTCAGCTTTTAAGAAAGGAGGCCCAGTGATCCAACTAGCAGTCAGGTTGCTGAGTGAGCTAAAATATTGGGTAGAAGCTTGTGACTCACCTATTTATAAGCTTTCTTTTATCCACTTCACTATCTTTCTCTCACTACACATGCCCCTTAGTCGTTTAGTCACTAAGTTGTGCCTAACTCTTTTGTGACCTCATGGACTGCAGCCCACCACTCTCCTCTGTCCATGGGATTTCCAAGGCAAGCATACCGGAGCGAGTTGCCATTCCCTCCTCTAGGGGAATCTTCCCGACCCAGGGATCAAACCTGCGTCTCCTGCATTGCCAGGAAGACTGTTCACTGTTGAGCCACCAGGGAATCCCACACACGCCCTTGCCACTGCTTAAAAAAGACTCAACTCTATTCCGCCCAGGAAATTTTATGCAAGACAAAGCCCGTCTCATTGGCCAATGGGTCCCTATGGCCTGCCTGTGCACCAAGCTTTTTCCATAAGGAATTGATTCCCAAGAACTGCATCTAAAAAATAACTTGCTATTGATTATCTTCCTGTGTTAGAGAAGAGCCAAAAGACATCAAAATCTTATGACCAAGAGACATAAAATGAGCAGATGCTCTTTGCTCTGGGTCATTACTTTCTTCAGCCTGCTTAAGGATTCTTGAATTACCAAAAATAAGTGGTGCAAAGACAAAGTAAGGTTGGGGAGTAAAGCTAACCGTAAAAAGGCTACTCTACCCAGCACACCCCTGATCTGTCAGTCTCTTCACAGTTCCATACCTTGAGTCGGATACCTGACCAAAAGTCTTTCTCTAGGCTTAAATACTATACCTGCTTTGGAGGTCAGATGATGAAAATTGAAGGGAAAATAACTGGGTGAGCTCGTCTGAGTTACAAAATTTCAGAGATGGGCTTTCTTGGCCTAATCTGTATAAAAAATACAACTTTATTATGCAGCATCTTTCGTTCTGTATCCAAAACTGCCTTTCAGAGCAAATTTATTCATGATTTGGGCATTTTAAGAGTTTCATCCAGAGAAGACACTGAAGCCTTTAGTAGAGATTTGAAATAAACTAGAAGTTCAACAAGGGGCATAGATCTAGTCCTCCCAAAGAGGATCTAAACAAATCCAGCTGCCTCAGCCTCAGGATGTCTTGCACGGGAACACACCCTGACTACCAGCTGGTTTCCCTTCCTCTGCCATGGCTTGGCTTATCTTCTCTCTGGCTTGCACTACACTCGTTTGAATTGTCCTCTGTCTTCCAGTACAGGTCATTCAGACCCCATGAAAATTCAGGATAGTTAGGAACTGCCCTACTGATGTTTTTCTCAGGAAAAACCAAGACATCTGCTGCAAATGAGAGGATGAAACCAAGAAGTAGTGATGGGGTAGAGTGATTGAGGAGGGTGATAAAGTTTAAATGAGTCATTATGGAACCAAACCGAAGAGGTTCAGGGGGTAAGGGTTGATGTCTATAATGCATAAGGATGACACCATGATGGACTTTCACAGGCATTGCTAAGCAGCAGGACTTGAAGTGAGTGGCTGGATTTATCTAGAGTTGGGATTGTCAGGGTGCTAATTGTCAGTGGAGGGGTGACAGCTCAGAAGGCAGGGAGGCTAAGGAGAATAGTCTTAGTGGAGTGACTGATGAAAAACATAATGGTAGCAAAGAAGAGAAACCAGAAAGCACTGATGCCTGGAAGCCCGGCAGAGCTAGGAATTGGAGAGCTTGGAGGATGGAAGAGCATGTCTGGTGGGACTGGTGATATGGGAGAAATAGGGAAAAGACCAAGAGCGGAAACTCCAAATTTAAGGCAGGATGAAGGGAGAGGGAGGCAGGTGACCTGGTTCAGGGTGTGGCTGCGGCAACTAGTGGACAAGGTAGAGGGGATGAGAGGAGTGAGGGGTCTGGACTGAGCTGTTAGATGACCCGTCCTTGTGGATCTTGAGGTCAATTAGCCTCATGTCAGAAAATAGATCTTGCCAGAGAACATGGAGCTGCTTAACAGCAGTGCTGAAATCAGAGTCCAAGCCTGCAGGCTACATATATATATATATATATATATTTTTTTTTTTTTTTTTTTCTGCTGCAAATGAGAGGATGAAACCAAGAAGTAGTGATGGGGTAGAGTGATTGAGGAGGGTGATAAAGTTTAAATGAGTCATTATGGAACCAAACCGAAGAGGTTCAGGGGGTAAGGGTTGATGTCTATAATGCATAAGGATGACACCATGATGGACTTTCACAGGCATTGCTAAGCAGCAGGACTTGAAGTGAGTGGCTGGATTTATCTAGAGTTGGGATTGTCAGGGTGCTAATTGTCAGTGGAGGGGTGACAGCTCAGAAGGCAGGGAGGTTAAGGAGAATAGTCTTAGTGGAGTGACTGATGAAAAACATAATGGTAGCAAAGAAGAGAAACTCAGAAAGCACTGATGCCTGGAAGCCCAGCAGAGCTAGGAATTGGAGAGCTTGGAGGATGGAAGAGCATGTCTGGTGGGACTGGTGATATGGGAGAAATAGGGAAAAGACCAAGAGCGGAAACTCCAAATTTAAGGCAGGATGAAGGGAGAGGGAGGCAGGTGACCTGGTTCAGGGTGTGGCTGCGGCAACTAGTGGACAAGGTAGAGGGGACGAGAGGAGTGAGGGGTCTGGACTGAGCTGTTAGATGACCCGTCCTTGTGGATCTTGAGGTCAATTAGCCTCATGTCAGAAAATAGATCTTGCCAGAGAACATGGAGCTGCTTAACAGCAGTGCTGAAATCAGAGTCCAAGCCTGCAGGCTACATATATATATATATATATATATTTTTTTTTTTTTTTTTTTAGGAAGGTTTTGTTTTTTTATTATGTCAGATGACTCAAGGGCTAAGAATCCACCTGCCAGTGCACGAGACTCGGGTTTGATCCCTGGGTCTAGAAGATCCTTTGGAGGAGGAAATGGCAACTCACCCTAGTGTTCTTGCCAGGAGAATCCCATGGACAGAGGACGCGGGTGGGCTACAGTCCATGGGTTGCAAAGAGTCGGATAGGACTGAGCACAAGCAGAGAACGTGCGTTTGTGTATGTTGGCCTTGCTGCCTGGCATGTGGGATTTCAGTTCCCCAGTTAGGAATCAAACCCACGCCCCTGCAATGGAAGCACAGAGTCTTTGGCAGAGACTGCCGGGGAAGTCCTTTAGCTACCATTTCTCCTTTAGTAAAAATCTTCCCACCCCTCCTGGTAACCACCATGCTGGAAACAGCTCACGACGACGAAAGCTTCCTGAAGCCTCACTTACTCTCTAATTCCAAGTGTTACGATGACAGCTCCTTCCCTGTTCAGGAAAATCCTGGGGTTGAGAATCCTGGCCCCCATCAACCTCCTCATACTGGCACTGAGTACTTAAAAGTGCCTGCCTTGAGGCTGGCATGGAAAAAATAAAACGATAAAATGGACAAAAATATGAAGAAGGGTGAGGTCTCAGTTATTTTCTCCTAGTTTAGGTCTTGGCTCCTCTACGGGTCTGTGTCTAAGCTGCAGATGTCATAAGTTCCAGCCCTCAGGTAGATCAGCTCCTCTCTTTTCACCTCCTGGTCTTCTTTGTCAGGGATGGTTCTGGTAAGGGAAGAGCTCTTACTTGATGAATCAAAACTAATTTTCTTCTACAACTTTCTCTTGCTCTTGCCTGACCTATAAACGATTCCATATGAAAATGTGCTTCTTGCATCCTTGCCATGCCTTCCCCAAGCAATATGGGGTCAGAAACTAAGCATTCAGTTTAGTTCCAAGTTAGAACTTTTGGCATCCAATCATGGTCCAAAGTTTTGGTGTGTATTCAAATGTCAATACCACCATCACAAACCAAATAGGAAGAATTGGAACGGAGGTTTTTTTCAAAATGAAAAAAAAAAAAAAAAAAGCTCAAAGGAAGGGAAACTGCCATCTTCGTAAATTACTGTACCTCCCCAAGACTTTTATTTTCCTATGCATTGAAACATCTAAGGTATCTTCCAGCTTTAAACATCTATATGTAAATAACTAAATAGCTTTTATGGACCTCTAAAGAAATTTGTTCACAGAGAAAAAGAAACAGTCTGGCTTGGCTTGATTTTTCTCCTTGGAAACACTGATAGAAATCCTGCACCAGTGTTGTTCCTCTTCATGTCATCTTTTTTCCTTTTTATTCCTTGCCTCTTATATCTCAGCAGAGAGCTTATCTTTACTCTATTTCCCAAATCTTCCATATTACCCTCGTGGTGTCTTTGTAACTCTATTCACTGTATTGAAGTTTGGAATACAGTTTTCTTGAAAGATAACACCCACAGCTAAATTCTTATAAAAGACTATCGCTTGGGTTTGAAGAGTAGAAATGAGTTGGCAGTAAAGATAAGGCCCTCCTTTCACGTTAAAACTGAAGAGTTCTGAAATCTTTAAGAAACCCAATTATTAACTGCATACTTCACCGACAATGCCAAAATAGATCCGTTATACTTTACAGTAAGTAATGACACCTTTAGCAAAAGACGGGGACAAAAATTCCATTTAATCATCATTTATACAAGAACTTGGAGTCCCAGCATGACAAATCCCTTATCGCTTCAAATATTACGTCATTTATTCCCAGCTCAGTTCAATCCCCTTGTGCTGAATGTCTTCCTTTACTGAAATTGATCTTTGTTAATACCAGGCATAATGTGTTCTCCATCTCTTAAAGGAAACCAATGGATTCCTGCCATGACAGGAGATAACTGGAAATCTATATACTCCGGACACCAATTCCGCATCAATATACTGAAATGTCTTTTCTTTAAAAATAACAGCCCTGCATGAATTTGATCACTTTCCCAAATTAGTGTAATTGATGCACCCTGAGGCCTTAATGATTCAGAAAGTGCATACTCGAGGGATATTTAAATAGCTATTTCGTAGGAAGATAAAATGTATGCCAATTTCATTGAATACACATTCCTAGAGTTTAGGTAATGCTCAGAGCTTGACCAAGGGCTGGTCAATGTGTCAGGAAGGTTGCCCTTAAATAACACAGAGGGCAATTGGTTTTGTATGCACATGATTATGCTTTTTCCGGACCTTCAGTGAAAGGTGCAAAATTATTACAGTGGATATTATTAAACCAGTTAGTTCTAAAACTGAGAGGAACCTCAGTTTTTGAGCCTGTGAAAATAGGATGATAATAATCATTTTGGTGACTGCAACCATGAAATTAAAAGATACTTGCTCCTTGGAAGAAAAGCTCTGACAAACCTAGACAGTGTATAAAAAAAAGAGACATCACTTTGCTGACAAAGGTCAATATAGTCAAAGCTCTGGTTTTTCTAGTAGGCATGTACTAATGTGAGAGTTGGACCATAAAGAAAGCTGAGCACCAAAGAACTGATGCTTTCAAACTGTGGTGTTGGAGAAGACTCTTGAGAGTCCCTTGGACTGCAAGGAGATCAAGCGTGTCAATCCTAAAGGAAATCAACCCTGAATATTCATTGGAAGGACTGATGCTGAAGCTGAAACCTAGTACTTTAGCTATCTGATGCAAAGAGCTGACTCATTAGAAAAGACCCCGATGCTAGGAAAGATTGAGGGCAAGAGGAGAAGAGGAGAAGACAGAGGATGAGATGTTTGGATGGCATCACGGACTCAAAGGACATGAATTTGAGCAAACACTGGAAGATAGTGAAGGACAGAGAAGGCTGGCGTGCTGCAGTACATGGGGTCACAATCAGACATGACTTAGTGACTGAACAACAATAATAATTTCTACTTCCCAGGGGCTATTTGCTGATGTTGAATCTAAATGAGGTGCCAAGGCATTCTTAGATCTTCAAGACAGTTCCTAGGATCTCTGGATATGTCAGCAAATTTGGAAAACTCAGCAGTGGCCACAGGACTGGAAAAGGTCAGTTTTCATTCCAATCCCAAAGAAAGGCAATCTCAAAGAATGGTCAGACTACCGCACAATTTCACTCATCTTACATGCTAGTAAAGTAATGCTCAAAATTCTCCAAGCCAGGCTTCAGCAATATGTGAACCATGAACTTCCAGATATTCAAACTGGTTTTAGAAAAGGCAGAGGAACCAGAGATCATATTGCCAACACCTACTGCTTCCCTGATGGCTCAGAGGTTAAAGCGTCCGCCTGGAATGCAGGAGATCCGGGTTCGATCCCTGGGTTGGGAAGATCCCCTGGAGAAGGAAATGGCAACCCACTCCAGTACTCTTGCCTGGAGAATCCCATGGAGGGAGGAGCCTGGTGGGCTACAGTCCATGGGGTAGCAAAGAGTCGGACACGACTGAGTGAATTCACTTCACTTCACTGGATCATTAAAAAAACAAAAGAGTTCCAGAAAAACATCTATTTCTGCTTTATTGACTATGCCAAAGCCTTTGACTGTGTGGATCACAAGAAACTGGAAAATTCTGAAAGAGATGGGAATACCAGACCACCTGACCTGCTTCTTGAGAAACCTATATGCAAGTCAGGAAGCAACAGTTAGAACTGGACATGGAACAACAGGCTGGTTCCAAATATGAAAGGTGTCACCTGTATATTTTCACCCTGCTTATTTAACTTATATGCAGAGTACATCATGAGAAATGTTGGGCTGAAAGAAACACAAGCTGGAATCAAGATTGCAGGGAGAGATATCAGTAACCTCAGATATGCAGATGACACCATCCTTATGGCAGAAAGTGAAGAACTAAAGAGCCTCTTAATGAAAGTGAAGGAGGAGAGTTAAAAAGTTGGCTTAAAGCTCAACATTCAAAAAACTAAGATCATGGCACCTGGTCCCATCATTTGAAACGGTGGCTGACATTATTTTTTTGGGCTCCAAAATCACTGCAGATGGTGATTGCAGCCATGAAATTAAAAGACACTTACTCCTTGGAAGGAAAGTTATGACCAACCTAGACAGCATATTCAAAAGCAAAGACATTACTCTGCCAACAAAGGTCCATCTAGTCAAGGCTATGGTTTTTCCAGTAGTCATGTGTAGACGTGAGAGTTGGACTGTGAAGAAAGCTGAGCACCGAAGAATTGATGTTTTTTAACTGTGGTGTTGGAGAAGACTCTTGAGAGTCCCTTGGACTGCAAGGAGATCCAACAAATCCATCCTAAAGGAAATCAGTCCTGGGTATTCATTGGAAGGACTGATGTTGAATCTGAAACTCCAATACTTTGGCCACCTGATGCGAAGAGCTTACTCCTTTGGAAAGACCTTGATGCTGGGAAAGATTGAGGGCAGGAGGAGAAGGGGACGACAGAGTATGAGATGGTTGGATGGCATCACTGACTCAATGGACATGAGTTTGGGTGAACTCTGGGAGTTGGTGATGGACAGGGAGGCCTGCCATGCTGCAGTTCATGGGGTTGCAAAGAGTTGGACAAGACTGAGCGACTGAACTGAACTGAATCTCTGGAACTTCTCCCTACACATATCCTCACTTTCTCTAGGGCAGGAGTGCTGCTCATGGAGGCTATTCTGGGAATGTTGAATACATGAATGAATAAAATACTCCACCAACACCTTACAGGTATGCTCCAGCTGCATGTTAGCTAGTAGGGAACTGGCTGCGTACTCTCAGCTAAAAGGCAGCAAGTATACTTCTACTCATCATTTCTAAGCCCTTGGCAGACATAAATAATCAGTCATAGCATTCTTCCCAAATATTACCTTCACAATATTTCTCAAGACAATGTTCCAGGCAGCCACTGTGTTTAGAGTTGACACCAGAGATAAAACCATTTGATATCTCCAAGGTTATCCATATCATGGCCAGGGCATAAAGTCTCCCCATGAACTTATGTTTGAATCATTGATTCATCATAGCTGGCACCATGGAAGTCAGGACTGCCCTCCATTTGCCCAGGACTATGGTTAGAAAAGGCTGTGAAAGCAGTCTGACTAAAGGCAGAGTATGCTTTTTGCCAAAGGGCCCTGCAGAGGGGTTTCTTATTTGGTTTACTTCTGCCTGGCAGTCTTTGACCCTGCCCACCCTACTTTTCTTCACAAGTGAAGAAGCCCATTGTCTTCCACCTGCAGTCTCTAGCCTTCCTGATCTTGGTCCAAAACTCTTACCCCTACCCCCAGAAGTTAAGCAGGTTAATAACAAGCCCCTCTCTTGTTCTTCACCTGTGTGTCAATAACTCCTTTTGTGTAGCTTCTGACCTCATGTGGCCTCTGACACCTTGCTCCCTGCTGATCAGAATCTTGCCTGAATCCTTAATTCTCTGACACCTGCTTGTCTGTTCCCAATGTCCTGGATATTTGCCTATAGCTCTGATGACCCCTGGAAGCATCAGGCACATATGCTGGATGCTTCTCAAGCCTTTACTGGGGAAAGAGCCAACATTCATTGCCTCCTTTTTTGGTGCCAGCTTCTTTAAATCCATTACCTAATTTAATTTTCAAAACAAAGTCAAGAGGTTGATACAGCACCACTGTAACCTGTATAGGGGAATGAGAGGGGATGGGAGATTTAGAGACATTAAATAAAATGCATGAGGTCACAAAGCTGGTAGATGGCAGAGCTGGGATTTAAGATCTGACCCTAGAATCTGGACATCACCTGTTCACTTCACTCACTCCTAAATTGATGTACACAGGGCTGGACGCTTGGGGGTCCCACATTATAGGGAAGGTAACTCTTTCCTACTCTTCCTTCCCCACCACCTCTGACTCCAGCTCAACTTGTCAATACAGGCTCATGTGACTCATGTGAGGAGAGGGATAAAAGGCAGACTTCTTTGGGTATAAGAAACCCAACACAGTGATTTGTGGCATGAGGCCTGATAATTAACTAAGTAGGATCCTTTGCAATGAGACAATCTCACTTGTTTTTATTGCCACATTAAAGTGTGAATATTAAGCAAAATAAGAATATAAATCTTACTGGAGGATGCTGAAGTTTACAACAGTATACGCCCAGCTCAGTTCTCAATAGAGAACAGTCTTTATTGAAGGCCATAAACATTTCTGCATGCTGGGGGGAAATATTACCACTAAAGTAGGTCTGGTTTAGTCATTTGGTAAATGAATAGACACGTCTCAGCAGGATTCTTGGGGGCAGTCATTAAGGCCACCATATCCATGAGCAACATCTTATGTTTCTCGCTGGAGGTGCTCTGGCATGTGGGGCAGGGTATCTTCATTTGAGGGGACTGTTCTGTACACTGCAGGACATTTATCTCTCTCAGAACAGACCCCTTTCCCTTGTCCAAATACTTCAATGCACTTCCCAAAGAACTCATAGCGGTGGTACCGCCACCTATGTGGAGTACCAGGACAGGAATCAGGAATCCAAGGGTAAGTTTTCCCTTCCTCAAGCCCCGTTGTTCCCTCTGTATACAGAGGAGAGTGCCAGTGGTTGTTCAGAACAACAGAAGAAGAGAAAACAGTTGGAGGAAGAAGAATAGAGTGGTTAAGATCGCCAAAGGATATTTTTTCCACAAGGTAAAATCATGACCCTTACACAAATATAAAATGAACATATGTCTTTAGTAATGATGAAACTAGTCAGATGTTGCAACTAGTTCAGGGAAGGATTCAAGAAAACACATATAGATCAGCAAGAAGGCTGAGATATAATCGAATCACTTTACAACTGAAACTAACACAACATTGTAAATCAACTATATTTCAATAAAAATTTTAAAAAGAATGCTGAAATAAATACAGAAAGATACAAAGGTATTGTAGGGCAGCGATCAATTGCCTCTCTGCTGGACACAGTTTGCATTTCTATGGGCAAGAATCACTTGCATTACTACCAGTATTCCACATCTTGACAGGGTTGTAAAATAGCTTTAGACAAAGAAAGATGAATCAGAAGGGTGGTATAAGCAGGACACCCAGCAATCAATTTTGTCTGTTTCCAAAGTCTTTCACACATTTTTCCTGACAAGATGGTTAGATGTAATGGATGGCCCTAAGCAGGGACTCTGTGTCCTGCCCCTACTCCTAACTAAGCCAAAAGTGGGCAACATAAACACCAGAAGATTTGGGGACCCGGAGGGTAGATAGCATATATGCTAGGATTCTCTCTTGTTCCCTGGAAGGAGACTGCTGCTGCTGCTGCTGCTGCTAAGTCGCTTCAGTCGTGTCCGACTCTGTGCGACCCCATAGACAGCAGCCCACCAAGCTCCCCCGACCCTGGGATTCTCCAGGCAAGAACACTGGAATGGGTTGCCATTTCCTTCTCCAATGCACGAAAGTGAAAAGTGAAAGTCAAGTCGCTCAGTCGTATTCGACTCTTAGCGACCCCATGGGCTGCAGCCTACCAGGCTCCTCCATCCATAGGATGTTCCAGGCACGAGTACTGGAGTGGGGTGCCATTGCCTTCTCCGGGAAGGAACTAGGAACACCAACGTTTTCTCATAAGCCATAGCAGGAAAGATGCAAAGATGGTATAGAAATGGCTTTATAGGATCTCTTTGCACAGAATAAAATGCTGACTCCTTATCATGGCCTATCAGATCTGGTCATGCCCCACCTCTCTCCAATCTCTCTTCCTTCTGCATACTCTAGCTAGTCTAGCCTCTTTCTGTCTACCATACAGGACAAATTCATCCCTATCTTAGAGACTTTGTCCTTTTGCTTCCTCCTATTGAAAATGGAAGGACTGATGCTGAGGCTGAGACTCCAATACTTTGGCCACCTCATGCAAAGAGTTGACTCATTGGAAAAGACCCTGATGCTGGGAGGGATTGGAGGCAGGAGGAGAAGGGGATGATAGAGAATGAGATGGCTGGATGGCATCACTGACTCGATGAACATGAGTTTGAGTAAACTCCAGGAGTTAGTGATGGACAGGGGGGCCTGGCGTACTGCGATTCATGGGGTCGCAAAGGGTGGGACATGACTGAGCGACTGAACTGAACTGAACTGACTGAAAATCTACTTCTCCAGATTTTTGCAAGGTTTCTTCTTTCTCATCATTCTGTTCCAACTCAAATGCTGTGCTTAGAAAGACCTGCCCCCTTGCTGGCTCCCTTCACAGTACCCTCATCTCACCTCTTTTCATTTATTTTGTTTTCTTGTCTGTTACCTGGCTTCCCTTTCTAGAATTATAATTTCTCAGAGCAGGACTCTCGGACTTGGGCACTGCCCTTCCTGGTACCTGGATGATGCTGATGCTCCATGAATACTCTCAGATCACCTAGGTGCTCAGGCAGCCTAGCTGAAGCGGCCTGTGGTTCTCTCTTGTGGCTGAGAGTAGCGCAGGTGTGATACTCAGATCTGGCCTTCTAACTGGGACCAGATGTCCTTAATGGATTTAGGATGAATTGTAATTGCTAAGAAGCAAGAAGAGGGTGGGCATTTTAGGAACTAAAATGCTTGGCTAGGCACCTCCATGGCCCAGTTTCTAATATCTCAAATTATGTTAGTCCTTTAGGAATAGAGCTCGTGCCAAGAAAAGTGAGGGAAGGAAATAACCTTGAAGTAACTGAGCTGATCTTGAATTGGTGAGACTGTGTTTTCTGATACCATGTAGAATGAAACTCAAGACAGTTAAAGAAAAATCTTAAAATTATGTTTTGGACATCTGAGATGTATGGCCTGAAATTATTTTACTTTCTGCATAAACAATTCTCTAGGCTAACCATCAAATGTTGTTAGGTCATGAATGTTGCATATTAATGTGTATAAAAAGCCTCCAGGGTCAGAGGAGAAGGTTGCCATTTCGCTTTCACTAACCTACCCAGTTGTTCTCCACCATCTTGATCTGAATATTCTGTGTCTTACCATGTTTATGAATCTTAACAAAAGGATTATCTACAAAATGTTATTTCACTACCTCTACTTTGAACATACTTTGTGCACTTTTAAACATCTAGAAAGACTAGATGTTTCAAATAAGGACTTAAGTTTGTCCGCTATATACACAGTAGTGTTGAATAAACTACACACATGTAACAATGGTTATACCTGAAGCTATCTTCTACGAAGGAACATTCTGGTCTAGAACCTTTCATTTCTTCCAATTCCTCCTTTTTGCCATCCATCCAACAGTGGGTGGAAGTACAGGCACATGTATCACTTAGATGTGATTTATTATAATTTCACTTTCAAAGGTCCTTTTCAGAAGACAGCCTTTCCAATGAATTGTAACACAATTCTAGTCTTTCTAGATGTTTAGAAGTGCACAAAGTATGTTAATAGTAGAGGTAGTGAAATAACATTTTGTAGATAATCCTTTTGTTAAGATTCATATGAAATACTCATTTAGAAATGGAATGATCAAACCATCTCTCAGAGCAGTACATATTACTTTATTTGTGCTGGTTCAGGGAGAAAGTACAAGGGGGGGTTATACCAGTATGTTTATGTTAGGAAGGTTAACCATTGTCCTGTATGTGTCTGCGTTTTAGTTTACTTAGTTGTGTCTATAGTGTACTAAGGGACAAACATCCAAATTTACAACATCTAGTCTCCCTAGATGTTAAAGAGGTTGCCAGTGTATGACAAAAATAACCAATAAATACATTGTGTATGCTTGATGTTAAAATTCATAGGCAAGATTTCTGAAAACAACTGGCAGAAGTGAAATTGTTAAAATCCCCTCTAAGCATTATAGATGCTTATTAAACTTGTCCACTGGGTTGACAGAGAAGGGGAAGTGTCCTTGGCTAGAGTGTCCTGTTGAGATGATACTTTGAGACTATAGCCATTGTGCACAGTATATTGAGTACTACCATGTGTGTGTGTAGTGGACAAACTTAAATCCTTATTTGAAACATCTAGCCTTTTAGAAGGGGCTCCCTGGTGGCTCAGAGGTTAAAGTGTCTGCCTGGAATGCAGGAGACCTGGGATCGATCCCTGGGTTGGGAAGATCCCCTGGAGAAGGAAATGGCAACCCACTCCAGTACTCTTGCCTGGAGAATCTCATGGAGGGAGGAGCCTGGTAGGCTACAGTCCATGGGGTCGCAAAGAGTCAGACACGACTGAGCGACTTCACTTCACTTCACTTTACTATGTTTATTTGCTTTGCTAATATAACAAGGGCCATGGAGGGAAGGAGGGTTTCCATGGTGGCTCAGTGGTAAAGAATCTGCCTGTGATGCAGGAGACATGGGTTCAATCCCTGGGTCAGGAAGATCCCCTGGAGGAGGGCATGGCAACCCACTCCAATATTCTTGCCTGGAGAATTCCATGAGCAGAGGAGTCTGGTGGGTTCCCATCTATAGCATCACATGACTAAAGTGACTGAGTATGCATGTACGTGGAGGGAAGGAGGTGGGTGAAGGAGAGAAAAAAGGGCGTCCCTAATGATTGCTAAAGAACTCTGAGGACATCAACTCATGCTTTCAACACACATTAATTAAACGCTTGCCTGTGTCAGGCTATATTTCAGGTACTTGAGACACAGCAGAGAACAAAATAGGTGATCAGCTCTGTCCTTGTGAATCTTATATTCTACAGAGGAAGAGGATAATAAATGATAAGTAAGTAATAAACAAGTAAACTGCATTGCAGGTTAGAAAGAGAGGAGTGCTTAGAAACGGAATAAAGTGGGTCAGGATGCAAAGGACCAGGAGTAGGAGGCAGAGGGTAGAGCAGGCAGAGATATTAAATAAGGAGCAGGAGAGACCTTATCTGAGTAAAGACTGAGGAAGGGAGGAAGGTCCATGAGCATCAGGTTGAGGGAACAACTAGAAGAATAGCCTTGCATGCTGCTGTTTGTTTAAAGACAAGGACAAGGAGAAGGCCAATGTGCCCAGACCCAGTTATCAGGGGACAGTGAGGGTAGAGGAGTCAGGGAGTTGATAGGGACTGGATCATGAAGGATTTTATAGGCTTTCACTCTGAATGAAATGGGAGATGTATTCATTTCCTGTGGCTGCTGTATAGCAAACTACCACAAACTTGATAATGGAAAACATCAGAAATTTCTTTTCTCACAGTTCCAGTCAAAGCGTCAGCATGGCTGTGCTCCCCGAAGCTCTAGGGAAGGATGTGCTCCTTGCCTCGTCCAGTCCCGGGGCTACATCACTCCAGTCTTTTCCTTGTGGCCACATTATTTTCTCTTTTGCTTGCTGGCAAATCTCCCTCTACTTCCCTCTTGTAAGGACGCATGTGATTATATTTAGGGCTTGCCCAGATAAAACAAGATCACCTCTCCATCTCAAGATCCTTAATTATGTCAACAAAGGCTTTTGCCAAATAAGACTCACATGTTGCTGAGATCAGGGCATGGATATTCTTTGGGGGACCATTTTGCAGTGAACCACAGGGACCATGGTGGGGTTTTGAGCAAACCTAATCTGATTTCCCTTTTCAAAACACAAAGGGACCCCTCTGGTAGTGAGGGACAGTCTTGAAGCAGGAATAATATAGCAGCAGGAAGGCTGTTAGGATAATTCAAGTGAGATGCCCTTGATAATTCAAGAGTGGTAGCAGTAGAGATAGTAAGAAATGATTCATTTGTGACTATATTTTAAAAGTAGAAATAATGGAATCCACTAAAAAAATTAGAAACCAAGGATAAAAGAAAGACAGGTGTCAAAGGTGACTTCAAAGTTTGCCACCTGGTTAACTAGAAAAATGGAGTTGCTGTTGACTGAGACAGTTCAGGGCTTCCAGTGGAGCAGGCTTGAATGAGAAGAATGACTGTATTTGGACAAGTTACGTCTGAGGCAGAGATGCAGAGTAGGCAGTTGCATATGACAGTGTGGAGTTCAGAACTGAGGACTGGGATGGAGATCTGTAGATGGTATTTAAAGCCAAAAGGCATGATGAGATCATCAAGGAAATGAAGTCAGAGAGAAAAGAAGGGCCTACTAACCCTGAAAAGATGGGGAGAAGAGGGTGAATCAGAAAGACTGAGGAAGAAACGCAAGAGCATGGGGTCCTGGAAGCCACGGGAAGAAAGCATAGCAAGGAGAGAGGGTTCACTCATGCCAAATGATGCTCATAGGCCAAGTAAAGTAAGCACTGTGGTTTTCTTCAGATTCAGCCATTTGGAGGTCATCTGTGATCTTAACAAGATGAGTTTAGGAGAGACAGGAGGGAAGGAACGGAGGACAGCTAGTAGCTACATCTCTCCAGGGAATTTTGTTGCAGAGAAATGGGATGGTTGCTGGTGGGGGAAAGAAGAGTACGGAAAAAGGTGAAGTGCTGTTTGTGTTGTTTAGGACTTTTAAATTTTTATATGGGAGCCATAACTGCATGCTTACACATTCAGGGGAATGACTCAGTAGAGAGGGAACATTGATGACGCAGGACAGAAAAAGATAGATTGTTAGAAGAGTGTCCTTGGAAAGAAAAAAGGAGATGGATGTTCATCTGGTTCCAAATAGGAAAAGGAGTACGTCAAGGCTGTATATTGTCACCCTGCTTATTTAACTTCTATACAGAGTACATCATGAGAAACGCTGGGCTGAAAGAAACACAAGCTGGAATCAACATTGCCGGGAGAAATATCGATAACCTCAGATATGCAGATAACACCACTCTTATGGCAGAAAGTGAAAAAGAACTAAAGAGCCTCTTGATGAAAGTGAAAGTGGAGAGTGAAAAAGTTGGCTTAAAGCTCAACATTCAGAAAACGAAGATCATGGCATCTGGTCCCATCACTTCATGGGAAATAGATGGGGAAACAGTGGAAACAGTGTCAGACTTTATTTTTTTGGGCTCCAAAATCACTGCAGATGGTGACTGCAGCCCTGAAATTAAAAGATGCTTACTCCTTGGAAGAAAAGTTATGACCAACCTAGATAGCATATTCAAAAGCAGAGACATTACTTTGACGACTAAGGTCTGTCTAGTCAAGGCTATGGTTTTTCCTGTGGTCATGTATGGATGTGAGAGTTGGACTGTGAAGAAGGCTGAGTGCCGAAGAATTGATGCTTTTGAACTCTGGTGTTGGAGAAGACTCTTGAGAGTCCCTTGGAGTGCAAGGAGATCCAATCAGTCCATTCTGAAGGAGATCAACCCTGGGATTTCTTTAGAGGGAATGATGCTAAAGCTGAAGCTCCAGTACTTTGGCCACCTCATGTGAAGAGTTGACTCATTGGAAAAGACTCTGATGCTGGGAGGGATTGGGGGCAGGAGGAGAAGGGGGCGACAGAGGATGAGCTGGCTGGATGGCATCACGGACTCAATGGATGTGAATCTGGGTGAACTCCAGGAGTTGGTGATAGACAGGGAGGCCTGGCGTGCTGTGATTCATGGGGTCACAAAGAGTCGGACACGACTGAGCGACTGAACTGAACTGAACTGAACTGAATGTACACAGAGGCAGAGTATATATGAGATGCTGGTCTGGGTAGATGTGGTGGGGATCTGTAGAAATTCTCTTCTGATGACTTCGCTTTCTCAGAAAATTGCAAATGAGGTCGTCTGTCAAGAGCAAGGATGGAGAAGGGGCTGTGGGGAGTTTGAGAGTCATTTTGGAGGCTGAAAGAGTGTATGGGGGTGGCAGTGGTCTCATTTTTAGCGAGCATGTGCTGTATGGATCTCTGTTAATGAATTTGGAGTCTGGAGAAGACTAATATTACCAAATACTGCAGCCATATCTTTCTTGAGGATGATGGAACATGAGGCTTTAGGGAAGGCAGAGTTTGAGACACTTAGACTGGGTAGGGCCAAGTTATACAAGTCCTTTTTGCATAAAACTTTAAACTCTGGTGGGAGATGTGTCGAAGGAGAGCTTGAGGCTAGAATGGCATCTGGAACAAAGGTCTGCTCTGATCTCAGAACCTGGGGGAAAAGGAGCAGTCACAAAAAGAAATGAGGCCTGGACGCACCCAAGGTCAAAGAGAGTCAGCACACGCTGTGGCCTTTTTGGATAGATGGCCTACACCACAGGCCAGGATAGCTGCTTAGCCTCAAATGCTCTCTGACTCAGTCCTGGGGGCTTCCTTCTAAATCACCTGACAGAAATGACCATGAACTGAAAGGTCCAAGCCAACATCTGGGAGCTCAAAAGGGCTATGACCACTTAGGGGCTGGGAGAAATATTCAGAGCCATAGTCTCTCCAGTGAGGGGAAGCAAGAGAGTGAGCAATGCAGTGGAACAGAGACAACGGCAGTGAGTCACGTGACTTATCTAGGGTGAGGCTGCCCACCCCCAACTAGCTGGGTCACTAGCCTTCTGACAAGGAAGCAAGCAGCCCAGGTCCCAGACTTTCATCCTGTAACTTGTTCTTTAGAGAAGAGACTTCTGCCAAGCGGCCTAGCCTCGAGCAAGTTGGCCAACTTTATTCAGGGTTTTGGCTAGCCCTTCCCAGCACTGAGAGGAAATCGGAGAGACTGAAGAATGTGGATTAAGCACCTCCAGCTGCTGACATGTTGCTGACAGTGGCAGATAAGATGGGATGAGTGGCATGCGCTGAATGCAAGCTCCAATAACACTCGACTCGACTGCATTCAGCAAGCTGGAGTTCGGGGTACTTGAAATTATTTATTTAGATCCATCAGCCCTGTTTGGGAAGCCTGATTAGTGTCAGCAGACGCCTGTGAGGAGCCCAGGGAACCACAGAGTAAATGTGTCAGGGCTCACAGTTGCCTAGCCCACGCACTGCCGCCCCTGCTCCAGGCAGTTCTGAACGCACTTCCTCCTCTTCCTCCTGATTGTGGAAGAGTGAAAGGGAACTGTCATAGTGATCCAGGCAACTCTCGAACAATCCAAAGGCCAGGTTGTGAGTTATTAATTCCTGAACTTCCAAAGGGAGGGAAATACATAATTCTTTATGAACATTTAAATGGAGGCTGGAGGAACTTCCCTGGTGGTCCACTGTTTAAGACTTCGCCTTCCAGTCAAGGAGTGCAGGTTTGATCCCTGGTTGGGGAGCTAAGATCCTACATGTCTCTCTGCTGAAAAATTAGAACATAAACAACAGAAGCAATATTGTAATAAATTCAATAAAGACTTTAAAAATGGTCCACATTGATTTAAAATAAAACGGAGGTCATAGCAAAGAACAGTAACACTCTGACACAGCAGAGCCTCGCTGAGTCGGGAAAGCGATCATGATACTGGGAGTGGGCTACTAGCCCTCAGACCTTGGGCAGAACCCATTACCTCTCTGATCCTCAGGTTCTCATGTGTAAATTAAGAGATCAGATCTAATCAGTGTCTTTTCTTTCCCCTTTCCTTTTCTTTTCTTTTTTTTCTCCCTTCCTTCTTTCCTGTTTCCTTTCCTTCATTTCAATCCTTTCCTTCATTTCAATATGGAACTGTTTTCTCAAATAAAGAAGATAATTTCAGTGGCCTTACACTTTTCCTTGGTTCTTGTTCCTAGCTTTTTATGGTGAAATTATCATTCACATAGTGATGGATGGATAATCCATGGTATAGTCCAGGGGTCAGTTACCTTTTCCTATAAAGGTTTAGATGATTTAGGCTTTGTGGGCCATTTGTCAAGTGAAAAAGCAGCAATGGACAATAGGATGGCCGGGAGGAGCTACCCCACGTCCAAGGAGTGGTGTCTGTGACGGTGCAGGAGGGCCGAGAGGAGCTACTCCATGTTCAAGGTCAGTAGGGGTGGCTGTGAGGAGATACCCCTCGTCCAAGGTAAGGAGCAGTGACTGTGCTTTGCTGGAGCAGCCGTGAAGAGATACCCCATGTCCAAGGTAAGAGAAAGCCAAGTAAGATGGTAGGTGTAGCGAGAGGGCATCAGAGGGCAGACACACTGAAACCATAATCACAGAAAACTAGTCAATCTAATCACATGGACCACAGCCTTATCTAACTCAATGAAATTAAGCCATGCTGTGTGGGGCCACCCAAGACAGGCAGGTCATGGTGGAGAGGTCTAACAGAATGTGGTCCACTGGAGAGGGAATGGCAAGCCACTTCAGTATTATTGCCCTGAGAACCCCATGAACAGTATGAAAAGGCAAAATGATAGAATACTGAAAGAGGAACTCCCCAGATCATTAGGTGCCCAATATGCTACTGGAGATCAGTGGAGAAATAACTCCAGAAAGAATGAAGGGATGGAGCCAAAGCAAAAACAATACCCAGCTGTGGATGTGACTGGTGATAGAAGCAAGGTCCAATGCTGTAAAGAGCAATACTGCATAGGAACCTGGAATGTCAGGTCCATGAATCAAGGCAAATTGGAAGTAGTCAAACAAGAGATGGCAAGGGTGAATGTCGACATTCTAGGAATCAGCAAACTAAAATGGGCTGGGATGGGTGAATTTAACTCAGATGACCATTATATCTACTACTGCTGACAGGAATCCCTCAGAAGAAACGAAGTAGCCATCATGGTCAACAAAAGAGTCCGAAATGCAGTACTTGGATGCAATCTCAAAAACGACAGAATGATCTCTGTTCGTCTCCAGGGCAAACCATTCAATATCACAGTAATCCAAGTCTATGCCCCAACCAGTAATGCTGAAGAAGCTGAAGTTGAACGGATCTACAAGACCTTTAAGAACTAGCATCCAAAAAAGATGTTCTTTTCATTATACGGGACTGGAATGCAAAAGTAGGAAGTCAAGAAACACCTGGAATAACAGGCAAATTTGGCCTTGGAATACAGAACGAAACAGAGCAAACACTAATAGAGTTTTGCCAAGAGAAAGCACTGGTCATAGCAAACACCCTCTTCCGACAACATGAGAGAAGACTCTACAAAGGGACATCACCATATGGTCAACACCGAAATCAGATGATTATATTCTTTGCAGCCAAAGATGGAGAAGCTCCATACAGTCAGCAAAAACAAGACTAGGAGCTGACTGTGGCTCAGATCATGAACTCCTTATAGCCAAATTCAGACTTAAATGGAAGAAAGTAGGGAAAACCACTAAACCATTCAGGTATGACCTAAATCAAATCCCTTATGATTATACAGTGGAAGTGAGAAATAGATTTAAGGGACTAGATCTGATATATAGAGTGCCTGATGAACTATGGACGGAGGTTCGTGACATTTTACAGGAGACAGAGATCAAGACCATCCCCATGGAAAAGAAATGCAAAAAAGCAAA